>CM067298.1:50893315-51493315 GCA_034231615.1 Meghimatium bilineatum
GCTAGTTAGAAATTATCTTGTTAAAATGACTCATTTGAATTTTACCTGTGATTGGCGTTGGTGGTTATGCTTATACTTTCCAGTGACAGACAGTAAAATCACAGGACATTTCTAATTAGCTAATACCTTCGTCCATCACAAGTGATAATGAGCAGTTGTTACATCTACTTTAAAAAAAAAATTAAGTTGTTTTTGTTGTTTGTTTGAGAATAACGAGCGATTAGTTCTTACTTCCTATGTGCAATGGGGAGGATTCGAGCTTTCTTTCATACAAATGAGTCAACTTTGGGCTTTGTGCAATGCTTAATGGAGGAGCCTTCTAGTCATGGGTGGGAAGAGGGGTGGAGGGCACAAATATTCAGTTACAGTTATGTCCTTAGTATGTGCTCGTAATTGGCTAATATTAGGGTCGCAAATGTACTTGTGCAATTTGGGAATTGACCAATGTAGACGGTGTTTTTTTTTTGTTTAGCCGTAACTTTCTAGCATCTCTCCGCTGTAGAGGTGCTCCACTTCTTCTATTTTCACACGACTTTGCGTCATTTTTTTGACTACATATTGTCATGTAGCACTATTTTACGTAATCTCTTACCATATAGCTTTGTTTATTTCAATAGCTTTCAGTGGGGTGTTTAATGTGTCAGTGGTTCGCTTCTTTTGGCCACTTTGAGATCGTATTCCCTTCTGCAACTCACCAGAGAGAAGTATCTTTGGCAGACGGTGATCTGGCATACGTACCAGATGACCTGCCCAGCGAATCTGTGTCTGCATCAGAATACTGTCAATTCCATGGATACCGGATCTATCAAAGACAGTGATATCCGGAATCTTGCCGTGCCCTCTGATGTTCATAACATTTCTGAGACAAGTTGTATGAAAGTGATATAATTTCCTTACTTCTATTCTATACACAGTTCATGTTTCACTAGCTTATAAAAGCAAGGGAAGTACTACTGCTCTGTAAACTTTCAGCTTAGTCTGTAGGCTTTATGAAAATGACTTGTACTGAGGAATTTGATTTAATTGAGGAAGAGTTGTGCACATCGTCGATCCCACTCTCTTGTCGGAATTATTTGAAACAATGGCAAAACGAATCGAGATGACAGAATATTAGGTTCATGGTAGTGGATGACCATGGTGGTCTAATGCAAGTCGATGGTCACGCGACAAATTGCATTGGTGTGTACAGGTTTGCTATTTAAAATCTCAGGATATTGCTTATTGTTAGTATGGACAAAAATGAGATGATTTTATTATGAGTTCCAACAGTAAAGAATCGATCGCGCTCCAGATGAAAAAGGGGACCCCATAGTATATTTTCTTTTATTGACTAAATCTATGCATCTTTTAAAGCGGAGATACTGTGTATCCCTACTTGGTTAATCATAATGTTATTTCCCATTGCCACGGGTGGGCATGTATACCTGTTTTGGCACTATTATCAGATATTTCCTCTTGATAATATAGGCATACCTTTTTGAAACACTTTCTCACAGTCTATAAACATCTTTAATTCTTGATTTTGGCAATCACATCAGGGTCTAAGACAATGCTTGATTTACAATATCTTTAGTCTCTGTATTGCTGGTTCATTAATTGTATGTTTTCATTTGATATATTGTAGATATTGGCTTGTGCTTCTACGTCTGTTCCAAAACACATTAAAATGTATACACGAATAGGGAATATCCCTGTTCTAGATGTTATCAAAACTCCCTTGTGTTTAATGGGTCTCTGGTTCAATCATGAGTTATTACGTCTTGTTTACATGTGAAAAAAGCATAATGCTGCAATCGGGATTTGAACCAGGCCCGTTCAGCTGGCACCTTTTTCCTTCGCAACGTGAGTTAACATGTTTTTCGTAATCGATCACCCCTCGACAACGTGATCATACCTCGAATACGTGATCATACCTCAAATAATTGATCATACCTAGAATGCGTGATCATACCCCGAAAACAAAAAAATGTAAACACAACAATAAAACTATTCTTCTTCTTCTTCAGCGTTAATTATCAAACTCCCACTGGATCTCCCTTGTAGCAGGACCATGGTCCTACTAGATTTTCAGCAGGATGTAGTCCAGAGAATGTAAATGCGTTGTATCGACGTTTTATTTGCGTCAATGGCCCGAAACATCCGTCTTCGGTGGTATAACATTATCCAAAACGATTATTATGCCAACGCTGTGCTACCAATGCCAAACATAGACAACGACAGCACGTAACAAACGTAAACTTGTGACAGCTGAAATGGCATGCGTACACAGAATCTTAGTTGTATCGCTAAGAGACAGTGCAAAATGAGGACATTAGAACAAGAATCGGCACCATCCAAATCATGTAATATATTAAGAGACAACATATCAAATGGTTTGCATACATCAAGACTACCATGAGACATCATACCACAGCAAGCTATGCTACAAAGGTACAGTGAAGGCAGACCTAGAGGCCGACCAGGAAAACAATGGACCACTAAAATAAAAGAGACGACAAGTACTCAGCACACACAAAAGCCATCTCCAGAAAATTCTTTTACACCTGACGCCGAACTGCAACAAAGGGTTTATCGAATAGAAAGATATATATATTACACTTCATCCCTTAATAAAAGATGCGAATTTAGCAAATACTTCCAACGTGTAGATTCCTAAGCAACTATAAAAATTGACCAATCGTTGGATACACGAACTACCGCATATACACTTCACAAGTACGTACAATTTTCAAGAATCACATACGTTGAACATTAGTGCGTGTCATTGAGGCCTCAGTACTATATGGGCAATGTAGGCTTCCTGTAAACAAAAATAACACATACACATAAATACGTTAACTTTTGACATGAAATGGGAAAATATATAATATAGTATAAAAGAATGGAAGATTTATTATTATAGAAATAATCGATAAAATCATGTTGGTGAATATAATACCGGAAGTGAGAACACAATTAATCAATGGCATCTGCAACAGTGGATATATACCTCAAGAGCTTTTGAAATATATCTTTATAACTCTACCAAAGCAACCTGGTGCTATAGATTGTGGAGAACATTGTACAATTAGTTTAATGATTCATGTGACAAAACTATGCTGCGGATTGTCATGGGAGAAATGAGTAAATTCATACCTGAAATTGGAGATAAGAAATGTGGATTCGTAAAAGTCAGAGGCACAACAACCCATACACATCATGAGAACATTAATAGAAATTATGAAAGAATATAACAGACATCTGTATTTGTGCTTTAGTGCCTATACTAAGTCGTTTGACAAGATGAAACATGAAGAAATAATTATAATTTATGCGAATTTAAGCATTGATGGTTACGATCTGAGAATAATAAGGAATGTATATTGGCAACAAATGCCAGCCATAAGAATAGATAAACAAACATAATAACTTCAACACATCTAACAAGGAGTTAGAAACGGTTTTGTGTTGTCATCCATTCTGTTCGAATGTATACAGTGAAATGATAATGTGATCCGTTCAAGATATGCCAGGAATATTAGTTGGAGGGAATATTATAAACAACATACAATACGCGTATGATACAGTTTTGATAGCCGAAAATGAAACACAGTTATAAGAAAGGATGAATTTCACTCCACCAGAAAGTCAAAACAAAGGATTAGTCTCAGTAGCATAAACACTGAAGTAATGATAATTTCTAAGAATAAACGTCCTCCAGAATGCAATATCAAAGTAGATGGGATCACTCTGAAGCAAGTTAACATATTCAAATATTTCGGTGCATTAATAACATCAGACAGAAGATGTATTACAAATGTCAAATGTGTAATTGTACAGGCAAAGACAACATTTCATAAAATGCAGATAATCCTGTGCAATATATATTTTTGTCAGTTGGAGTGAGAAAGATAGTTCTTAGAAGTTATATAGAACCAATTCTAATGTATGGAAGTGGATGTGGATCTTGGACGCTCAACAAAACAGTGAAAATTATACTGAGATAGCAGAGATGTGGTTGTGTAGTTGTGTAGAAGAGTGTTGAGAACTCCGAGACGAGATGAAACGTGTAATGAAGATATCTTGAAAGAACCTAATTTAAAATGAGAGCTACTTACCCGCATTAGAATGAGACAGTGCTCATTTATGTACTCATCATGAGAAGAGGAAAGATGGAACATATATTAACAACGGGCAAGTTGAAGAGCAAGAGAAGTGGAGGAAGACCAAGAGAGAAGATGCTTGAGAACCTAGCATTGTGGCATAGAAGAACATTTTTATCGGAAATGAGTTACAAGACACGCAATAGAGGGCTGTGGAAAGACATGATAAACAACGTCACACAGCATGGAAAATAAGCAGAATCATTAAAAATGATTAGTTTGCTGCTTCATGAGTCTTTTCCATAATTATAATAGGTAGCCATTGCACTAACTACTGAGTTACCGAGTTTACTAAAGATTTAGGACAGGACAACATGGAAAAGGTCTATTCAGTACCTATTCTTCGCAGGAATTACTGTATGTATTACTGTAAAGTTAATACAGTAGAATCCTCCTATAACGCATCGTTTTAGAGAACATTTCCCACTAACAATTATTTTTTAAATCCATAACTATGTTTATGTCTAGTGTTTACTGAATATAGCGAGTGGATTTCTATCAATATATATATATATATATATATATATATATATATATATATATATATTGAAGATAGCATATATATTTTGAGATATTTTAACTCACATATCTTGTCGCAAATAGAGAAGGAATAGAGGAATATAAGGGATCTTTCGGTGACACAAGAAACAAGATCAATGACAAAGGTTATAAACTAATAGATAAATGCATAGAGCACTTCATCGTTATGACTTTATAACGAATACCTTCTTTAAACATAGTCAGTCACAAGTGTACACAATAAATAAATGGAGCATTCAAAATAATTCAAAAAATTCAAAAAAGCTACCAGAAAACACCCAGCACATAGAAGAGTAATGGAAATATTTCAAAAATTTCATCATACAATCAGCTGAAAATATGCGGATATGAAAAACATAAAGGCACGAAACTAAATACAACATTTTGGTGGACAGGAGGAGATATAAAGAACGTAACGAAATATACAAAAACAAACATACAAGAAATGGGCAACAAGCAAAACGCATGAAGATTACTTAGCATACACGACTGCAAAGAATAACACCAAGAAAATCTGCAAAACATTAAGTCATGGTAAAATATGGAGAAAAGCTTAACTGGGATAGACAAAACGCACCAAAGATGTTCTACAAGAAATAACAAATCATGAGAAGTAAAAAAGACACGAACCAACAGAAATAATGAACGATGAACACGGTAGCATACTAAATAGGCCTCACGAAATCATGGAAACATGGAAAAATTACTTCAATCAACTATTACATTTAATGGAAAGATTAAATATTAATATTAAATTTAAAGTGAAACAGATTGCAGCAATAAATACAATAGAAGAAGACATAACCATACATCGTGAAATCCGAAATTAAAGATGCAGTTAAACATGCACCAAATAAGAAAGCACTAGCAATACACGCCATACCTATAGAACTAATATAAATGCTACCAGTAACAGGTATAAAGTGGCTACACGGACTGTTCAATGTGATATGGAAGACTCAAAAGACACCACAAGAGTGGAATACAGCAGTGATTGTTCCCATCTGGAATAAAAAAGGCAGTAAGAACGACTGCACTAAGTATAGAGGCATACCACTCTTAAGCCACATAGGAAACACCTTCAGCAAAATAATAGAGAAGGATGAGGGAATATATATATAAAACCACAGCTCAACAACACACAACTGGACTCTCGAAAAAATAAAAGCAGTACATATGCAATCTTCGCCCCCTCAAACAACTTTCACACAGAACATAACCAATACTTATATTTGGCTTTCGTAGATCAGGAGAACGATTTTGACAAAGTGGATAGAGCACATTTATTTATAACTACATTGAGACAAATTCCACTAGTATAACTAGAAAATGATATCACTGAAAGAAATTTCCAGTATATTTGTTTAGAAGTAACTATTTCATCGTGGAAAATTGTTTAGTGCATCCCTATATCTAGAGATCCGTGATAATGCGTACTCTTCGACGTAGTTGCCTGAATTCTTTATTATTTCTGGGACATTTCAATAAATTCCCCCATACGTCACATGTATACATTTTTCAACAGCGATATTGTTCATTACGAACAACATAATTGAACATGTGCAATTTAGTATCAATAATTTATCAAGCGCGCTTGATATTGATCGCAACACGCATTTGGTATAGTTTAGTATCATATCTTACAAACATGTAGTATTTAGTTTTCTTACTTTTGGATTTGAAAACGAAAACAAAAACATTTTTTTCGTTAGTGCGTCGAGACATAGAAATGAGTTAATATGACGATGTGTGGTAAAAGTAAAAGTGGATAAAATCAATTTAAGAAACGAAATTAGCCTGGGCACCAGAGGACATTTTGAAGACGTTAGATAAGATGTAGGGGATGTGGAAAGGTGCTCTTCACAGCGGCTGTCGTCCTGGATGAAGATGTGAGTATATTATTGAACATCATTGGATGTTCTAGACTTGATAATGGTCGGTTCATTGACTATTACTAGGGCGTGTGGATTCTTCCTCTTCTACGTTCGTTCTTACACTGTATAGTAACAGGATGTAATCACGAGAACGACATGTCATGTGCAATGGTATACAGCTTAAATTCGATAGATGCTGATACATCCGAGTTTATTATAGGTTCCTAATCAATTTGACCCTTTGTGTGGTATAAAAACATCAGAGGACAGCAAACAGGATTTAAACCAGATCCGTTCAGATGACACCTATTCGCAGCATAATATGTCAACACGTTTTTTCCGAATTGTCCGTAGTCGACGTTTCCTACCTTATGCTTTTTTTCTATAACAATAAACCCTCGATAATTAACGAGTATTTTATGCATGTGATCTAACAGTCTAATTTTCACTAAAATCTTATTCACCTTCTAAAGGGGGGGGGGGGGGGCTGTCTATAAATTACGTCAACAATTACAGGTGAAAGGTCCTGACATTTTTTGACAGTTGTTAACAAAATGACGTGGGGGGGGGGAGGTGGGTAAGGACAAGTTGATGTTCACAATGCTACCTTTATACGCAAATTAAATTGTTTAAAATATTTATTTTCCTAATAATTCTGAAACACGAAATGCATTTTTTCCCCCACATATTCGTATGAAGTTTGTTATGCGGGTAGTCAGGGGATCATTTAAAAACAATATATATATATATATATATAAGGTCGAAGTGTTACATTCTAGTTTTTTTATTCGACCCAGACAATACAAGTGTGTCGTCGAATTTAAATAATTTCTCCTACTAAATAGTCTACGATTTCTAAGTTACCACGACCTAATATTTAGGTCAGCAAAAGTTAACAAACATGGTTTCATCAGTGCTAAGGTTAGAGATTACATCAGTGAATCCCAAACATTTTTGCTCTTAGACCCCTTGTCGATTTTGTTGTTTTTCATAGACTTCTCATAATGCCTGCCTAATATTAAATTTTCATAAACATTTTGACTTCATTTGGGGTTTTTCCAGCTGACACAGCACTGCTCACTTTGAACAGGTTTTCTTGTTGTAGATTGGATAATTTAAAAAAATAAAAATGCACAACAAAATAAACAAATTGTTTTTCATACCTTTATTTTTTAGCTGTCATTCTCAATCTCCCGCTGGATATCTCTTGAAGCAGGACAATGGTCCTACCAGATTTCCAGCAGGATGTAGTCCAGAAAATGCCAAATGCGTTGTGTCACCGTTTTATTTGCGCCAATGGCCCGACACATCCGTCTTCGGCAGAATACCTTTATTTAAAAGATTACATCTCGTCCACATGCAATTGTCATATTCGCTGAAATGGACCACATGCACGTCGAAATTGACTTTTGGTGGCCCATATAGACCGCTTTGGGAACCTATGCATTAAATATCCGTGAACATATCGGCGTTACCTAGACAATATATTTATTATATATAAGCTCGCAATGAAGACGTGAGAGATATATGCGGTAAAACAGAGGACATAATGCATATTTTCTGAACAAATAAATAGAAACATAAAAAAAAAACAATTTATCTGCGAATCTACTTGCCATACTATATTGAAATATTATAATGTTAAACATAGCGCACTCTATTTCACTTGTTTTGTTATTAAATGAATGCGAGCATTTTATTCGTCCACCTGTGCAACTTGTTTAAAAGGATGACGTAAAGAGAAACAGGAAGAAAGTTTCAATAACATAAGTCAGGAACACCTTTAGCGCGTTACACTTATCATCATCATTAAGTGCCGTCTCCGCAACGAAGGTTGGCTGCAACGTATCTCCAACATCTCCTGTCTCTTGTCTTGGTGGTGCACTCTGCTAGACTGTAACTTGTCCATCGTGTAATGTTACTCTCCCACTTGTATCTCTGCCTACCTCTTGCTCGCTTCCCTTTGACTTTACCCTCAAGTAAGGTCTTCAATAGGGTGTCATGTCTTTTAATGTGTCCAGAGTATTTTATTTGCCTGATCTTTATTTCTCTTAGAAGTTCTTTCTTCATATTAAGAAAGAATACTTAAGCTTTACACTAGCTTTGCCCTAAAACAAATGTCATTATTTCAGTAACCGTATACCGTATTAATCCCACCATTAGTTAGCATCCAATCTTATTTTTGGTTAGACCCAACAAATTTATACTTTATATTTGTGCATCATGTCCAGTTTGGTTTTTATGCACGAATGATATCCTTTGATCTTTGTTGGTTATACTAATTATTGTGTCTTGAAAAAGAAGTTTTATCACTTCAGAGATTGCACCGGATACAAAATGTAAACGCCGTCTGCCCAGTGTTCGAGAGTACAGAATCGTCATATTTCAATCATGCCAAGTATATGATATACTAAATAAACCTTACTGTAAAATTTCCTGTCTAAATGTCGCCTTATACTTGATTGTAAACACCCTAATGTTTGTGTGTGAGATGTGTCTAGACAAGTAGGCTTTTGATCTATATCGCAAATACGGGAAAATAGACAGTAATGAATGTTTTTTAATGAAAAAAAAATAGTTTAAAGTGTGTATACGATTTTAAATGTACACACAAGATTTCCATTAAATAAACTGTATATTTGCTACGATACATGATTTCAAAGTTGGACAAAGCTTATGAAACCTGCTATAAAATTATGTCCATAAATTGTGTCAACAATTTTAGAGTGCGTCTGAAAAGTTTGACAGTTATTGACAAAAGGCTGGGGAAGGGGTTTGACAAAAACAATAACTACTGTTTTTTTATACATACATTCAATTTATTGAAACGCGTTTCTAGAAATAAGAAAGAGCACATATGCATTTACTTCGTATATTTTCTGATAAAACACTTTGTATGGGACGGGGTAAGGGATTAAAGACATATTTATTAAAGACAATCCATGAATTATTGACAGTTGTTAAGTGGGGGGGGGGGGTGAGGCGTTAAATTGGGAAATAAAGAGTTAAAATAATTTAGGACAGACGCTAACAAAAATAACACAAAAAACCAGTTTTAGTTTAATTAACTCCCGCGAGCTGTTTGAAAGGGTCCAAAAAGCGTAACAATGTTACCTGCTGTAAGCGTTCATTAAGAAGGTTGTGCTTAGAGTTGACTAACACTTTGTTTTAAAGGGCATCAACGTAACAAAAAGGAGGTTGAGCGTCGCAGTTATCGCAGCTGTGTTGTAACGAAAACTACAATGAATTCTGTTATCTGGACTAGAATATGCTGTCGGGCAAATCTTTTACAACGCGTACAGATAACAATGCATTGAATAACAGATAATAATACATTACACGACAGATAAGAATGTATTACAAAATATATAATAATACATTAAAGCACAGAGAATAATATATTCACAGCACAAAGAATAACAAATTGCAGAACAGAGAAGAGTACATTACAGAAAAGAGATGAATACATTTACATCACAGAGAATAATACATTACATCACAGAGAATAATACATTACATCACAGATAACAATACATTACATCACAGAGAATAATACATTACAGCACAAAGAATAGTACATTACTTCACAGACATTGACTTCAAAGCATTACACATTTCTTGAAAGTAAAGGAATGTATTAGTGAAGAAAGCCCATCCTTTGAACTACATTTTCTAACTTTTCCTACATGAAACCAGCAAATTAGTTCTCCACTCCGAACATTTTTCCTCTCCATACTTAGCAATTACTTCAAAGCAGGACAGAAGACAGTAAATGATCAAACTAGCGGCCGTTTCCTTCTTGCGAAGATCCTCATCACCGGTATCGGCTACCTCCATTTCCCTTTAGTAGATAAATCAAAGTCTTTGGTTTGAGCTGGAAGTGGCATGATTAAAAAGAAGAAGAAATGGGTTGGTGGACGGAAATGCCAACTGATGAGTGACCTAGGTGATTATTTAACAATCGTGTCTGCTGCGAACAGAATGGACAACGTACTGCTTAATGAGTTACAGTACTTTAGATACAAAAACATTACAGTAGAACGAACGAAGGAGATGTACAGTACTTCAGATACAAAAACATTCCAGTAGAACGAACGAAGGAGATGTACAGTACTTCAGATACAAAAACATTCCAGTAGAACGAACGAAGGAGATGTACAGTACTTCAGATACAAAAACATTCCAGTAGAACGAACGAAGGAGATGTACAGTACTTCAGATACAAAAATATTCCAGTAGAACGAACGAAGGAGATGTACAGTACTTCAGATACAAAAATATTCCAGTAGAACGAACGAACGAGATGTACAGTACTTCAGATACAAAAACATTCCAGTAGAACGAACGAAGGAGATGTACAGTACTTCAGATACAAAAACATTCCAGTAGAACGAACGAAGGAGATTTACAGTACTTTAGATAATAATTTATAAAAATTCAAGGAGAACGAGAAAATAGGATTTACAGTTGAACAAAAAACATATTCAATGATTCTTCGTACTTTTTTCTCGTGGAATGTGTTTATATTTGAAATTGTATCGTATCTACAAACTTGACTATGTTTTGTAACCCATACACTTGTCTATGAGATGTTTTTTTGTAGTGATATTTCTTTAAGCCAGTGCATTTGTCTCACAAATTCAAATTTTTGGTATTCGTGAAGTATATCGTCTGTTGTCTGAAGTGACTGTGTACATGCATACATTGTTGTTGACAGTCATTAACTTGTTGTACATGCGGCTGCAGAATCGGCTGTGTAATGTTCAGAAACGTAGAATAACATCTTATTTTGGTCTGTTCATTATTTGTTACTCATTTTGACAGTGTTAAATTTCAACGTGCATTAATAATGATTTTCTTTTGCTGATAAACTATTGTGACATAAGGGTGATAATCATGAACGGCCTCTTTCACCGGCTAATTTGTTTTTCTATTTTCCTGTATTCCGCGGTGCGACTTTATCTACTGAATGATTATTTGTTGTTGTTTGCGTTTATTATCAAGCTCCCACTGTATTATTCTTATTGCAGAACAGTATCCCTGCTAGGCTTCCACAGAAACTAGAAAATGGAAATGCATTGAGTGATTCTTTGGACTACGTCCTGCGGAAAAGTAAGACCGTAGTTTTGCAACAAGAGAGATCGAGCGGGATCTTGAGAATGAACGTGACTAATTGTCGCTGACTGTTCAGTTGGTTTATTACATATACATATATTTCTAGGGCTGGTAGTTTTCTGATCTGGAGCGCTTGAAATGTTGATCTTTCATCGTCAGAAATACTACAGACTGTGTGGTCTATGATACATTCAGCAGTTGTTTGGTTGCTACCTTAATTGTCTGGATATCTGCATTGTATTGATATCTGCATTGTATTTATCACAGAATGCATGTCATCAATGACTTTCATTGATAAATCACATTCACTTTGTACAGTTTTCTATTTGGATGTTTAAATGTTTTGCTGATTTCATTATTTGCATAGTTTCTTTCTTTCGTATGTTAATCCGTATGTTGTATTTATTGCATAATCGGGATAGTGAGCTGATGTGTGTATTCAGTTTTTCTTCTGATTTCTTATGCGAGGGGAATGCGGGAATCAATATGTAGTTTAATTTATAACCCCTCCCCCATTTCAGTGAATAACGTATCCCCACCCCTCCCAAGACGCATATATGCACATATGTCCCAAGTTGGAGTGGTGGTCTATAAAGTCTATACGAATGTGGCGGTGGCAGGAAAGAGTTTGAGAAACACTGATTTAAATTATCAGAAACTATTCGTACTAGTGAATTGAGAATGAAACCGGACGGAGGAGAAAATGAGTGTTATTCTACTGGAATTTTCCTATATGTATTGGAGTATCACTCAGAGTATGTACTAACATAAACATATACATCAATTCATGTTTACACATACACCAGTGAACGCAATTAAAATAACAGTGAAAGAAAGGAAAGAGAAATGAAACGCTAGCAATAGAACCAGACACTAAAGGAAGAAATATTACCATCGCGGAGGAACATAACAAATCAGAAACAATGCTAACTAACACGAAAATGATGAAACAAAAAAAAATATACATAACAAACAGAAGTGACAACATCTCAAACACAGAAACAACACCATCAGCAGAGAAATCAACCAAACCGGCTACAGAATTACCGAAACATTTTGAGGAAGTTTTTTTTTCCCATACGTAGCCTTCGTTATGAATATTCTAAACTACTTAAGATTCAGGGCAAGTTGACCTATCACCACGGACACATTTCAATAATCTGAGATATCGCATATACATTATCGCCTTGTGCGGCTCACACTCCCATTACCAGCAATCATAGCTCTCATTATTCAATTATTCATATCGTTTTATGTCCTTATATCACCAATATAAGGCTTATATGAACACTTTATTTTTTTTTTAAATATATTTATTAGGAGCCAACCCTCTTCAGAGGTTAGTGTTTTAAATCAATTCTTGAGTCGTCTTTTTGTTTGCTGCATATGACATTCTCGAAATCCTTCTGTGTTGTTTCATTTCGAAGGCAACTACTCTGTGCCGCTAAATGTGTCCATGCTTCATAACGTAAATTTCTACAGGAAATATGCTTGCAATTTAGCTTCACAGTTAGTACCTTTGCCAGATATTTTACCAAAACACAACATAATACAAAACCTAACTATAGCAGGTACAGACACATACAAACACACACACAGACAGACACCCAAGAAACTCACAGTTCATAGATATTGTTCAGGAAATACGCTCTTATTTATGAATTTATTTTGAACTCAACTCATCCCTGTTATTCATAGCTATCTAATGTTTTCTAAATGGATTCACTGACTTATAAATGTGCTATGCCATGATCCTACTTTATAATTTGCAGTTAATGCTCAAAATGATTAAGGAAGAGATTGGCAATGGCATATTGCAAAATAACACGGCTGAAAAACATATGGAAAAACAACAAAATAGAAACGAAAGTGCTAATGTTACGAACTTTTATTTTTCCGGTTGCAACATACGGCTGTGAAACATGGACTCTAAGTAAAACAGCGGCAAAGAAGATCAACGCCTTCGAGCTGAAATGCTACAGAAAGATACTTAGAATATCATGGAAGGATAAAATCAGAAACTCAGATATTATAAACACACTGAATATTCCAGAGTGTTGGTTACTAAACACAATAACAAAAAGAAAACTACGCCTGTTTGGTCATATAAAAAGACATAACTGTTTAGAAAGACACATAATGGAGGGAAGAGTACCTGGGTGGAGGAGAAGGGGCAGACCAAGAAGACGATGGACTGACGACATTAAAGATAATATGAATACATCGCTAGAAAATGCAAGCCACATCGCCCAAGACAGAGAGAGGTTCAGAGAGTTCATAGGAAGACAACGTTCTGGAAGGAATACGTCACATGACACAATGCTGAAAATGTTCATAGCAGCCCACATTTGTTCTAGATCTCTCACTAAATATATGTATGTAAGCGTATGCTCGTACGTTTATGTTTGTATTTACCCATGTATATTTATGTATGTCTTTCATACATTTTTGTATTTCGCAAGTTTGTATTCCCGTTCGGGTCCCTGTTATGTCCCCCTACTATAAAGCCATTTTCGTCAGTCAATGCTAGACAGAACAATTCGGAGATGCAGTGTCGACAATCATAAATTAGGACATCCGCGTGCAATGTATGTAACAATACCCGACGTGCTACCTTCATATGTGAATATCCTCTTTGAAAGATAAATGAAACACTAAGGACACAATTAGGGATCAAGTCAGCAATAGAATACATCCAGAAATAACAAGTTTCAGAAAGAGCAAAATACTATCCAAAAAACGCTTAACAAACGATACGAAAACAGTCGACCCGGACTCCCTCGTAAAAGGTGGATATATAGTGTATTAGAGGCACTCGGAAATATAATAGCGGAAGAGGCAAATAGAAGGGCAAAAGACCGTAAACTCACTCTCCCCTCAACAAGGTACATGAGGACAGAAAGAAGAAGAAGAAAAATAAATTCTAATTTATTGGAATACATAAAATTGTTGGGAAATTGAAATGGAATTGCTTTGACAATAGATAGCTTCGAAATCGATCCAGCCACAAGAAATGAACGCTACAAATACATATGGGAAGTAACATTATGACACATAATGTTGCTTTCACATAATGACACATATCCCTTGCTGACACATAACCTTTAATGCACTGATTTAAAAAAATAAATTACAAAACGAAATTCATGATTCTCAAAATATATTAATAGGGTGGAAGTGCAATATTGTTTGTGTAAATCAGTAACAACATCATCATTTGGTGTTACAAATGTGTTGCCGTAGATCGAAAGTGGAGCATAAAATAACAAGGTTATTTTAAAATAACATGTCATGGATGTAGTGAAAGACGATAAAGAAGGTATTGGATAGAATTGGCTGTCTTCTCCGTTATAGGTTCCAAATGACCGAGAAACCATGTTGAAGTCAGACTGAAAGACAGAAATATCAAATCTAAGCTGTAAACCACGTCATAGCGTATTTCGATTTCGGATTGAATCATACGGATCGTAGGAGTTTGAAAACTAACGCGAAAAATAATTAGGAAACGTTCGGACTGGCGTACCGTGATTACACTGATCTCTTATGACTGGTGGTGAGAAATAATTTCAAGAACTTACTTCTAAAGTTGAAAATACATGCACAACTTATGATGTGGAAATACAAATAGAGGAAAGTAAAATAATGGCAAACAGAGATGACCACACGATTTCAATAACAGCTGGGTAAATGGACAGAAACTAGAGGAATTTGATATTTTTAAATATTTAAGATCGTGTATGAGCAACGATGAAAGTACTAACAAACAAACAAAATATTAGATTTGAAATAGCCTCAGCTACAAGTCGAGATTAAATACCATTTGGAAGAGCAGAATAAGTACAGCAGTGATGGTACACTTACATAAATCTCAAATGATACATATTCTTGAGTACGAATGTGAGAGACAATTACAGCGGAAATGAACAGGAAAATATAAGCTTTTGAAAACACATGTTACAGACAAATATTGTGAATCAATTATACAGAAAATAAAACAAACACATACGTGAGACGCATAATAAATACTATTGCAGGCCAACAAGAATATCTCACGGTAGTTGTGAAATGTCGCAAACGTGTGTGATTTGGCCACATCATAAGGCACGATTGCCTTTTCAAAACTATCTTGCATGTAGCAGTTGAGGGTGGAAGAAGAAGAGGAAATCAGGAGAAAGTATGGATTTATAATATTAACACTGTACATGTATAGATTCTCCACACTTAAACAAAGAACTCAGAACATGAAGGTATGGCGAAATGTTTATTTTGTTTCGATAGTGGCACCCTTGCGATCCTGAAGGGTTATGGGTTTAATGGTGATGACTAGCGTAGGCGATCATGGAGCCTTACAGCACTCTATTTCCAGTATCTTCCAGTTTGTAGCAGTGTCGATGTTGACCCTTTGCCATATTTCAATGTCAGACTATATATTATTTTTGAACATTGCCACTCTTGATCCCTCTGGCTTTCTATTATGAACGTTGTTACTATGTTTCCCAGACATCGCTCTCTCATAACGTGTCTTAAAAAATAGAGATGGTCTCTTTCTGATATTATTAAGCTACTTCGGTCTCCGATTTGCCTCTTTCAGCACTCTATCGTTAGTTTTTCTAACCTCCATTACAATTCCCAGCATTCTTCCACAGGACCACATACAAATAATAGCATAACAAGGCTTATAAAAGAAATAACATGAATATTTCAACATGATGATGATGTTCGTCCGTCGTAATCGACGATGACCAAAAACTCTACCATAATAATAATAACAATAAGTAATAAAAGTAATAAAGTGTATAGTGCGTTTTTAAATGACTATGAGAAATGACTATCGCTGAAGTTGGTTTATAGTGTGGAAGAGTTGCGCTAATCGTCAACCACACTCTCTCTACTGAGTTTTATTTCAACATATAGATCAGTGTAAAAACCGATTTGTTTTCATCAGGCTACGTCTTCAGATATCAATAAAGTTTATTAGAAAACATAATAGAAAAATAGAACATGGACAAGACACATGGAAATATCCAAATCGAATGTATCATGGAGAAACAAGATGGGGGAGACTGGTGCATCCACCCTGAGCCGGTGCACGTAAAGTAATCAGGAATGCGACAACCGACATTAGGTTAGTTATGTAAGGTAGGAGTGGGTATTAAAATTAGGACATTAATTGACCAAGAGCAGCGGCGAAGAATGCAAGCAATACTCATGTTAATCAGTGACCTGGCAGATGAGTTAGTACGTCCTGAGGATCTAATATGAGGATCTTCAGTGAAAATGACCGTGGAAAAAGAATGTGTTTTTCCTTATGGCTTTAAATTAACGCATTTTTCTCCCGAAAGAAACGGAAATCTGCGGAAATAAAGTGCTCGAAATTCAGAATGGAAACATTGAACAGTGGTGTAACTAATAAAGATTAAATTCACTTGAAATGAAGTGTTATAGAAAGATTCTATGAATACATATTTCGTTCAGTTCTTCTTTCAGAGAAATAGACGAAAATAGAAATTTTGAAATTACTGAAACTAAATGACGGGTGGCTTCTAAATAACTTCATCAGAAGGAAGCTACAGTATTTTGGACACTTAAAGTGACATGATGGTGTAGAAAAGTTGATTATGAAGGGCCGAGTGCCAGGCAAGAGAGGAAGAGGGATACCCAGATGAAGATGCACTAGCGACATCGAAGAATGTATGCACATGTCTCTAGTCAATGCAGGTATGCTTGCCCAGGACAGAGAGGCGTTCAGAGTATCCGCGATGAAAACAACGTTCTGGAAACAATATATCACTTTACATATATATATATATATATATATATATATATATACATACTTATGTTAATCAGTAACGTGGAATATGAGGTAGAACTCATGTACATCAGTGACATGAGATATGATGATTGCACTCCATAGTCGTAATACCAGTGCTGTTTAGTATTTTAACAAGTGCCGCAATGTGGCATGTATAGATGTGTAGCTTAGATTAATCCATTGAAAATTTCGAGGCACAATAGTCCCGTAAGTTGCCATTACTTTCGGGAAGGAAAAACCGTTAATCGAGCACCGTAATGAGAGCACATTCGTTCTAGTCGACCATTTTGGCGGAACACCAAGTAACTCTAAGTAAAACAGCGGCAAAGAAGATCAACGCCTTCAAGCTGAAATGCTACAGAAGGATACTTAGAATATCATGGAAGGAAAAACTTATAAACTTAGATATTATACTCACATTTAAGATTCCAGAGTTTTGGGTACTAAACACAATAACAAAAAGAAAACTACACCTGTTTGGTCATATAAAGAGACACGAATGTTAAGAAAGACAAATAATGGAGGGAAGAGTACCAGTGGGGAGGAGAAAGGGCAGACCAAGAAGACAATGGAAAGACGACATTAAGGATAACGTGAATACATCGCTAGAAAATGCAAGCCGCATCGCCCAAGACAGAGAGGGGTTCAGAGAGTTCAAACGGAAGACAACGTTCTGGAAGAAATACGCCACATGACACAAAGATATGTTTGCATGACTGTTATTTTAGATTGAACGTATCTCGATCATGGTTTAAGGATCGTTCATGTGGTCCTAGCTGTAAACGGAGAAGTATTCCCAGAGGTGATGCTCGAGATTCGCATTGCACAAATTTGTAAAATGTAATGGCGCAAGTTGCAAGCCGAGAGCTGAACGGGCCATGTTCAAAACTCGCTTGCTAACGTGCTTGTTTGTACATGGAAGATAGCTTGTGTGGTCATCTACTAGTGGTCATCTCACCTACAAAATTGTTTTAGATGTATTGTACATTATCTAGTATAACACATACACAGGCACAAAATGTGTGATATGATTCTACTTAATTTCATCTTTTACTCCACAGACATCACGAAGCGGAGCACGCCAACATCCTCAATTCCATGTGGATGATCGCAATAACTTTCCTCTCCATTGGTTACGGAGACATCGTGCCTAATACATACTGTGGTCGGGGTATAGCTCTCTCTGTTGGTGTTATGGTAAGCATATTCAGTTAGTTCTTTTTTTAAGACTACGATTGAACGATCTTATGATGTATTATTCAGTATATCATGATTTCAAAATATGTAGTCAATAAGGCATACTAGTCCGGATATTGCGGGCATGAGAGAGAGAAAGAGAGATAGAGGAACAGTCGTGTGTCCCATTGATTCATGTCTACATTGAAGTGATTCAATGATGTCTCCAGAGTATCTTTAACACGCTTCATCTGCCATCCCACCTTGAAGGAGCCGGTCAGATGTTCTTTTTGTAGTTTTTTGGCAAACGAAGATCTTGCATACGGGTCAGGTGACCTGCTCAGCGTGTATGTTCCTCTATATGCAATGTGTATATGCTTACACATTTAGATTTAGTCAATACCTCTATGTCTTTTATTCTATATCCCAATGAATGTTGAATATCATACGGAGAAAGCTGAAGTGGAAATGGTTGAGACTCATAATTGTCCTGACGTATAATGTCCATGTTTCACAGGCATGAAGAAAAAATGTTATTATTAATGCTTGATAAACAATGAGTGCGGTGACAGTTGTTACTCCTCTTCTCCCCAAAATTGTGCAGTCTTCCAAATTCGACACAAACATTCGCTATACGGTTTTTTTTTTAGCTCAGTGTCGATGTTTACATCTTGTGAGAATAGGCCTACTGCCCAAGTATGTGAAACTATACACTTTCTAAAGCTCTTTCTCTTAGACTAGTACATAGGTTGACATGTGCATTTTTTGAGACTAGTTTAAACATGAGGTCTGTTTTGTTTTCTTTGTGTACATGGTGAAGCCAAGAATGTTGCAGGCTTTAGCAAACTGATTTACGATGATCTGCATACTGCATGCACACGATACTGGCAAGTAACATGGATACCAACGCACCGGAATGTTTTTCTTCGGGAACAAACGATACATCAATAACCCACAAACACAACCATTTCTTCTTAGACAACGAACATTACTAACTTGTTGGTCGCCTCAGTTACAACATCAGAACTAGGTCCGGTATTTTTCTGAGCAAATATATAGACTGTCAAGAGCTAAAGAACTAGGTCCGGTATTTTTCTGAGCAAATATATAGACTGTCAAGAGCTAAAGAACTAGGTCCGGTATTTTTCTGAGCAAATATTTAGACTGTCAAGAGCTAAAGAACTAGGTCCGGTATTTTTCTGAGCAAATATATAGACTGTCAAGAACTAAAGAACAAGGTCCGGTATTTTTCTGTCAATAGCTAACAGCTAACATTAGTACGTCATCCCCTTCATTAAGATCATAATCGTCATCATCAACGGATATATTAATGCGTAACTCTCGACAGTACATGCCTTATAGCTGAATTAATGAGGCCTTAATTTGGTACGTTTTTTATTATTGTCACGCATTCCATTAGTTACTATTTATAGACTTTGAGCAGCCTTGGCTATTTTTTGCATCTGATTCCAAGTGTATTGGCCAACGGAAAACACGGAAATAATCAAGAAAAGAAACGAATGAAGGCCTCATTATTTCAGCTAGAAGGTATGTACTATCGAGAGCCACGATTAATGACAAACTAAACCAATTTGTACTAAAAACAAAGTTATTAGGTTAGCCATTTATGCTTAAATTTAGTAATATTGTTGAAACAAAACATTACATAGACATGATTAAAGTACGGTTGCCGAGACTATAAAAAGGTTAGCAAGTCCATGCCGTCGTTTTGTTCAAACTCCTTATAATGTCATTTTAATGTTCCTTTTTTTTATATCAGGTTAGTCCATCCACCGACTACTTTGTTTTTGAAACGACTGATCACGTCATCTCAATGGCCGTTGCGTTTTTAAATTTTATTATTCCGAAAGACTGGAGCTGAAGCATGTGATTAAATGACGTCAGTGTCACCTGTTATTAACAGAAATATGTGATGTCCAAGAATATACACGTATGTGCACAGGGCAGTATAGGTAGATGTGTTGCACGTCTCCGACTGAAAAGTTACCAGGTTCAAATACCGGTGCAGGAAAGTGTGTGTTCGGACAATGCAGAAAGCAATGACACCTTACTGAAGTATTTATAGTGTCTATAGAATCACTACAACCAAATTATGCTGATTTGATTGCTCCGTCCTGCATAGGATGTGGTATTACGTATATAAGTGTATATACAGGAATATGTATATGCAACATTGCTGGTTCATTCTAATAAATATTTAACACGGATGGTTCATTCTAATAAACATTTAACACGGATGGTTCATTCTAATAAATATTTAACATTGCTGGTTTATTCTAAGTACAATTAGCATTCAACAGTGCTGGCTAATTTTATTGAATATTCAACATTGCTGGCTAAGTCTATTCAACATTTAACATTGCTGCCTAATTCTATTCAACATTTAACATTGCTGGTTAATTCTGATAAACATTTAACATTACTTTTTCATTCCAATCAACATTTAACATTTTTGGTTCATTTTAATCAACGTTTAACATTACTGATCAATTCTAATAAACCTTCAACATTACTGGTTCATTACAGTAACTGGTTCATTACTGGTTCATTAGTAATATCTTCGTTATTACTTATTCTTTCCAATCTGCACTCAACATGTATATGAATTCATATTCCCGATGTGATCACACTATGCCATGTGTTTGCACAATAATGTAGCTCATTTTTAGAGATGTTCTTTCAGCTTTGAAAGGACAAGTATATCCGCTTACTTGATTACTTTTAAACGTCTTATATCAGTAGACAAGACTGTTTTCATTTGCATACTTCATAGCACAGGAATTTATTAAACTTTAACTCATATCGTATTTTGAACATCCGATTACATACACTACCCATCAATTCAATTTTGAAATCAATGTAGCATATATGACATGTTCTCTCAGCATCAGTATGTAACACATTTTACTCCCCACATGTTCCTTCAGCGATATTATGTACAATGTTTCCCCTCACATTTTCCTTCAACGTTACTATGTACAAAGTTTCCCCTCACATTTTCCTTCAACGATATTATGTACAAAGTTTCCCCTCACATTTTCCTTCAACGTTACTATGTACAAAGTTTCCCCTCACATGTTCCTTCAGCGATATTATGTACAAAGTTTCCCCTCACATGTTCCTTCAGCGATATTAGTTTCCCCTCACATTTTCCTTCAACGTTATTATGTGCAGTTCCCCACTCACATGTTCCTTCAGCGTTATTATGTACAAAGTTTCCCCTCACAAGTTCCTTCAACGTTATTATGTGCAGTTCCCCACTCACATATTCCTTCAAATTTTTATGTATATAGTTTCCCCTCACATTTTCCTTCAACGTTACTATGTACAAAGTTTCCCCTCACATTTTCCTTCAACGTTACTATGTACAAAGTTTCCCCTCACATGTTCCTTCAACGTTATTATGTGCAGTTCCCCACTCACATATTCCTTCAAATTTTTATGTACACAGTTTCCCCTCACATTTTCCATCAACGTTACTATGTACAATGTTTCACACTCACATGTTCCTTCAACTTTTTATGTACACAGTTTCCCATCACGAGTTCCTTTAATATCGGTAATTAATCCCCCCACCCCATTCGCAAGTTCTCCCAACATCAGTATGTTACACAGCCTCCCCCAGCACATCTCCCCCTAACATTATGTTACACAATCCCATCCACCACATCTTCCTTCAATAGTCAATTTGTTACAGTTACCCTTAATATCGTCCTTCAACACTCAGTATGTTACACAGTTACCCTTAACATCTTCCTTCAACAGTCAGTTTTTTACACAATCTCCTTCATCGCTTCTTCCTTCAACATGTGTCCTGTATTGTGACCGCTTATTTCATCCTTTATAATAATCACTCTCTAATCTCCGCTTGAAATATTTCATTGACCTGCTTCCTGATTGTCTGTAAAGACGGTTTCATACCTTTGACCATCATATCTAAAGTGTACACACTCAAACACATAAACATATATACTCGTATGTTGATTAAACGTTAGTGTGTTCCACTGCCAATTCACATTTCCAATAACCTAAGTCTGTTTACATCCACCTCACATCTTCCTTCAACACTAGTATGTAGTTTACATTCCCGCTGATATTCTATTTAAATATCTCTAAGCACTTGTCGAATTTAATTCAGGCATCCATTTTTTGGGAAAAAAATTATTCCCATTTAGATTTATGCTACAATATTTATGTCCGCTAGACTTTTGATTAATTCACTGCTTAGCCTCTAATATCATTGCTCTCAACATAAGACCAATTTATTCTAAAGCAATATTTATAGCACGAACTTTCACCTTTATCTCAATACAATTCTACATTCCCTGCTGCCATATGCTCATTGATGTGGAACGATGTTCTTCCTTTCTTTAATTGATTCTGCTTACTGTCCATAAATATAAATTAATAACAATGTTTCCCTATGTTTATATAAAGAAACCATTCAGAGAATAGGCTTTCCTGGTTAAATTTCTTCTTCTTCGGCGTTCATTCTCAAACTCCCGCTGGATCTCTCTTGTAGCAGGACCATAGATTTCCAGCAGGATGTAGTCCAGAAACTGGAAATACGATGTGTCGCCGTTTTATCTGCGCCAATGCCCCGAAACATCTGTTTTCAGCTAGTTGTTAAATAAGAAGGTAAATATCTGAGTCAGCACCATTTTTAAGAAAGGAGATTTACTTGTATTTTCATATAGCAATGTAATAGTTTGATCTTGACTACAGACACTTGTACATGTCATGACGTCATACAAACAGTCGGTTGTCAACAAGCCTTGCTCATATTTCCCATTCTGGAACAATTTCCACTAGTATAGCTAGAATATGCATGAACCCTGTGTATCTTCGTACTGCTGCTTGATCCACCACATTCTTCAACAGAAGACATATTAATTAGACCACATTCTTCAACAGAAGACATATTAATTAGACCACATTCTTCAACAGAAGACATATTAATTAGACCACATTCTTCAACAGAAGACATATTAATTAGACCACATTCTTCAACAGAAGACATATTAATTAGACCACATTCTTCAACAGAAGACATATTAATTAGACCACATTCTTCAACAGAAGACATATTCATTAGACCACATTCTTCAACAGAAGACATATTAATTAGAACACATTCTTCAACAGAAGACATATTAATTAGACCACATTCTTCAACAGAAGACATATTAATTAGACCACATTCTTCAACAGAAGACATATTAATTAGACCACATTCTTCAACAGAAGACATATTAATTAGACCACATTCTTCAACAGAAGACATATTAATTAGACCACATTCTTCAACAGAAGACATATTAATTAGACCACATTCTTCAACAGAAGACATATTAATTAGACCTCATTCTTCAACAGAAGACATATTAATTAGACCACATTCTTCAACAGAAGACATATTCATTAGACCACATTCTTCAACAGAAGACATATTCATTAGACCACATTCTTCAACAGAAGACATATTAATTAGACCACATTCTTCAACAGAAGACATATTAATTAGACCCCATTCTTCAACAGAAGACTTATTAATTGGACCACATTCTTCAACAGAAGACATATTAATTGGATCACATTCTTTAACAGAAGACATATTAATTGGACCACATTCGTGACTTGTTTAAATTTATTATCGTGATTCACGTCGGTCAGTATTTATATACCTGGAGTCGCATGACAACATTAATCAATGCCACCAATAGATACACAGAAATGGGAAATTGATCATGTTGATGTTTTAGTTGACATATCTATTAAACCACTGATCAGTCACGGTTGATCACACACAAGAGTTACTTATCCGGTGTATCCTAATTGTTCAGTGCTTTTCTTTACGTGGCGATACATAAAGCTACCAATGATCAATCGAATCAATCAAGATAAGTGATGCTGCGTGAACTCAGCAGGAACAACTATGCTGGAAAAACTACTTAGTATTTATTGTAAGGAAAATTCCGACAATGTTTTTCTTTAAACCACCGACTGTTGTTGTTAACTTGTTTGCATGCGATGTTGTATTTGGATGTTGAATTGAAATTGTGAAGTCATATTTAATGCGTTACCAAATATGGTCAACTTGAAACCGTCAAATGGTTGCAAGCTCGCATATGAAACCTGAAACATATTGTCTACCTGATCACAAAGACCCATTCTAAGCCAGATTATTCTTCAGAAATCATTGCGTACCGATAATAGTTGGAGTCTTCTGGATATTAGAGCATGTTCTGGAGAAATTTCCCCATTGCTAATAAGAGACACGACCTTCATTGATCCTAACTCATTAAAATCGAAACACACAAATCACTTGCGCACAAACGAATTTGGAACGTATTTACCGGGAATAGTTGTAGAACCTACTGTGTAAATGTCCTGATGTCAAAACTGTACGCTATATAAGAAATAAGACCATCTACAGCGTCATCATAACATTATGGGGATTTCTCGTGGCGTAGCAGACAAGCCAAGTGCTTTGTGTACCCCTAAACATTAGTTTACAAGTGCATATCTTTTCGGAGTCCCCTAAAGATTATGGCTCGAGGCGCGAAGGTTATCGCCAGAGCTGAGAGCTATATGGCCTTATTCATACTCTCGGCATGGATGTGTTGCTCTATGAAGAGAAATGAATTACATATAAGAAAATATGAGTATAACTAAGTTAGTCCTCAACAACTTTTGAATTATTGTATGAATGTGTACAAGTGACTCATATAGAAATGTATTGCAGTACAAAAGAATTTTACTTATATCATTAACAGCAACAACAAAAATACAAATCAGGAAGTCTATAGACGTAGACGAGGGTTAGCTCCTGAACAGCATCTTAACAAGCGAGCTGTGGTTTTGACCATATAAAAAGACATAAAAGCATGGAAAGACTAATAGCAGAAAGAATAGTTAACGGCATCAGGGAAAGAGGGCGCCCAAAACGACGACGGTGCAGAGATATATCAGATTTCTTAAACATGTCTCTAGCTGGGGCAGGTCAACTCTCCCAGAATAGCGGAGTGAGTGTTTAGAGAATTCAAAAGGAAGACCACGTTTTATAATGAATATTAACACATGATAATGATTGCAGCTAACCAGTTCATTCTTCTTCTTCTTCAGCGTTCATTCTCAAACTCCCACTGGATTTCTCTTGTAACAGGACAATGTTACAGATTTCCAGTTGAATGTAGTCCAGAGAATGGAAATGCGTTGTGTTGCCGTTTTATTTGCGCCAATGGCCCAACACATCCGTCTTCGGCAGAGTTCATTCTAAATGCGGCACATATGTGAAAATGGCATGCCAACTCCTTGCCGGCCTAAAATCCTCCCCAGTCTTTGCTAATAAAGTGAAAGTAATTCATGGCAATATTACATTCTCTTATATTCTGTTGTACTATATCCACACACAAATCACACGTAAAACTGCATGTTACTGTCAGAGAACTAGTATTGCCTAGTCCTATCGGAGAGGGGGGGGAACTGTCCATAAAACACGGCAGCTATTATGGGAGAAGACAGTCTTATTTGGCTTATGTATAAGTCTTATAAAAATTGACAGTTATTTGACACGGGTGATTTTTATGATTTTAATTTTAATTTTAATTAATTAATTATTTTTTTTTGGGGGGGGGGGTGTCAAAAATTGGCTTTAAATCGTGACATGTAATTTACAGCCCTTGTCAGTGACATAAACTATGAACATAAACTATGAACATAAACTATGAACATAAACTATGAACATGAACTATGAACATGAACTATGAACATAAACTATGAACAAGGACTGTGAACAATTAAAACCATGAAATACTACTCTAAATATTAGTATATTATATTCATAATGCAATCACGATAGGGAACGAGAAATAGAAAATTGCACCCGATGACGGATGTGGCCGACCATTGGCGCAAATAAAACGGCGACACAACGCATTTCCATTCTCAGGACTACATCCAGCTGGAAATCTAGTAGGACCATGGTCCTGCTACAAAGGAGATCCAGCAGGAGTTTGAGAATGAACGCTGAAGAAGAAGAAGAAGAAGAAGAAGAAGAAAAAGAAAAGTTGCTAGATGGACTAGTCTTGTGACACGGAAGAAGTTAGCAACCGAGCGTATTGACAGCACAAGAAACAGAATGTCGTGGAGTAACACGATCGTCTACGCCTTTCGGCACGGCACTTGAATGAATGAACCACGATGCAGACATCATGCAGTGCACTGCTCAAGCTGTAGTAATCATCTTGAATGTATTTACATATAGTGGCCTACAATTGCTTTCTGTACGGTCCGGATGCACGATTCTATGGTGATATTTCAATCCGGTACCTCACCGATGCGCCCTGTAACTCCTCACCACATAACGGACTAATAAAATACTGACAATAGTAATCAACACATTCTTTAAATATAGGAGCGTCATATTGTTTCTGTTATAAAACGTGGACACCACGACGTGCTTACATTGACCCCGTTATCGGGCAATCCAACTAAGAGCCATAGCTTCAATAAAGGACGCTGCATATGTAATTAATTGCGTGTTGGTGATAAATATATTATCGTTTTAATATTGATGGTTACAGACTCAAGCCAGTGACAAATATATTGCCCGAAGAATATTAAGTGGAAAAAAAATATGAGAACCGGATGTGTTTCGGTTTAATCTAGAGAATTACTACCGTATTCCCGTATTATAATGCTTTCACCAGAGATCTATTAAATCAACAGTAAACTCCTAGTAGACAAGTTTATAGAGTGATGATATATACAATGTTCTCTTGTGGAAGACACATATTATTTCATCTGTATACTTATGTTTTAACCGCTCAGAATAAGAGATTTATTTTCAAGATATTGCGAGTCGCTAGTCGATGGAGTCTTGTGATTTTTAAATATGGGTCTGGAGGAACGTTCCAGTGTACATAAGAATGGAGAGGAGCAATTGGTCATAATCGACATGGATCGAAAAATTAATATATAAATACATAATACTCGGATTTGAACTGGTACTATATGGTCGCATTAAAGCGTGCAGTCAGTCACATATGAAAGCGTCTCCATGGCACAATCGTTAAATTATTTGCATTTTCCCGCAAGCATTTGGCAAAAAGCCACAGGTTAGTTCACTGGGTGTGGCATCTTATTAATGACATTGTTTTGAGAATCCTTGGGATTATCACTAGAATGCTACGGAGTTACGTGCTATGAGTAGTACTTTCGGCAGGTGGCGTTGCAGATGCTGGAATACATATGACGGAGGCTTGAGTGCAATGATGATATTCCTATATTCCTTCTGAAGATTTTTTTGCTATTTTGGACACATGGTAAAAAAATGGATTGCATTTTTATATGCACAATTCTAGAACAGGTTTTTTGATAAATACATACTCTCTGAAATATGTTTCTTCGCAAAGCATGGCATACAACTGAGAGTTGACGTGTTCTGGGTATAAAGACAGGTCAGGAGAAATACCGTATTGCAGAAAAAAAAACATACTTCGTAATTGCGCCAATTGCTCAATTTGAAGATCGAACAAAGACTAGTATAGTTGTATAAGGTAGACATCACTATCATGTAGCATATACTATTACAGTTCGCTCCAACGTGCAGCTAACTTGTAATATCTCAATGTTGTCCGTGCTTGGGATAACTTGTTTATGCGCATGCCCGCGTACATTTTACCGATCCAATGATTCAACATTTTATGATTCTTCAACCAGGATCATTTTTTTTTTAAATTATCATTTCCCTATGAAATTGTTTAAGTTGATTCCGATTGCTGATGATATTAACTAAGTCACATGTATATCAACAAACTGTGTTCAAACTAATTTCGAAACTCATTGTTCTTCTTCTTCTTCTGCGTTAGTTCTCAAACTCCTGCAGATCAGCAGGATGAAGTCCGGAGAACGGAATGCGTTGTGCCATGGTTTACAGCATAGCTGCGATATCTGCGCATTTCAGCCTGACACATCCGACTTCAGCATGGCTTTGGGTCACTGACCCTATATGGGATGGGACAGCCAACTCCAGCACATAACCTCCTTAGTCGCCTTTTACGACATGCGTGGAAGGTAAATAGTGTTGCTATTCTGTGCCCCCCTTTCGGTCTTCGGCAACACACGGACGAAACTCATTGTAATTTATCCACGTATAATTTCACAGAGGTCACACATCTGTGGAGCTCTTTCTTTATGAGAGGTTAACTTTATATTGGTACAGGAAATGTTTCATACCACGGATGAACGCGTTCAAATGAAAACTCAATAAACACGTGAGCATTTTTTCCATGAATACAAACCGCCTGAAGTTATTGAAGAAATTTATATTTTTATATTAATTATAGTTATATATGTATGATTATTATGTATAGTTATACATGTATAGTTATATATGTATTTTCATATATGTGTACTTTTATAATCTTAATAACGTACATTCAAATATTCAGTTCAGTTGTACACATATATGTTATGTACGAATTAGTGAATTAGTTATTCCTCTAGGACGGCACATAGGGCGGATGTCATAGATTTACATGTCTCGTTTCATTGCAATTTGCTTTAGATCTTCATTGTTTCCAATACCGATGGTGAAATGCTCTCTTGTAATAGTTGTACGTACAGTTTCTTTTGCCCTTCCTCTTTTCTCTTGCCCTTTGGTGACCACATCAACACTTTACAGGGGAGTCTTTTGTATCCATTCGTAGCGCGTGTCCGATGTAATTCCAGCGACGCTTTCTAATATAAGTGGATACGTAATCTTCTTTTTATTATTGTCTGACAACTACGTTTGACTTGAAGTCCGACCAACGTATGTTCAGTAGCCTTCTAATACATTTATTTTCAAAGGTGTTTAGTCTTTGTTCTAAATTGGATGTTGCTTTCCAACTTTTGCATCCATATATTAAAGTTGGAATTATGCAGGAGTTGAAAATTTTGAGGTTTGTGTTATTTCTTAGTGTTTTTGAATGCCATATATTTGATTTTATTGAATGAGTTAGCAGCCAGTGCAATACTGTGTGATATTTATGTTGATGAATCTCCTGTTGATGATAGCTTGCTGCTATTGTATGTGAAGTTGTTGACTTTTTGAAGAGTGTTGTCGTTTAGTTTGATGTCTGCTGGTTTGTTGGTAAGGTCAACTATTTTTGTTCTGGATATGTTGATTTCAAGTCCAAGATGTGCAGATACTAATTGAAGGCTGTTTTTCCTTGGGCATCTTCGTGAGTTGAGCAGACATTCTTGAATATCTTGTGTCCAATGGCGTCTTGGACGACCATTGCCCATGTTGCCTTCTATCATCCCCTTCAGTAACACGCTCTCCATGACGTCACGTCTCTTAATATCACCGAAGAAAACTAGCTTTTTCTTTAATATGACGTTAATTGTTCTTAACACCTCCTGGTTTGTTTTCCTTGATGCCCATGTATTCTAAGAACTCTTCTATATAAATTTAAGTCAAATTATCGTATTCTCTTTGCCACTGTTTTATTTAGCGTCCATGCTTCACATTCATATGTCGCCGCAAAAAACACACATGATCGTAGTAATTACGACTCGTACAAATTGGTTCTTATGTTAACACCCTAACATAGTTTCTTATCTGTCTTAATTTTGCCAGGGAAATTGCTGTTCTTCTCTCAAACTCACTCACTCGCATTATTTTACACATACCGTACAATAATGTACACATATATTTGACCGTGTCAGTTGTCATGTGGTGTCATATATTTCGCTTGTAATTTTATTAATTGCAGTATCACATTTCTTGGTCATTATATACACTACTCTCTCGGTGTTTCCATTTTGTCAGAGATATAGTGTGTTATACAATATTTTATTGTATGGATCTCTTCAGCAAACATACACACATATATACATACATGTATATTTTTATATTAATGCAATAATTAAATTAAATCATGTAAACCTTCATCATTTCACGAATTTACGTCAATAAATGTCCGGCTGGGAGAAATATTAAGACCAAAATGTGTACATACAATCACGCTGCTGTATGAGCAGCTTGGCGTAATATAGCAAAGAGCAGCGTCCGTGTTTCTGAAAATTACTCATTTAAGCGGATATCAAAGCTGCTTACGGCAAGCGGAAAGCGTGAGATCGCCTGGGCAAGTTTTTTTGGTTTTTAAATTATATTTTATCCTTGAATGCCATTTTGTACACCATAAAGTAGGTGAGTGTTTGTGTGGGGGTGGGAGTATTAGCCAGTAAGCACAACAAATTAAATGAACGTAATCACAATTTATGATATACGGAAGTTGACATATTTCGTGACACGTGAATCACAACAGATGGCATACGGTTCTATGTTCTATCTTATTATTTGCGTTGGTTCTCAAATTTGTGCACATTAGGCAGCGAGGAAGAGGAGGACATAGACCACAAAGTACGACTTGAAGGAACCATTATAGAAGTACGACATGAAGGAAGCAATATAGAAGTACGACATGAAGGAAGCAATATAGAAGTACGACATGAAGGAAGCAATATATAAGTACGACTTGAAGGAACCATTATAGAAGTACGGCCTGAAGGAAGCAATATAGAAGTACAACTTGAAGGACGCGGTATTGAAGTACTACTTGAAGGAAGTAATATTGAAGTGCGACTTAAAGGAAGCAGTTTAGAGTACGACTTGAAGGAAGCAGTATTGAAGTACGTCTTGAAGGAAGCGATATAGACTTACGACTTGAAAGACGCCTTGAGAAAAGGAATATAGAAGTAGGCAGTGAAGAAAACCAGCGAGTTTGCCTTAGGATTCAGGAGTCCATTTACGAAAATTCGTCCCAAGAGGGTGCCACCAGCAGAATAAAGTTGATAACATGTCTAGCAAACAGAGAAATGCATGTACACCAAAGACTTGTATTTGTCTCTCTTACTCTCAAGTACTCACATTTCTATCTTTATGCTACATGTCTGCACCCCATTGATGGAATCATTGACAAGAGAACACGTTCTTCGCAGCTCTTGTGTACTTTACATGAAGATCTGCTAAAATTAGTCGACAACGTTAGCGTGCCACTGGTATCCAAAAGCTAATCATCCTTCATTATATTTTTAAAACAAATATATGTATGTGATATATTAAGACTCGTGGCGTTATAATCAACTGGAGTAGCTTTAGAAAAGAACATAGGTAAATGGAAATAAATAACTAGCATGATTAGTGCAATTGCTTACGAGAAGTAATGGCACATGCATTGTTCCACTCAAAGTAGTAGTATTTGTGCAGTAGAATCCCATAAAATTCAACTGATGTGCCCAAAATTATATATTCACTCACGGATTTGTTTATAATGCGTTATAACGGTCGCTACTTATGCAAATTATTCTTTATACCAAAGAGAATGAGCCTAATTCCTGTGGAATCGTTAACCAATTAATACGGCAAGTGTCTAAAACAGGTAGAGGATTGACTTCATTGTACTCTGGTTTTCCCAGATTAACTCCGTCTTTCAGAACGAAGCGGCACACCGAAGTCGGTGCACTGTTAATTTACATGTATCTTCCAAACAAATTAATTTTGTGAAAATTGTTTAAACTGCACTTAATAAACAAGAAAATTATATCCAGATTCGAACCTGAGATCAACAGCACAAGACAAGAGTCTTAACCACCGCATTAGGGAAATCCCCACCAAATGGCCAATACTACAAAGGACGCTACAAGTATGGTCTCCAAAGAACATGTAGAAAATGATTGTGGTGATAGAAACACCATTTTGCAACCTTGATCAGAAGGCAATGTTGATATCACAGCGCTTTCTCAGACGTGGACATGAAAGATGAAGAGGGAAACTAGTTGTACATGTGAAAAACACAAAGAATGAAGTGGATTGAATGTGTTACAGACGTCCTGGAATATCACAATATTACTGCTTATCAAGCCACTAAATTTGACATAGCCCGAAAACGACTCATCAACCAACTCTCTTAACAGCGCAAGCAGAGAAAATACACTAGATAGGCAGACAGGGAGACAGACAGAAATATAGATAGGGTAGAGATGTAGGTACGTAGTTGGGTAGATAAGTTGATTGGTTGGTTGGTAAATAGATAGATAAAGTAAGGCAGTTAGTTAGACAGATATATTAGACATGTAGGTAGGTTACTGGTTGGTTCATGGGTGCGTGTGTTTAGGTGGGTAGTTTTTGTAGATAGATAGGCAGGTTGATCAACAGACAGATAGAGATAAGATTGTGTGTACTAGTCCACCGAAAACGGATGATTCGGGCCATTGGCGAAAATAAAACAGCGACACAACTAGTTTTCATTCTCTGGTCTACATTCTGCTGGAAATGTAGTAGTACTATTGTCCTGCTATGAGAAAGATTCAGTAGGAGTTTAAGAATGAACACTGAAGTAGAGGTATAAAGTCATATACATTTCAGGAAGAAAGCGATAATTGATTTATGACAGGTTGCGTGCTGCCATACCTATCCGTTGTCGTGTTAAGTTCAAGACAATTAGCAGATCAGACAAGGAATCCAGAGTTAAACACCAACATATTTTATGTAGATAAAAATAATTTTGAAAACGTGAGGTTGTCTTTCTGGAAATTGTTTAGGACAAAGGGCAGATTATAAATATTGATCTGTAAAGCTAACTAGACAATGATCATGCACGAATGTGATCGATTTCCAGATAGAGTGTACTAAAGACATGATAATCGAGCTGCAAGACGAAACACGTTATCTCAATATAGCATGTACAAATGTGAACTAGAGCGCATTACAGCATGCACGAGGGTAGACATAAACTATATATATAACATGCACGTCCTTGTTTTTGTAAAAAATAATACAACAAATCTATGACAGTGAACATGACAAATGGTGTGGTAAACACATTTGATAAAATTTTAAAGAAAATGTTACTCAAGTAATCGCTCACCTGCTTGCTCAGACAGAAAGAATTGATGTTTATACATACACACAAAACAAGGAAATCAATTTACACATCCAATGTACACCCACGAAACAATATATATATATATATATATATATATATATATAATTACCCAATATGTGAATGGAAACTTTAAAAAATTATATATTGTAAAGAAAATTAAAAGTCATTATATGAGGTTCAGTTCTAGAAGCAGAAATGTTTATAATTTATACTGCTTAATCTAGTGGAAACAGTGCAACATATCAAGTGATATTGTAGACATACTTTGTAAAAATAACATGTCTAAAAGTTGACTGTTGTAATTGCTCCACTGGTGTACTGCTTTATTTTTGAGGTCCATATCATCATCATCAGGTGCCATGCCGGCTGGCGTAGGCGGTCATGGCTCTTCACAGCTCTCTGTCGACAGTATTATGTATCAAAGTCGCTGTTCTTACCTTGCAGTGCCAGGTTGTCAAACTGTCTAATATTTTCTCACGTTGTCGACCTCTGTCTCTGTTGCCTTTAATTTTGCCTGTTGTGAATATGATCTCTAAACCTGCCTGTCTCATGAAGTGTCCAAAAAAAAAAGAAAATTGCCCCTTTCTTATATTGTTGATTAAGGTCCGTTTCGCAATTGACTGTTTCAACACCTCTACATTAGCTTTTCTGGCAGCCCATGGTATTCTCAGCATTCTTCTGTAGAATCACATTTCTGTTGCTCTGTTGCCTCTAATTTCCCACTTTCCAGTTTGTTTATTGTCCAAGACTCGCACCAATATGTTATTATAGGGGTTATATAGCACTGCAGAGGTCCATATATTGTTTCTAAATTATGCTAACAGTTTACAAAAACGTTTTCTGAAATTGTGTGTACGTTTGTGGGATCACATTTAGCATAATGCAGTTGTGCATGTCTGATTTTGTGTTTCTGTGCGTAGTTATTTATCTGTTGAAATATATTCAGTGTTAAAACTGTTGTCTTACGTTGACTAAATATGTGTCAGTCCACAAATTCTTCATCTATGTTTTTGTATGTGTGTGATCTGTATGGTATACTTAACTCTACTGTTGTAATACCAAATCATAGTATGTATGTCGTTACTTTTTCCATTGGCGATGTCTATGTTTTGTGTAAATTTATACATATCTCTGTGTAATATGTTATGAAATATTTGTATCATCTTTTAATCCTAGTGTATAGTGGCGGTTCTTGTGTTACTATTGCATTTTTATATACATGTATTGTTTGCGCAAGAGACACATCGACAAGAAATATGCGGTTCCTACTCGATTGTCTAACGGCAGAGCACAGATTACAGTATTGCCGTGAACGGGCATACCTTCAATACATGCCGAGAATGAGCACCCATTGCATTCTGAAATACAGAATGTTAAAGGTAGCAGACTTAAGAAAGGGAAATCGTGGATAGAACTTGCTGAGGATGTCATACAAAGTGTGTACAGATTGCAAGATGTGGCAGTAGGTGCGGAATGGATAGATATACCCACAGATTTCGAAACTTGTTTGAGAGTAGTAAATACACTTAGTAGGGGATGCAGAGAATGATGTCCCGCGACTGTGGAGCAAGAGGCGCAGGCTTTGGTCAATGAGAATGCCAAAGAGGGGGAATGTGGTTATATATACTGTTGGATCTGTGATTAGACATGTTCGTATTGTTTATGCCTTCATAGCTCAGTGCGCTTGTAAATCTGTAAACTTTGCATAAAAGGTATACGTGTTAAAGTTCAAGCTTTTGTTACTACTTAATCATATTTGTTTAACACTGACATTGGTATATAGTTTTTTTCAACAAGAATAACTTGACGCAGGATAATGGAATTTTGTTAATGACTGGAAACACACATATAATAACACACACAGATCGATATTCGACCACAATGCCTTTATCAAGACTATATACACGACGAAAAATGACAAGCAAGAACGGCATTATTGTTCACATGGTACATCTGAATATGACACATAGAATACTTGAAATAAGCGAGTATGAAACTCGTGAAACTTGTGGGCTGATAGAATGGTTGAAATAAGCGATAGTATGAAGATGGTGAAGCTTGTTGTCCTGATACAGTTATGAGCATGGTGCCATGTCGGTGAACGCTCCAGTTTCTAAGATGTCTACTTGCTTGTACACGTTGAATAATATCAGCCATGATTTATGCATAGGAGAACCTCATATGCACTCGCCTGTTTGCCTCCGAAAACATAGAAATGACGAAATACACATATACGAAGCAGCCGATATGGACTGAAGGTAGTGTGGTCTTCAGTTGGTTTGTATTCACATACTGCACAGTTGCGGTGATTAAACTTCAGCGATTCTGGTATCCCAGTCACCACATTTCCAGATTGTGCTACCTCTTAGAATATGCTAACATTGTTCAAATGTGTCGCTTCATTATCTAACAGGGAGCTGGTTGTACTGCTCTGGTTGTTGCTGTAATAGCTCGGAAATTAGAACTCAGCAGGGCAGAAAAGCATGTGCATTATTTCATGATGGATACACAACTTACCAAAAGGGTGAGTACACAATGCAACGCATATTTTTCAGCTAAGGTACTGTCCATAAATTACGTAAACAATTTCTTTGTCACAATTTTTAAGTACTTCCTTCCCCCTTTTCAGCAACTGCAAGAATTCAGTCCTTGCTTAATTATGTCAACAGATTTGACCCTGAAAATAGTAGTAGAATTATGTCAACAGATTTGACCCTGAAAATAGTAGTAGCAAACGTAAGAAATAATATATGCTGTGTTTCACATTTTATACACATCGTTCAAATTTAAAGAATTTAATTAGTGCGTAAAGTATTGTTTTTGATTTCACCTTTTATCAATCCCCCTCTAACTTGGCAACAATGTTTTCAAAAACCTCAACCCATTTTTAAATTGTTCATATAATTTATGGACAGCCTCTAACTTGGCGATTGAGCTTTCGGCGCAAGTAGTATAGTTCTTCACTGTGACCTTTGCTCTAGTTTCGAGGTATTTCCTAACCTTTGTATTGTGATTGCTATGTAGAGCGCTATTGTTTTACGGTTGAGTTTCGAATATAAATAGTATTTAAAATTAAGTAATATTTATTGAAAACGATTGCATTAGAGTTAGTGTTTAGGGTTAGGGGTTAAGGATTAGAATCAGTTTCTGGAATTTATAATTAAGGTAAATTATTATTATATACAATAGCGGGAAGGTATAAGGGGCATGCGCTGTGGTATACATTAGCAGACGAAAAGAACAGATATGGCGCGTTAGATGTGACCGTACTTTCTTTATAAATTCATATATTGAGAAGAAAGCATGTGAGGTAGAATGATATATTATTAATTGAAAACGATTGCATTAGAATTAGCGGTTAGAGGTTAATGATTAGAATAAGTGTTTAGTATTTATAATTAGGGTAAATTATTCGTATATAGAATCGCGGGAATATTCATGGAGTTCGTTTCTAGAATTAAAAAAGTCTATCCCGCAGAGAATGCTAGGTAAATGTTGCTTTTGATTCTTCACTGTGCTATAAAAAGCACACTCTTTACATTTTTAACTAGCAGACGTCACTGATTTCCGTGTAACACCAATGAAATTAATGGCTGACGTGACGTCACTTCTGCTTGCCAAATCACACAACAAAGGTTAGGTCATACCTCTAAACTAGAACAAAGTTCACAACGAATAATTAAAAGCAACGTGCACTGAATGCTGAAATAAGGTGAGTGTTTGTTTTATTCACATTTTTACAATACATCAACCCTACGGATTATTGATGTTCCAGGGAAATCTATGACATCAACTAGTTAAATATGTAAACAGTGTGCTATTTATAGCACAGTGAAGAACTAATCTTTACTTTTACGGAGCTTTCAATTTCAAATGTTTGAAATGTTTCTACCTACTCACTTGAGTTCAACATGATAATGTGAATGTGTATTACAATTAAGAAATGAGTGACAGGTACCATCTACATTCTAGTAAATTATATCACATTTATATTCTTCTTCATCTTCTTCTTCTGCGTTCGTTCACTTCTTCTTCTTCTGCGTTTGTTCTTAAGCTCCTGCAGATTAGCAGAATGTAGTTCGGAGAACGGAATGCGTTGTGTCATGGTTTACAGCATTGCTGCAATATCGGCGCCTTTCGGCCTGACACATCCGACTTCAGCATGGCTTTGGGTCACTGACCCTATATAGGATTGGACAGCCAACTCCATCCCATAACCTCCGTAGTCGCCTTTTACGACATGCATGGAAGGTAAACAGTGTTGCTATTCGTTGCTCCCCTTTCGGGCCCCGGCAACACACGGGCGTCATTTATATTGCTTTCTACGTGCTACTTTATAACGGTCCAATAATAGCTTCTATATTTTAAGTCTTAGAAGATAAGTACTTTTCTGTTCACCCGCTAATAACCCAATTGCTTTCAATAGAAAATAATCATTGTGTAATGAAACCTTCGACTGTAGATCCTAGACATGTGATACGGGTATACTAATATACATAACGTATATATCTATTGTCTTTTCACTAGTTTTGCTATAAGGCTTCACATGATTGAATGACCTTTGGTTTTCGGTTTATCGCACGTTTGATCGCGTGTTATGCAGTGACGTCACATGATTTTTGTAAATCTTTCAATTTATCTTGTTCTTGGTCTTCCTCTGAATCTTGCTGTATATATTTTTGTATGCTCTTTCCGCTGGAAAATATGGGTGCATTATCATTAAGTGACATAACCATTTCAGCATCTGTTTTTTTTTTTCAATATACTTGAGCAAAGATGATGTCTAACTGTTATAATCTCTTTAATCCTTACATGATTTCTTTTTGTTTTCTGTGCTGCTTTTCTTAGGCATCTCATGTCACACTCAATAATCTTTTTTCTCTTGTTCTTTAGCTATTGTGCTGTCTGACATTGATAACACAATGTTGATATGAAGAATGCATTTATGGTTTGCCTTTTGGTTCCCATCGAATTAGATTTGTGTTTCAAAATTGGTGTAAGTTCATTATTATGTAGTTAGCTTTTTGAATTCTTCTTTCGATCTCTCTGTCCATTCTTAGGTTTTTGAAAACTTATCTCGATCTCTCTGTCCATTCTTAGCTTTTTGAAATCTTCTCTCGATCTATCTGTCCATTCTTCCGTCATGTGTACAAATGCTTCAACGATATTTAAATCCCTGCACTTGTTTCAGTAATAGATGATTCATCTTTTTGTTGATTGTATTTGGTAATCTGCCTATAGCCTTTATTTCTGTTTATTCTGTATTGTTCGTCATGATGTGATTTTGGCAGCTTTCGTTGAGCAGCTTTATGTGATCTTGCAGATCTTCACTTGAACTGTGAAGCAGGCACTGATCGTCATCAAAGGATAGTTCAGTTAGGTCATTTGGATGTTGAGCTTGGGTTGTGCTTGAGCCCTTTTAAGTATTTAAATAGTTAACTTCCCTAGCACATGGCAGCCAGACATATTTATACGTGTGTCTCTAACAGTAAATCGGCTATATTCCGAGACGACACACTATGCAAAGTATACCTAACATGTATTTAACACTTTCACATGGAAGACTGGATCCGATAAAAATGTTTGTCGATATATGATAATCATTAAGAAATAATCACTTTAACTGTGGGCAGGCAGCTTTTGACAGCGCAGTCATTCTGACAAAGGCACATGTTCTTCTTATTTGCATAACTGAGATGACACCAGGACTCACATAAGGTTGCCTCTGAAGAAAGCATAGTTGTGTAATGAAGATTTATGGATGCATGTTTAGTTCACGAAGGGGGCGTTTCAGTACGGCAATATCCCAGGATTTCTACGTTCTGCAAGGTCCATGTTTAAGACCAACTATTTCATCATATTTTCGCCAGATTTGTTAACTCATCTGCTGTGATAGCATATTTAACACTACCCGTCACCCAGCAGTCTGCTACAAATGGACATATGTGCCATGTCTTCGTCATCCATGGGGATTATTTGATACAAGATACACGAAATTAAAACACGATTGACTGGCAATTATTCCACAGATGGCAAGGTGTCATCCTATCGTCCAACTTTCTGTAGTGGCCTTCTATGACATTGCTGCAAAGAAGAGAATGGTTCTATTCTTTGTGACCAGAATTGTAAACCCAGGCTTGTGTTACTACAGGGGCGTCGTCAATTGATATTTACTTAGCAGATACTTGAATTTCCTGAGTGTAACATAATACAGTAATAACTCTAATAATGATTATACAGTAATACAGTAATAATGATTGTTTCTTAGTTCTCAAACTCTCACTGCATTTCTTTTGCTGCAGTACAATAGCCCGACTAAACCTTTCTAGCAGGATCTAGTCCAGTTAATTGCATTTTGTCGCGCCGTTTTTATTGAACCAATTTCCCGACACAACCGTTTTTGCTGTGATAACTAATGCGTTCAGTGTTATAATTTACCGCTTTCACTGAACAACGAACATCTCTGGCCATATTGATGGTAGGCCAGCCATACAAGAGAGTTGTTTCAAAATACGTTGAACACTAACATGAACGCCGACCATATGCAAGCCTGATGTAGTTATTGCTTTCGACACAGACGCCCACTAGAGGTTCTAATTCTGATTATTTTGAATTATTCATGCTTTTTTACTCAAATTTCATCAAATCTAATTTATTTTCTGCTCGACCTCCCTAACCCTTTATTTTTTTGGCTACACTGATTTATTTCTTACAATGAATTTGATCTTCTTGAGAAAATACATTGTTTACAAATATACTATTAGACGAGTTTATACATATCGTATATCTAGAAAATGTTACTAATAATGGGACATGTGATATAACAGCAGTGTGCAATTATTGAACTAGTAGGACTAGGCTGACCCCTACTCATGTTAGTATTTTAGATAATATACGGGGAGTTCTAATTTACACCGCGTGTAAAAGCACACACATAAATAGGCTACACATACAGATGTACAAGCAGCTTCATTCACCTTCACAGGAGGCTTTGTGCAATAATATCTAATCAGTGTGTTTACCAATGTCAACTAACTGGAATCGGAAGCGCTGGAGGTGTATTGATTGTGCCTAAAAATTAAGTTGTAATCACCGGTTCTTTTATGTCCATAAAAGTATCTTGACTCTCAGCTGTCGGTCATTAGCTAAGATAATTTCCGTTTCCTTCTTATATACGTTAGTATTTCAATTACATACTATTATGTAAGTGCTCGCGTTAGCGAACTAGGCCTTGTGAAAAGTTAGTGTTCGCGTGTAATAAGTAGGCTTACACAGTGTTGTAAAGTTAGAGATACCCCAATTTATAAAACATACAACAATTTTGTGCATTTTATGTAAATAAGTCAAAATAATTTGTTCTAGCTGCAAAACACTCAACTTTCAAATTGTGTTTTAATCGTTTACTAATTAACATTTCTTTGAGAGCATCGGGTTTGAATATGAACAGCAAGAAATAACGAAAAATATATCGACTACTGACATTACTAAAATAAAGTTATACCTAATTTCAAAATAAATTAGTAAATTTCTTTAAACATGTTCCCTCAGACGTAAAAATTAAATTTAAAGGAATTTTCTGTGCCGAAAACATAAGGAGAATCAAAATAGGTGTGTTAGCGAAGCCGTGGGTCATATGTGAGAATTGTTTTTTTTAATATGTATTATATCAATATTCTACTCATGCAGTTGCGTCTGTGGTCTCACCGATGGATCACTAGACAAACCAACCATGCAACAGAAAACCCTTAATAGATGACATGCAGTTATATTGAGCTCTCTTATGAAGCTGTGCAGCATGTCATCTATATAATTATAGAATCACTGGGTAGAAGTCTCTTTCAATAGGCATTCCACTAAGCAGAAAGCTGATATAAAGCTCAGAATAACAACCCCATTGTACATGGAAAGTAAGCTCTAAACGCTCGCACTTCCTGGAGTTCTCAAACAAACAAACTATACAAATATTTTTTTAGGAGACACGTCTTTATCGAAGATTCAGTTTATTTTATACCAGGCCATATACATTATAGAGACTACAGTTAACGTAATCCTGTCACCATAACGTTATAATATTCCACTTTGTTCCCATAATAAAAGATAGCCTAGTCACTTTTCGAAAAGAAACCGAACTCCAGTGATTTATATATATATATATATATACATACATATGAGACACATTTAGGGCAACGAGCAGATTATAAATATCGATGTTTAAAGCTAAATAGACATTGATCACGCGAGAATATTATCGATTTTCAGACATAGTGTAAAAAGTTGTGATAATCGCATTTCACAACCAAGCACACTATATATATACATGCTCAACATACCATACATGCACACATGTGAAATGGATGCTTCTCTCGTTTGTGTGTGTATATATATATATATATATATATATATATATATATATATATATATATATATATATATATATATATATATATATATATATATATATAACGTAGTGATATATATATATATATATATATATATATAACGTAGTGCGTCTCAGAGCGAAGCTAAGACAAATACATCCCAAATTCTCATCAGAAACTTCTCTTTGCTGATGACGCTGCACTGGTGGCACAAATTGAACCACCATAAGGTCCCACATTGTCAACATGACAACGGTCTGCGAGCTGTTCTCTGTGACAACAAGTATCACTAAATATGTGGCAATGTGTCCGGGATATACAATAACAACAAACATCACCTGAAACAACACCCATGTAATTGAAGTCTATAACATTTGCTACCAAGGATCCACAATAAAATTCATCCTTTTTCTGGACAATTAAATAAACACACGAATAAGGAAAGTGGCTATCGTTTTTGGCGGACTGTCATGGCTTGGAAAAAAAACAGGTTAAAATTGAATACATAATTACAGATATATCAAACATGCTTCCTGAGTACACTACTACGGATCTGAAACATGGACTACCTACACCAAACATGAGAGGAGACAACATCTTTCATCTAAGATGTCTCCGTAAGATCTTAAACATTAAATGGTACCACAAAATCACCAACATGGAATGGTTGCGTACTCAACTACCATATGCCAAGGAAACAATATAAATAGTTGGCTGGGTCACGTCCGTAAACTGTCAAACTGCCGCATCCCAAAAGAAGTACTTTTCGGGGACTGGCTGAAGACCATCGAGCCCGCGGCAGACCAATGCTGAGGTATAATCTGTAAATCCTAAACGAAAGGCTTTGACATAGTATCTAAAAACAGGGAAAACATTGCCGAAACTCGGAATGTCTGGTGGCAGCACCTAAGTGAGAGAGCATCCTTGTTCAGAAATAATATTTTAAAGATAAGGAAGAGATAAGAGAAAGACGTAAACAACAATATTTCGTTGCTGTGATATGCTCGCTTGAAACGTTATATTGCTTAGGAAATATTCAACGGAATGCTTCTTATTGCTAAATGACCACCTGCAAGACGAAAAAGGACACACACACACACACACACACATATATATATATGTATATATATATACATACAGGAATACCGTGCATACATATATATGGTATTTAACTGACGATTGTATACACATGTACTAATGAAATTTCCTTATTTGTGTCTACGCCTCTGAAACTCACTGACCTTTCTTTCCCTTACGCGATATGTAAATGATTAAATCAAGTTTCACTCATGTTCTTTCCCACTTTCATGTTATTTATTCTGTGAATTTTTCACTTTTGCTGTTCAATTTTGTCTGTATTTTTAGCACATCTGTTATGTAATTAATTAATTACTGCACCATATATTTCATGTATTGAGTAATTTGTATGCGTCTCAAAGATGGTGAACATTTTATTTCTAGAAATCCACAATTTATATGTTGCTATTAATGTGACGACTTGTAATTATTTCTTCTTTTCTCCAACATTTCTCTTAAAAGTGTTCTGAAAACTGTATCATTTTCTTTACTTATTCCATTTTTCGTGTCATCTCATTGATATACGATAATTTTTCTTTATAAAATTGAGATTATTTTATTTGTCTTCCTCTTTCTAATCATGTTAACATCTGTCCTATAATATTGCTTCCATTTGTCTCGCAGTATATATAACGATTATCTCCAATGCACTTGATTGTATTATGCGTACTGACTTGCATAGTGTAGATTTTGACGTATGAAAGTGTTAAATTCGAAGGAAGTATTAACTGGGATTTTGTGATATATCAAGTGTTCATTCGAAGATAAACTACGACAGGTCCAACAAACCGGTAAAGTATTTGAGTATTTACAGAAACGGGTGTGTCGCATGGCCGAGAGGCAAGATTTCGATCCCAGGTCATTACTGTTTTTTTTTTTTTTTGGTGTGGGAGAATAAATTAGAAAACTCACTCTGTACACGACGTGGAGACAGAAAGATCATTTAGCCTTTATCACACAGCTACAAAGTTCCTCCCTTAACTCCCGTAACGGGAAACATGTAATATTTAACAGTTTGATAGAAACGTGCTCTAAATAGTTTGCATAAACTTATAAAATTAGAAAATATATCAAAGATTGAAATAGCAACATCTCACAAGGCACAAGTATCAATCCTCAATCAAACAACACACAGATAAAATAGGTATATGGAATGTATGTGGTTTCGTAATGAACAACATTGTTTTCCCACGACATCTGACTCGTCTTATATAAGCTATACCAAGATCAAAAGGCCGCCTGTGAAGGTAGACGTTGATAGAAGGCGAGTATTTGAGGTACAGAGACAGAGCGGAGTAGATCAGGGATACATACTATTCCCATACCTTTTCAACATCTACGCAGATAAAATAATGAGGAACGTGAGAGAAAACATAAACATTGATTACCACGCTTTAAACTTCAATAGCTTGGAAATCCCCAAACAACGCTACCCAGACGACACTGCACTTCTTTAAGGCAATAAGAAGGGACTGGAACAACTTATCAAGAACACAGAGAAATACAGCTAATCACACAACTTATATTTAAAGGCATAAAAATATAATGTCAGCTATAACATCACATAAAATAAAAATTATAATAGATAATACAGAAATATACTATGTAGACAAATTAAAATACTTAGGAACACACATCACCGTTGTAGGCGACTACATGGTAGAGATAAGCAAAAGACAGGCAATGGCATATTGAATAATAACACCAATGAAAAACAATTTGAAAAACAACAAAATAGAATGAAACGTCTAATGCTAAGAACTTTTATTTTCCTGTTGCAACATACGGCTATAAAACGTTGACGCTAAGTAAAACAGCGGAAACGAAGATCAGCGCCTTTTATATGAAGTGGTACAGAAAGATACTTATTCTCATGAGAGGAAAAATTGAGAAAATCAAATAAGCACATTGAAGGTATCAAATTGTTGGTTACTAAACACAATAGGAAACAGAAAACTACACCTGTTTGGACATGTAAAGAGATATGCATGTTTAGAAATATAAATTATGGAGGACAGATCACCGGGTATGAGATTTTCCGACGACAGTAAATATAACACGAATATGTCGTTAGAAAATGCAAAACGCATGACCCACGACAAGAGAGAGGTTCAGAGAGTTCATTGGGAAAACAACGTTCTAGAGAGAATTCGTTACATGACAAGTAGCCTCGACAATAAAGAAGCAGAAATATTTGAATGTATGATTAAACCAAATCATAAATTCAGTCTTCATACTAACATTGTGTTATCAATGTGTGACATTGGCACTTACTAAACAACAAGAGAGAAAGATTATCAAGTGTGAAATAGAATGTCTAAAAACAGCAGCAAACAGAACAAGAAGAGATCATGTGAAGAATAAAGAGATTACATGAACAGGTCATATTATAATCTGACGTTTCGTGTTCATGTTAATAGTAGTGTTGTAAAATTGTGTTATTCAAATATTCACAAACATCACAGAGACTAGTGACATACATATATTTATTAATGGAATCTAAATGTTTTAATATGTGTATGTCAAGACTTTGTCAATACATTACTTCAATAAATGGGGGGGGGGAGGTGATCAGACCTGAAAACGTTTGATATTTATTAACAAACAGGAGGGGATTAAGCAAAAGTCGATATCAACAATACCATCTGTATATTCTATTAAATCGTTTGTATTTGGAACAAGTTATAATTCTACGTCTCAGAACAGGACACAACCGACTCCGCAGTCACATTTATACAAAGTTCAAGATTGGCAACACGGCCATGTGTACATGTGGACAGGCAGCACAGAGTGCCAAACATATACTTCAAGAGTGTTCTGAGCAGGAAACGCTGAGGCAGACATATTGGCCAGAGGAAACAACACTGGAATCAAAACTCTATGGGACACTGTATGAACTACAAAAGACAGTGAGTTTTATTAAGGAGACAGAATTACAGATATAGACATGTTTCAAGTGAACGAAAGAAGAAGAAGTTTGTATTTGAAGCATTTGTTTTCTAAAAATATGAATAGCATCATCTAGATTCTTCGTACTTTCTCTGCTGCTAAAATTGGTTTACGGGATGAACGGGGTTGAGATATGATAGTTAAATAGATGAATAATTTTGACACATTTTTTGACAAGCAGTGTTGAGAACTTGGCAAAACATTAATTCCATACGTTATGGACAACCTCTAATAATATGACTCTAGCAATCAATAGTGAAATTTGAAGAAAAAAATCTACATCTGCAAGTCTCGTCAACTACTATAGAAGCAGAAGACTAGAACTAATAGAAGTAGTATTCTGGTTGAAATTTGACGTTGTACTCTGGTTTCCAATTGTGTAATGTGACCCTCTCAACAGAAAATAAATATGTTAAAACCGGAAAACCTGATAATTTCTTAAGTAAACGGGTTCGAATCACACTTGCGACGTCTTGTCTATAAAGTGCATTTTTTTCGGAGATATTTCGATATTATCACTAGAATCTACGGAATTACGGTAATATTAATGGTACTCAGGACAGGGGTCATGCTGCTTCGTTTAGAGCGACAAAGTACATACAGGTATCTGGTAATTCTGATACAGTAAGTCAATCAACAATGCGCTTTGAGCCTGTTATGAGATTACGTAAAATGTACTTCTAATGGCACTGTCCTTTCAACCGATGAAGTTAGTTCTATTTGGTATACATCAATGCTTTACAAAAATTAAAAAAACAAGATATCGCAACTCTGTTAATCCCGTAACCACAACCTCCGCGATTGATAGCCCGGATAGAGCCTTTCTGATGTGGCTATATAACCAAATAGTCATTTGGAACTGCACGTAGTGGTTTTTTTTCTGCTTGGGGGAGGGAGGAACTGTACATATAGTATTTTTACAACATGATTATGCGCCATAAAAAAATGTCTTAGCTGTCGGATTTCGCCTGTGGACCACTTATTACAAACGTCGGTACTTTAAATACAACTGATGTATTCATATGTACCAGATTTAATGCAATCAATTCATAATGCTTTTTGTTATTCTATATTACATATTTATCACCAATTTCATATGTTTCTTTGGAGTTCTTCAACACACATAACGTTAACATCAGTCTGCCAGTGTTAACTGTCTTCTTCTGCGTTTTTTTATCATGTTACTTCATATTAGCACCATTGTAGTTCTGATAACAGGATGCATTTTCTTTATGTTTACGGTTTAGTTGAAATATCAGCAAATATTGGCCTGACACATTTAATTTCCGCATGACATGTGGATAAGTTAAATAGTATATGGGATGGAACAGCTAATTACACCCTACAACCTCTTTATTCACCTTTTCCGCGGCGTAGATGACAGATAACATTACCATTACTCTTTCTCAACTATCGGATCACGGTAGCATACGTGCATCTGGAAATATTACCAGTCATTGTTGACTGGAATATTCAATGCCTTTTCTATACCACGATCAACTCACTTTTTATCCTTAATATTTATGTAGATCAGAATGCAACGCCCTGAAGCCATCTCTAGCAGCACTCGGTGTCTCGTTATAATAATAATGTCAACCCTACCATGGAAATATCCATAAATATCATAATTTATATAGTACCTTAATTCCACCAGGCCACATATAGCCATTATTGGTCAGTAAAGGACGACTACTGATTTGTTAGCAGAAAAAAAACCTGAAATCTCCACTAAACGATGATGATATTTGTCCAAGGCAGACAGTTCTATTCAGTTAGATCTCCCCTAGTATAAGGCAAGATTCCGAGCTATTCATAAATGACTACCACGTGGCATCGGCTTCACGATCGGGGAAATGTTTTAGTACAATCCCGCGTTTTCTCTTGACCAGGATCTCAAATAAAGCGCCGTCAAATCGATGCCACTTCCAAATATCCCGGTGAAATATTGACACGTCTGAAAAGACAGTATCATTATCGTTGGTTATTTTTTTTTATTTTTTTTTTTTGCGTTCTTTCATTTCATCACTACTGCGTTTCCAAGATCACTCCCTTCATAATGCTCCTTAGTTGCCCACAAGCTAAACTTCAATGGCGATTTGTACATTCCTGGGAATGATATCCAATTCATAAATAGTGTTACATTAGTCAATAGTTTACAAACATCATGTGTCAAATGTATGGCTGTTATGTGTTATCGTATTGATCAATCATCGTGTTGATGAAATAGTGAATACTATTGACTCATGCTTGATGTCACTAACAGTTCCCTTAATGTGGTTGTATACATTGTTAATAATATTGAGACATGTTTAGAGTTGTTGACAGTTAACTTAATTTTACTAAAAATTGAGAGTGAGTAATTATGAGTCTGTTGCACCATTCACTGATAGTCCACTTTATTGTGTTGAAAATTGTGATTAATTTTGTGTGATATGTCTCAAACACTGACAATTCACATAATTATGTTGGAAATTGGGAATAATTTGGAGGCAGTTCTCTTGTAATGGGTAGAATGTAAATAATATTGAGTCATCTACCGGAGTAATTCTTGTATAGTTTATGGAGACTGTTGACTAGCGTTGTTATTGGGGGAGTCATGTGCCGGAGTCACTCATGTATAATTTATAGAGTTTGTTGATTGATGTTGTTACTGGAACTTGGAGTACAGTCGTGTGAGTTGTATTGGACACATTTGAAAAATAATAGTAGCAATTTAACCCGTCATGCACGTCGTAAGCGGATACCAAGGAGAATTATGTATTGGTCTTGCTTGTCATTTTTCCCAGAGAGTCAGTCATAAAATCGTGGATTGAAGTTTGATGTTTCGTGCCGAAAGTGCGTAAGATGTCAGAGCGAAGCTACTGTCACATTTCAATGCATTCAATTGTCCAACATATCGGATAATTTTCTGTAGAGAACGAGCGATTGTAGAAAAAAATATGAGCTAAACAAAATAATAAAAAAGTACAAGTTTGACAATGTACTCAGGTTTCCACATGCGTAATATGTCCTTCTCGACAAGAAATTTAGCTGCCTGCTGGAGGAACAACTTATACCACGCATTTACGTAGATGGAATTGTGATCACGTACTGCTTTGCTCTTGTAAAATGAGCTTACAAACAAAACATGATGTTTACTCGGTCTATGCTGCGTTCGCTTCAAATAGTGCGATGTCGTATCTTTTAACCGTGTGGTTAAGACACATGATTCTATTTCTATGTCTTTGCTTCAAGTAACACTGCTGTTATTATTTTCTCGAATTTCGGGACGACATTAATCTTTATCTGCAAGCTGTGCCTCTAACATACGCGCAAACCAAGTACTTTTTTTAAAATGCGTGATCGATGATTTCAGATAACGTCACTTATTTTGGCTGATATGACTTAGTTTGTGATTCATTGATTTAGGGCATAAAGTATTATCAAGGTGTCCAATGACCGTTTCATTGATTGACGGCACAAAGTATCCTCAATGTGTCCAATAAGCGTTTCATTGACTGGGTAACCTCAAGGTGTCCAATGATCTTGTCATTGATTGGAGACACAATGTATTCTCAAGGTGTCAAATAAACGTTTCATTGAGACAGGCAGAAAGGATTCTCAAGGTGTCCGATGACCGTTTCATTGATTCGCAACACAACGTATTGTTCGCAGTGCTTGGGTCGTCACAGCTCAGTGCGCAGGTAAAACGATCAGGGAGGAGAGTGGTGCCTTTGCGGTCACTACGAGTTGTATGACAATGGAGACTTTGGCGGTGACCAGGCCATTTGAGTGGGTATGCAAACAGAAGGTAACGCAGGTCTGCATCTTGAGTGACTCTATGAGTATGATTAAGAAGTACAAGTAGGTCTCGTTCGCGAACAGTGGATTGAGGCCTCCAGAAAGACGAGGCTGAAAGTGGTTATATTTATTTTCGTGCCTGGACATGTGGGTTTTCAAGGCAATGAAAGAGCTGATCAACTGGCATCATGCGCGATTGGGGCACAGGGCGATGAGGCAATGGATCGCGCTGACGTTTTGAACTCCTTAAGATATATAACACGCGAGAGTGAGACTAATGTGGATGATGATTCCTATTCAATGGCTAGGATTAAAGATCAGGGACTGAAATGCGGTGTTGCTAGAAGGGAACATTTTGGATGGCGCAGAAGATTGATGGCCAACCAGCATAGGACCAATACTGTCAGCAGAAGTTTAATGGCGGATGCACACAAAGAAAAATCGGAGCAACTATGGATGTGTCCAGTTTACAGTGTTGATGATCCGACGACAAACTAACTAACAACGTATTCTAGAGATGTACAATGATTGTGTCATTGTTTGGCTATCTATCTATTTTCTGTCTTGATTCTTGATTAGAAACTAGCTTCAAAGCACGTGGGGCATTCCCATAAGTACTCCGTTACAGCAGCCATCTCAGTGTATGTAGACTCAAGAGTCCAGGTCAGGTGTTGAGTGCGTGATCTTCTGGGCCTTCCAAAAGATTTATTTCCTCCCCTCCACTCTAGGTACTCCTATTTCTAACATTATCTGTATGTGTACATTCAGCCTCAGTGACATCATCTTGATTTTGAAATGAATGTAGTACTGCCTTACTCAAGTCTGCTTTATCTCTTCTAAACATTGTGTCGTCTATCACCGCAGTGTCTGCCAATAAGTTTATCCATCATCTGTCTGTCTGCCTGTCTGTCTGTCTATTCGCTAAAACCTTTTGTTGCCTTTCGGCGTCATGAGTAGAAGAGTTTTCTGGAGACGGCCCTCTTGTTTGCTTAGTATAGCATATGGCTGCCAGGTTTTCCCGCAGTGCAAGAGAGAACTGTCGGAGATTGGCTGGAGCCACGTATAGCTGGCGGAGTCGTCTGTCGAGTTCACTCCATTCGTGTTCTATGGGGGTTCATGTCTTATGACATAGCTGGCAACGGAATGATCTGGACGTTGTTGTCAGCAAGTAGCTGGGTGGTGCGTTGTGTCAAATGAGGTTTAGCGTTATCCTGTTGAAAACCCAAACTTCGTGCAGTCAAAATTGGAAGGACGCGAAGACAAATAATTTCAACGACATATCGTTTGGCATTCAGTCGTACTCTTCAGTTTGCACCAGGTCACTTCTTCCCATGAAGTTAGTCGCCTCCCCCCCCCCACATACGTACACGTCCACCACCATGTGCCGGAGCCATATCGACGCTATTCTGGGTGTAGCGCTCATGAGCACTGGGGTAAACTCTTCTCCTTCTATCGTGTCGCTGGAGCACATAAAACATGATTCATCAATAAACCAGTCTCCAGTCATCTCCAACGTTCTATTGATGATGCTGGTTCGCCTAATACAGTCTATTCTGGTAATACCGGTCCATAAGAATAGGGCATCTTTAGGGTGTTCTAGCCCAAAGACCAGCGTTGTGCAGCAGTTCCTGACTGTTTGATCTGAAATTCCACTAGCGGCTAGCATTGGTTGGACTGTTGACACAAATGCAAATCGATTCCTGAGGTGACACAGCAGTTTGAAGCGGTCTTTGGCAGAAGTTGTGACTCTGCGTGTTCTTCTGCGGAACCAGCCTGCCATTGATCCAGTTTGTTGAAATTGCGTCCATAAGCGACTAATGGTGCTTCTAACTACATTAAATTGTCTGGCCACTACACGTTGTGATCATCCAGACTGCAAGCTGCCAATGATGATGCGTATTTGTTCTGTAGTTAGATGAGCCATTAGTGTGCATGGAATTTTCAACTGAATTTATTTCAGGACCCTCAATATTTTATAGGCATGCAATAATATGGTCAGTTTTGTCTTCATTATGTTTCACTGGATTCTACTCAACGTGTCTTGAGTTATTGTCAAAACTGTTGTTTTGATCGTGACCTCTTTTATGACATCACGATTCATGAGGTGAATACATTTCAGGTAACCGCGACAAGTTAATCACCAGGTAGACATAGTTCATTGGTTTAATGATGTCCAATCTAGGAATAGCTTTTATAAAAGTAACTTCAAAATGGTTGCGCTTCTTTATTTTGAACAGTATATATTTTATGGTGGCTTAGTAGTTAGTGCATATGACTCCTAATTCAATGGTCCAAATTTGATTTTACAGCTCACCTGAAAATTCGTTAGTAGATAACAAAGAGTAGTACAGAAAAACTTTGATTCAACATAAAAAATTGATGAAATCACGATAATGACATCGTACGAGTGAGTATAACAGGACACGAAAGCGCACACAAAATGCTTTGGGGTTTTAGTACATTATTGTGATGAGATCACAGTGTCGTCCATTACTCGTCGCGTGATATGTTGTGTTATTGATAAGGACGGATTGTCGAAAAGTTCCCCCCCCACCAACTTTCATTATCCGTGTCCAACAATATCACTGAAGAGAATTGTTCTTATTCTTTGCACTCTGGACCAGAAGTTGCCACACCGGCTGATCATTGTTACAGCGTTAGACAGCCAGGTATTATCGTTGGAAAGAGCTGACACTGATAGAAGAGCTAGCGGAGACTCTGCGTATGCCATTTATATTAGATAAGAATCAATTGAACTGACAGAACAGAAAAAAAATATGAATTCTGTATGTTGTCATAGAAAAAGCGTCTTCTCAACATCAGAAAGAGACAAAGTTCAAAAGTCACATCAAAGATTTGCAATACAATGTAACATGCTACACATGTAATCAGGGTGATAGCAATAAGTTATATTATAGACATCATAGATTTCTGGCATGATAAAGTGCTACAATTCACAAATATAGATATTATTCAGAAAAGAAATGTGTAATGATCTACAATATTCTACTGGAATCAACACAGAATAGGAAGAATCTCTCAACTTATTTGAGCAATTTGTCAAAAATATTTTAGGATTGATTAAACGTAAATTCCCGTGTGCTGCCGGTGTGTTCCCGTGTGTTGCCGGGACCCGAAAGAGGAGCAAAAATAGCAACACTGTTTACCTTCCACGCATGTCGTAAAAGGCGACTAAGGAGGTTATAGGATGGAGTTGACTGTCCCATGCCATATAGGGTCAGTGACCCAAAGCCACGCTGAAGTTGGATGTGTCAGGCCGAAAGGCGCAGAAATCGCAGCAGTGGTGTAAACGATGACACAACGCATTCCGTTCTCCGGACTACATCCAGCTAAGCTGCATGAGTTTGAGAGCGAACGCAGAGGAAGAAGAAGAAGAAACGTAAATTCTTGTCAATGTCAACTTAATTATGTCTTACATTCTATAACTGTTACTGCGTATGTATTAGCGTAAAAATCTACGATTTTCTGTCTTGGAATCAGATGTAAAAATTGAATGGGTACACTGTCATTGCATATCTGTTCACCACGATATGATGTGGTGACACTTTCCTATAATTAATTACTTCCAGTGGAAATTACTTTAATTACTGGAAATTATCATTAATTACTGTCAGTACACGAAGGAAACAAGTTCAAGAGTAAACCTGCGAACGTTAAGGCTACCGGTGTGGTCTTGACGAAACGTGTTACTCGTCGTTGACTGGCATGTCGACTTATTGGTTATTATCTTTCTAAAGTGATGTTATTTGAACTTTGAACATTCAAATGTACATGAATCAAAGTATCTGTGAAATAAATGATGATAACTTTATGCTTTTTTGAAAGTAAAATTACGCGTTTCTAAAATTAATGTGTTTCCTGTGATAGTGCGCAATACAGTTTGTTTTCTGAAGTGTGCAATACCTTTTGTTTTATGATCATAGTGTGCAATACCTTTTGTGTTATGATCATAGTGTGCAATACCTTTTGTTTTCTGACCAAAAGTGTGCAAGACTTGTGTTTATTGCCGTAGTCTCATTTCTTTATTTCTTTTCATAGTGTGCAACATTCATGTTTCTTTCCATCGTCAGCAGCACATTTCATATATTTATATATATATATCTATGGGCTATGTTGCGCATGGCTGAGCAGTTAAGGCGTTGGGTTCGTACTAGTGAGGTCTAGAGTTCGATCTCCGGTAAGCACCGAGTTTTTTTCTGTCGGAGTGTAAATTTTAAGAAAACTCACCCTGTACATGGCGTGACGACAGCAAGAGCATGCGGACTTCATGGCACAGCTACAAAATCCCCCTCCCCCTTACATCTCCTTAACGGGAATAGTGCAGTATTTGACAGTTTTAAGTTTGACATAATGGCTTCCACTTCACTGACACGGAGTGGAAAAGATAAAATTCCACCACAGATCTCCATACTCGCCTCTTGCAATGAGCGTGAAAGATCGCAATGTTGCTATCCTGTGTTGTCCTTTTTGTGCTCCAGCAGCACGCATACCTTAATATCTCTTAAGTGTATTTCTGTCATCAATATATGTAGGCCTATATGTTAACAATAATGTATTTTTCTTTACAATCATTATTATTATCTTCATCATCTACAGGTGCTGTCTTCGCATCGAACACTGTCTGCAACGTACTTCCAACATCTTGTCCCTGGTCTTGGTAGTGCGCTCTGCAAAATTATCTCCTAGCTCTTGGTGTTTCCCACCCACTTGCATATATGCATGTCTTTAGTTCGCCGCCCCTCGTATCTTATCTTCAAGTAAGGTCTACCACCTTGTTTAGTGTCTGATATTATGTCAAAAAGGATTGATTTCCTTACCTTGTATTTATTCATACATTTTTTTTATTCATAAACAGTGTTGTCAGATCCGTGGCGTTTGTTTTCTTCTCCTCCCATGAATTTCTCCATATGCTTCTATATATCCACATGTCCAAGACATACATTCTGCCAGTTTATTCATCATCCTAGTTTCTGAATCATAAATAATGTAGAATTAATGTACCATCTCATCATTCTTATTTTAATTCCCGTGTGATTTGTTTATATGTTAGTAGTTTCCTCAAGTCAATGAGAGTACATTTATTCATCCTTGTTCTTTTTGTAGCTTCTGTTTACATCTGCCATAATTTGTGATTTTGTGTGCAAGATACATGCTCACTGTTTGTATAACCTCTCCATATTGTATATATGTAGATATATATATATATATATATATATATATATATATATATATATATATATATATATATATATATATATATATATATATATATATATATAATGTTATATGCATTGGCTCTGTGATATTTGCCGATTATTGAGGTACAGTATTTGTTTTCTAGATGTTAATATCTAGTCATTAATCGCGGCTATATTAATATATGTCATAGAATGAAACCATATTAATCATGAGCATAAAACATCAAAATGAAAACAGCAAGAAACAGAGGTAGATCAGAGGTGGATTCTAGGAGTTACCAACTTTCTGAGATGCCACAGTATTACTGCATATCAGGAGAACAAACATGTCATAACCGAAAACAAACGATCGTCATTCAACCCCACGACGCCTTACAAAAGGGCAGAGAAAATCGATAGATCGATATATTAAAATACAAATGACTAATTCACACTTTTAATAATTTCAGCTTAAAAATGCTGCAGCGAACGTGCTTCGAGAGACTTGGTTGATCTACCGCTACACAAAACTAGTTAAAAAGGTCAATGTCAGTAAGGTGAGAACACATCAAAGAAAGTTCCTACAAGCGATCCACAGGTAAGTACAAGAATACTCAGTGTGTATCCCTCTTTAGCGATACGCGTATTAAGTGCATTTGAGTACTCTGGCTACCCATAATAATACAATCAGGGATGCCGTGTGGTCGACGACGGGACACGTATTTACTCAAGTTGCGAGTCGAGTGGATACAATATGAGCGATCTTGGTTCAAATCAGATTTCCTACAGTATTATATCTGTATAAAAGAAACAACTACAGTCACCCGTTGCATCGATTAATATGGACATGATATTGATGTAAAGTACACTTAGACTCTACCGAAATAATGATATAAAGGTATAAAAGATTGACTTCATTGTATTCAAGTTTCTACATATTGACTCCGTCCACCACAACAAAGCGGTACACCGTCTGCCAAGGCTACTACTGATAAAATGTAACGCTGTACTTTCAGGCTATAATCTCTAGGTAAAAAAATGCTTGTCAACAAGACGCCATCACTCATTATCGTACGTGTAGCCTCTTGTGTACGAGGTAAATGGATTAGTTACTATGTCAAGGAGATAATTCTTTAAAAAAGTGAATATTAACATTATAGCTTTTAGTTAAATAATGTGACATGTTTTTAACTGGAGAATTTTTGAGTCTACAGGAACATTGGTACATTATTTATTCTTACACTCAGAAACATGCATTAGTGTGGGTATATATGTGTGAGTGTGTCTGCTTAATTTGATCATTTGAGACAAGAGGCATTATTATTTAGTTAAAGCATTTTTGACTGAGGTTAGCATTGAGGTCGGTGATCAACGTGTTAGTACGGGAACAAGTTCTCTCTTACAGCTGACGTACTTACAAATTGGTTACAAAAGCCCACCGTTCAAACTACACACAGCCACATGAACAGAGGATAGCTCACTAAGTGGCATAATGTATATCTTTTCGTAATAATTACACGCGCTGTCCCCTTCTTTTGTGTTCATTCTCTGACAACCAACACGAAAGTGCCTAATATTTCTTCCGGTGTACATGAAGTACGCTGTGCTGACAGTTTCACAGCAGAGCTGCATTACTTTGCACCTTCCTGCCCATCATATCCGATATTGGCACGCCTTTAATTCGAGTGGTTTACCTAGCCTATAACAGCCTTTCTGTCTGTCGCCAAGCGATGGTTATGTAAATCAACTCTTCGCTGTGACGGTTTATCACCTATTGTGACCTTGAACTTTACAGGCGAAAACATGTCCCTGGGTTGCAGACTCCGACAAGGCGGTATAATCAGGGATTTTGCATGTCGACTACGTCTGTCTAGTATGACGTGTTCCGCTGCTAGTGAATTTGTCTCGCGTAATTAGACTTATTGGGACAATAAGACTTACAGGGACTGTGCCCATCGGTTACTAATCCTTTTCTCATATGTTAGCATGATTTCGGTATTGGAAAAACTCGACAGTAGAGTTGGGACTTGGTGTCTTCGCCCTCTTAATCAAGGTGTCATTCATCGTGAACCCCTAGCCAAAGTCTAATTGTCTACACATATTTAAGTGTACCGGGAACTAGAAGCTTGTTCTCGAGCTGAACAATACTTTAGTTCCGACTTCCATGTTGTATTTTTCCCATTTATTTACACGCGGCGCTGCCATCTGTCGCTGTGCTGCCCTCTCATTATACTCAATGCGTTAGCCTTACAGAGACTTGAGCACGATATTCGTGACGACATGTACCCATATCGTACAATTTTCATTGGTCCCTTCAATTCATCTGACCGAGCCGGAATGTCAAATGTCACTATGTATCGACAGCGCCGATGTATGTGTTGGCGCTGAGGTGTCGGATTGCTTCTCTGTATGCAATCAATTATCATTCCATCTACAGCCTTCACATCCTCGGACATGATCCCTAAAGGTGTTGACCGCAACATAGCACGAGCCGCTGTATTGTTATTTTATGAGGTCGCCACGATGATGTATTTTTAATACCTTAGTTAACTGATAACCCTGGGTCCTCCCGATAGGAATGCGGTATCTTGTGCCCCCCCCCCAATTCCACGCATTTTAATATATATTTTCCCAGACGATAAGGTCATACAATTACAAAAGCTAACACGACCTGATATAGCAAAAACAGGTTTAAAAGATCGTGTATCGACAAACGTATTTAACAACCCATCGAAGTTCAGTGGAAATGGTAGAAACAAAATAGTATTAGCTACCATCATCGAAGTCCAATGTATCAGCAATTGGCGCAAAAATAACAGAGACACACCGCATATCCGTTCTTTGGACTGCATCCTGCTTAAAGTCGAGTACGCCCGTTGCTTTGCTATAAGAAAGTTCCAGTGGGAGTTTAAGAACGAACGTCAGCAAACAAATCAGCTCCGTTATCATCAAAACATTGAATATGGGCGTGTTTAATTTTGATCTCTTTTTTCAATCCCAAGAACTCACAATCAATAAAGCTCGTGTATATTTTGCGCAATAAATATATAATTATAAACGTATAAATGGATTAGCTTTTTATATAACATCATAAACGAATTGTTATTCGCAGACGATCAGGCGTTGGTGTACAACAATATATCTGAGCTGCAAAAACAATTAAACGCACTAAATATCCATTGCGAAACTAAATACATGAGAATAAAAAAACCACAATAAGAAACATTGAAGAAATGCAGATTTTAATTCCCACTAGAAATATACATAGACCGCACAAAACGAATATAGTAAAGGAATTTAAGTATGTGGGCAGCGTATTCTCGAAAGACGGGAGACTAGGTAGAGAAATATAGACAAGATGTTAGAAAACCAATGCAGTTTTATATCAATTGGCACCACTACTGAAACACCGGAACATCGACCGACGTGATCGCCAAACGAACGTCAATAAACACAGTGTTCATGCCGACAATGTGTTAGCAATGCCTTATCTGAATCCTGACAGAGAAACTGGAACAAAAATACTCTGTGTGTGACATGAAGTGCATGCTAACAGAATTCTGGGTAACAACAAAAGATGAATAAAACATGACACTATAATACACTTTATGAAAACAATATCGTGTAAATAATACATAGACACACAAACGATCAAATAAATCGGCCACCTAATCAGAATGGAACCAGATCGCATTCCATCCACAGCCTTCAAAAAGTAAAAGTATCACCGGTAAAGAGAAACAGTGGAGGACCCACATGAAGATGAATAGATGACATTAGAGAATTATTAGAACACCAAGTCTGCACTATGGCAGCGGCCTCATAGTTAGCTAACGAAAGAAAACTTCGGCTACCCATGACGGTTAGCGGCACACATGGATAGGACAAGACAAGGCAAGGCCTCGGAACAATTTTGCGATAACTAATGACTATAACACTCAAACATGCATAAATGTGTTTATAAATAGGTATTCAACTGGTTGTCACATAAAATTATTCAGATAGTGTATTGTGTGGAGTAAATAGAAAGCTACATTATATAGACATCCCATATGCTAGGCATTATATGATGGTCTGTTTGGCCACTGACTAGAGATTTTGACTTTATCGTGTGGAATATTGGACAATCAATTCAATTCATTTCCCAAGGCCACTTTCTCCATCGATGAGGCCTTTACATGTGAATCCCGTAATGTCATTTACGTGATCATATGTAAACGCTGTGGCAAACAGTACATCGGGGAAACCGGCCTACGATTGAGTGATCGCTTTTGTAACTATCTTCATGCCATCAAGCACAGAACACCCACTCCTGTGGCCACACATTTCAACGGCGATGGTCATCATGGTGCGTTGGATATTCAGGTCACCACCATCAGATCTTGAACCACCGATGATAGATCTAGGTATGCTCTAGAAAATCGTCTCATTTTTTAATTGGGTTCACTCAAACATGTTGGACTCAATTCCGACCACTCTTATGTCTAGTACTGGGTTGGTGTGGTCTTTGTCTTTATTCTTTTTGTTCCGTCATTTACTCATCTTTTTGTTCGTTTCCTTTCCACATATATTTAGTTTTTATGTACTTTCTGACCTTCCGGCATATCATTTCTATATTTCCGTTGGACGTTGTGATAATTTTTCCATTCGTCGTCTTTTGATGTTTTGTTTGTGTTTTGATGAAGACCTTTTGGTTGAAACATTGAATGTGATTTATGTATTGTAATTTTTATGATTTCTTGTGTGCTCATCATTGCACATCATTACCCACTAGTTTTAGCTATAGTCTGTCGTGTCCCATTGAAACGAAATATAAACCTGTGTTTTACGTAAGTCTATTTGGAATATTGGAATCAATGAACTTTCATTGACATTCCCCTGATTTTCTTGTTATATGGGTATCGTCCCCGTTATATTAATGGTCTTCTTCATCATGGGCATCATCTCCATCATGATTAAGAATGCTAAATGAACACAATTTCACATCACCAATATATACATCGTGAATTTATGTTCCACTGTGATCTCTTCGTTTAAGACATATATGTCTGCTATTTATCCTTCTTTGCCCTTTTCTACCTATCGGTTGCCTTCCTTGCACATTACATGCATAAATATATAGTATTATTATTATTTACTGCATTATTTCTACATGTTTCAACCATGTAATCTTAGCCTATTCGTTGTAAAATGGCTATTTTGGATATGCCTGTGTAGTCTTCATTTCACCTAATATATAAATGTCCCTATTATGTAGATTCAAATATCTTATCTCAATATTGTATTCACGAGAAGAAGAATTCATCTTCGTGTGTGCCATGCACTCCATGATTGCGAGCATGAATGCTTTTCTTAAGGGCAGATCGTATTGCATGTACAATAGTTATTGTTATATAATCTTCACATATATTTTGTTATGGTGTATTACTAGAGATATGGTGGCATGGTGTGTTTCTTAATAATACTTTGCCACCTGCCCAGTACTGCTTATCTTGTTCATTTACGGGTCATATCTTGTTTGTAGTATGGGCCTGTGCATAAATTATGGCAACAAATACAGGGTTCAGGGAGTCTGAAAATGTTATTGACATGTTTGGGAAAAGGGTTGAAAAAAGAAGATATTAATTAAACTCAATGTTTTGATATGATTACATGGTTGCTGATCCAGCAGTTCATGGGCTCATGCCCTTTGACCTAATGCCATTAAATGGCATTATATTGCTGGGCAGTAATATATGATTGCATGTAACATACGAAATATGAAAACATATTTTCTATATACACACGGACATCCTTGAGATGGAATATTCTGAAAACGGTATCCACCGTTGAGTGTTGAATATTCTGAAAACGGTATCCACCGTTGAGTGTTGAATATTCTGAAAACGGTATCCACTGTTGAGTGTTGAATATTCTGAAAACGGTATCCACCGTTGAGTGTTGAATATTCTGAAAACGGTATCCACCGTTGAGTGTTGATTATTCTGAAAACGGTATCCACCGTTGAGTGTTGAATATTCTGAAAACGGTATCCACCGTTGAGTGTTGAAGTCATATGATTATCAAACAAATTTTGTTGAAGCTTTCCCCCTCCCCTCCCTACGTTCTTAAAAGCACATTAATAAAACAATACCTTCATTGCTTATCATTCTTGAAAATGAAACAATGACAGATAATTTAGGATAAGACACAAAACAATAAAAATTATCGCACATTCACTGATAAAAATTTGATGTGGGATAATTTGTATTATCTGATATCCATCTGATGGTGACAACAGAGGCAGTACTACAAGAGTTAATAACACGACTGGAAATATCAAGCAACAAACCTGATGTGGAGACCAATGCAGATAAGAGTAAACCTTTGGTGAAAAGAAGTACTAATTTAGTCCTAACCAATATAAGAGCTTAACAATCAAAGGCTTGGGGTCTCGACGTTAACTTATTTGGGAGTCCTGATTAGTGGCGATGGTGAATCAACAGCTAAGTTAAGTAAAGACTGGCAATAGCCATGGTCGCCACGACAAGATTAACCCCTAATTGGAAAATCAGGATATCGCATGTGCTAAGATTAACTAATGAAAATCTTTGTTTTGTCAATATTATATGTGGCTGTGAGCTGTTATTTTGACAATATTTCCATATGGCTGTGAGACTTGAACTCTAACTACTAACTTAGGGAGAAGAACCAATGCTTTTGAAGACAAATGATATAGGTGTGTGTTGGAAATCTGTTACCAAGAACATAAGACCATTGTGTGTATGTATTATATAATTAATGCAATAGCTGGTCAACAAGTACCACTGTTAACAATCGTGAAACTTCGTAAACTTCCGTAAACGTCCGTGGTCTGTCAAGTGATGAGACATTCCGCTATGACAAAAGAAGTTCTTTCGGTAACAGTGGAGGTAGAAGAAGATGATAAGGACGGAGGAATATATAGCTGGAAATATCAAGGACCGGACAGTGTGTGAAGTTTCGAGACTCATCAACATATTAGAGGATAAAGATGGGTGGAGTTTGTCTCAGTTTAACAAGGACTGGGCAAGTTGTGAAGTTTCCAAACTCATCAGCATAGTAGAGGATAGAGATGGGTGGAGATTGTCTCAATGTGACACCCCTACGATCCTGACGAGTTATGGAATTTATTACTATTATTATTATAAAATAAATTAATATACAACATACTGTTCTTGAAAATATTAGTTTTCACATTAATTTCAGCAGCAGGCACGCAACTTACCCACTCCCGGCACGGGGAGGTAGTGACGAAAAATAACAATAGGGGACTCTTTCGAGGCCCGTAATTGGAATGAGTACACTTTAAACCCTTTAACGAGGATCTATTGAAGGGCAAGTCTGTGCCAGCAGAACCAGCTTCAATAGCGTATATTGAAGTTGTTGCAGTTAAAAAGCTCGTAGTTGGATCTCAGACGCAGGCGGGCGGTCCGGCTCGCGCCGGTTCACTGCCCGTTATCTCCTGCCCTACCGTCTGCCGGCTCTCTCCCGTGCGTGCTCTTCACTGAGAAATTAGAGTATTCAAAGCAGGCCTCGGCTGCCTGAATAATGGTGCATGGAATAATGGAATAGGACCTCGGTTCTATTTTGTTGGTTTTCGGAACAAACGGGGGCATTCGTATTGCGGCGTTAGAGGTGAAATTCTTGGATCGCCGCAAGACGAGCTACTGCGAAAGCATCGGTCAAGAATGTTTTCATTAATCAAGAACGAAAGACATAGGCGCGAAGACGATCAGATACCGTCGTAGTTCTAACCATAAACGATACCGACTAGCGATTCGCAGGTGTTGCTTCGATGACTCTGCGGGCAGCTTCCGGGAAACCAAAGTGTTTGGGTTCCGGGAGAAGTGTGGTTGCAAAGCTGAAACTTAAAGGAATTGACGGAATGGCACCACCAGAAGTGGAGCAAGCGGCTTAATTTGACTCAACACGGGAAAACTCACCCGGTCCGGAAACTGTAAGGATTGACAGATTGATAGCTCTTTCTTGATTCGGTGGGTGGTGGTACATGGCCGTTCTTAGTTGGTGGAGCGATTTGTCTGGTTAATTCCGATAACGTACGAGACTCTAGCCTATTAAATAGTTTGCCGGTTCCTCGATGCGCCGGCGCAACTTCTTAGAGGGACGAGTGGCGTTTAGCCACACGAGATTGAGCAATAACAGGTCTGTGATGCCCTTAGATGTCCGGGGCCGCACGCGCGCTACACTGAATGAATCAGTGTGGATGCCACCCTGGACCGAAAGAGTTGGGAAACCCGTTGAATCTCCTTCGTGCTAGGTATTGGGGCTTGTCATTCTTCCCCATGAAAGAGGAATTCCCAGTAGGACCCAGGGTTAGCAGATAACCAAGATCCCAAATGTACCTCCTCGCGGTGCACCCTGGAAACAGAAATACAGCAGCTCGAACTGATTCTGGCAAAATTATTCGGGGATCGTGTCCGATAATGTGGAGGTAGCAGATGGCAAGAGATTTGACTGCATAAGAGACAGACAATATCTCCGACACCACCAGCATCACCACATATAGCGACACTGTCGACATACAGTGAAGCTAGTCAGTCCAGTCCGAAAATTGGATGGCGGCCAATGTAAAATGCACGTAAAGGTAGATGCATGGCGAGAGACAAATAGATTTCACACTGAGTACAATGAAACTATGAAAGGGCAGAACAGCGCTAGAGGGCAGCGAACTGCAAATAGAAAGTGAAAAGTTCCTAGGAAAGGGGAACTACAAGCTCCGTCAGCTTGAGACGAGCTTCTAGTTACCTGTGCTCCTTACAAACAGAGACCCAGACCCAATTATTGGCACTCGGAAAAGCAAGAAGACCTAATCCAACTCTAATGTCAAGCCTTCCTAAACCGGAAATATGCTCGCGAAGAAAAAGGGATCCGTACCCGATGGGCTTACGCAAGAAAGGGACAACGATGGCAGTCCTGGCCCAACTATACTGTCAAGGTTTCCTATACCGGAAGTACACTTGCAGAGAGAAAGGGTTCAGTACCTGATGGGCTCAGGCGATATTGGGACAAGCTAGCTCATCTCGAGAACGCCTTGCTCTCAAACGCGTGGTGTGAGACTCGAACTTGGACAAGGCGTACATGATGTCGGTGAATGACACCTCGGCTAAGAGGGCGAAAGAGCCAGGGTCCCCTTAAGGAACCAAGCTCACGGATGAGAAACGGTTCAGTACCCAATGGGCACAGGCACAGTACGTCCAATTACACGAGGCTAGTTCATAGACAGTGGAACACCTCGTGCGAAACAGACTAAAGCAAAAATCGACAGGGCGAAGAGTCACCACATACACGCATGCCTGGAGACAGATATGGAGGCTGTCACAGACTAGGGTAGCCCACTCGAACTGTCAAGGCATGCCGAAATCGGATGTACTAGGCCTACAAGGAACATAACGGTGGCTCAACGTAATCACGCTCCCGGCGAAAATCGCACGGATATCCGTGCTGGTTACAATGTAGCGAACGCAAAAAAAAAAATACCTTTAATTTCGGTTTTATATTGGAATAAGTGGGATTTTATCCCACATTTATTTCCATGAAAACGACCTTTGTTCACACTGTATTTTCAGTGTAGTTATATTTTTCTTAACACTGTCACAAATTATTCTTATGTATACGCTGTAGACGATTGCTCTAAAGAATTATATTTTCCGCAAATATTCAATTAGTTGTTGAAATATTTCATGATGTGCACATTCAGTATTATATTTTTTAAGGTTGATATTTTTTATCGTTTATATTAATTTATAATATTCTAGTACAGACTATGTCTTTGTGTCTTAACGAATGCCCTTCATTATACTATTTCGCATATTTAAACTGTAACAAGAATGTACATATCAATGTGTTTCAGCTGATCAATGGCTAATTGGAAAACATCCTTCTAAAATAACTAGGAGAGTTTTCTCGTAATTTTCGTTGGCTGTTGACATGAAGGAAGTATAAATATATTGGTCAGTTATGCCGTGCTACTCTGCTCTCAGCCATTTATGTGTGAGGATCTCCCTGGCATAGCCGTTCTCTTTATGTTCAAGGAGTCGCAGGTTCGAATCCCACTCGCGACATCTTATTCATAAGGTTGATTGTTTCAGAGATTCCTGGGGGTTACCACTTGAAGCTACACAATTACGTGTTATAAGTGTTACCCTCGATAGGCGGCGCACGCTTCTTTAAGAGGCACAGAGTACCTACGAGGTAACCCATGTACAACTAAGTCAATCCTCAACTTCTCCTGTGTATTTTTGTGTGAGTGTAGAGAATCGTAATACTGTACGGGTTCTGCTATCATTAATTCATGCTCTCCTGTGTCCTCCACTTCTTCCCACTTAATTGTTCCTTGGAGGATACTGTCTAGGAATGTATATATACATAAAATTGAGTTTCATTAATGTTGTGTGAGTGCACTATGATCTAGTAATTATATGGAATTGTGTGTTGGGCTGTTTCTCTATTAATTGCAATGTTACTGTAGCTTAGGAAAAAAACATATTGCAGCTGATTTGGTCTCCTGTATATTTTGAATTCTTATCATCCAATATTTAAGAACTTCCTGCGATATGTATTTTCAAATGAATTTAATTTATTTAAAGTTATTTTGAATTTATTCATTTAGTTATGTTAATCCACGTGGATACTACCTGCATCTCCCTAACGGAAAATACAGTATGATTGTTTTAAAAAAAAGTTATTTACAAAGAATTGAGTTATTATTTATTACGAACTGTATATTGATTGTAAAGTGCGTATTATTACATTTTTGCTATTTTATTGCGTATGTGATAATGCAGAAACAACCATGTGATTTCTATACTATATGTACATAAATATCCTCTACCTTCTGATACTACGAAATGTTTTCACAAATTTTTTCGGCAGCTTACGAAGAGTAAAGATGGACCAGCGAAAGTTAACAGAGAACCAGAGCACCTTGGTTGATATGGCAAAGGTAGGATTACACAGTATAACTGTATTGTCTCGGCTGTTAGAACTTAATGACATATGTCTGTTCTTTAACAGATTGTAATTTCTATGAGACATTTTCTTAGGCGTGAGTCGTGTGAAGTGTGCTCAAATTTTGTGGTTTCATTTATTGCTATTTGTTTGGTGTGCAATGTTTCTATTTTTATTTTTCTCTTCTCTTCCATGCAACTATTTTTTCCCAATTCTGTGTTAAAATATAAAGCACTCTGTTGTGTTGAGTGACGTGTTACCAGAGGCAACTCTTTGATAAGTTACTGCACTTTTGTTTTCTCCAACGCACTGGTTGTTATATATCTTATTTATAGATGAGCTGTCATGTCAGTTTTGGAATGCTGCCATCAATTTAGTGCACAAATCGTTCATATTCCTTTTGGTAATAATTAAAGTGACCTCATTATATTGGGAGACATGATATTTTTGTACTCAATCAAAACAGAAAATGACGACAACCGTAAACTTTTTCTACAAATGTTATTAAATTTTGTATAATCAGTTTTGGAGAGGAATTCACACAACAAAATTACATTTTACAAGTTATATAATAATAACATTTAGAAAAAGTCACAAACAGTGAGAAAACCATAATTTTAATTACCCAAAAATTTTAATATTCAAAATGCATCAGAGAACTTCGCTTTCATCGCCGATTGCATCTTAGATTATCGAACATGTCAAATCTGTTCTTTTTTTAACTTAAACTCCGATTTTGTCTTTATCATCTTGAGCTGGTTTACCTCTTGTGCTATCATGTATTTATTATCATGCACATGTTCCGTGATGGTAGTATATGTGATCTTTGATCGCAACAACATTAAATATGCAGTTATGTACATCAGCTCTACCACTGATGCCATGATAACTTTCTGCCATGTCATAATATCATACTATCTAGTTCCGTCTTTCTCTGCCGACCTCTTTCCTTTCAATTTTGCCTTTTGTTACATTGTATTACAAATCTCTTCGTTTAATAATGTGGCCAATAAACATGATCTGTTTCTTTCTTATGTTGATACATTAGTGGATGTTCACAAATATGTCAACAATATATTGCCAATATTTTTATCCCCCCGCCCCTCTTCCACTAGCAATAAATATCAGGAATTGAGAAATTATATCCATAATATTAACTCGCTACCTCCATCTTAAAGTTGTCTTCAGTAAAAATAAAAAAACCAAAATCAGATAATTTGTTTTCACATTTTAGAACAAAGAAGTTTCAAATTCACATTAATTGGTGTATAAAAGAAACAGTATTGTTTGACGTCAACGTTTGCAAACCAACCCTGGTATTGTCAACAATGGTAAAACTATTTTAGATCCCTTACCCTTAGTTGGTAAAATACTACTGTACATTTTAATGAAAAGAATACATAACAAGATGGAGGATGAGATCCACGAAGTGCAAGTATGTTTCAGAACTGGCAGAGGCACTAGAGATCATATATTTAACATGAGGAAGTCATAGAGAAATGTAGAGAGTATAACATCGAATTACACGCATGCTTCATAGACTACACCAAAGCAATCAGATGTGTCAATCACCATCAATTATGGGAAATAATGAACGATATGTGTTTCCCAAAACACATTACTCGACTACTAGCAGAGCTGTATAAAGATCAAGCATCAGTGGTAAAAGTGGAGGGTGCAAGACCTGAGTGGTTCGATGTACAGAAAGGAGTAAGACAAGGCTGTACCGTGTCTCTATAAGTGTTCAACATCTATGAGGAAAATATATTGAGGAACGTGAGGCAAGAAACAATGAAACCTGATTTCAGACCCATAAATATAAGTGGGCTGCAGATGCCATACATTAGATATGCAGAGGACAGAGTTCTATTAACAACAAACGAACAAGCACCTCTGAACATAATTAAGTCAAACCAAAAGTTCAGCGAACAGCAAAACATGTTCTTAAATATGAAAAATACAAAATTATTGGCAACTGATAAAACTAAATCAAGACCTAAATTTATTATTTTGAACAGCAATCTAGAGGAAGTTACAAATTTGGATTATTTAGGAACAAATATAACCAATGCGGGGGACTGCGCAGTTGAGATCAAGAGATGAACAGCAATGGCGCTGGCAAAATTAAAACAGCTAAAGAAACTATGGCAGGGTACTAACATAAGAACCAAATTGTGTTTACTACGAACATGTGTGTTTCCTGTGGCGACACGTGGATGTGAAGCATGGACACTAAATAAAACAGTGGCCAAGAAAATAACATCATTTGAATTAAAGTGAACAGGGCCGGTCTTGGGCCATTGCAACCTATGCGGACCCATTGGGCCCCGCACTTCATAGGCCCATAAATTAATATTAGAATTTATTTTATTATCCTCTTCCCTACCCAGACTGGGCCCCGCGCAATCCGTTTCGCATTGGGCCCCACAATTGTTTGAGCCGGCTCTGCTTCTGAACACCATATTAAAGAAAAAGCTAGTTTTATTTTGGTCACATTAAGAGACACGAGGGCATGAAGAGATTGTTACTTGAGGGGATGATAGAAGGCAACAGGGATAAAGGCCGCCCAAGACGCCGTTGGACAAAAGACATTCAGGAATGCCTTCGCATGTCACTAGAAGAGACAGGACAACTTGCTCAAGACCGCGGAGAATTCAAGAGATCCATAGGAAAGATTTCGTTCTGGAAAGAATATGTCACCTGATGATGATACCCGTAGCTATTGACGTACGTTATGGGAAACTCCTAATGTCCTTCTGGTGTGAATCTGACTCAGTAGGCCCACATATTAGTTGGTTTTCTATGAATTTTATACAAAGTATTTCTTTATTTGCAGTGCTGTATTTGTATAAGCCACATTTTTCTTTATTACTCTATACCACTGAGAACGTAAAGGTGTCCACATTCGTTACTTCCGAGTAGGCCTATTTCAAGTACGTCCGAAGTTCTGTATTCATGACTAACATTCATACCGTTCTATCATAAAATATGCATGTCCTCAGAGGAGTGTCTTTCATGATAGCTTGTCACATGTACCTGTTTCATGATAGTTTGTTAAATATACCTGTTTCATTATAGTTCTTCAAATGTACCTGTGTCATGATAGTTTGTAAAATGTACCTGTTTCATGATAGTTTTTTTAATGTACCTATATTATTTCCAGGGGGTGTAGTTTGTGTAATGTTCTGTTAGTAGAATGTGTCATTGGTTGTTGATAGTCATAAATATATAAGATATGCCAGAGGTTGTATTTGATGACAGTGCAAACTGCCTTATGCATCCATCCGATAATTAGTAGAAAATTAATATCAATCACAGAGTTTAAAACAGAAATCAATAACACATCTTGCAATTTTAATTTGTGGTTCCTAACGAGATCGAAAACGAAATACAGAAGGAACACAGAAAAACATAAAAGGTGAGGGGTCTCAGAACTGTCGATGAGGGACACATGAAAGTAATTACTTGAGCGTAGAACAAGAATTATAACGATAAAGCTTAAAACATTATTTAAAAACCGCTTAACAGCAATGATGACCTGTAAAGAAAAGCAATTTCTTTTTTTTTTTTAGCAGCTGGAAAGAAGGAGGGGATGTTCAAAGAATGTGGCCCAAATCGAGATAGTCGTATAAGACGGTAGAGAACTAATTGAAATCAAGCACACATTACAGTATTTCAGGAAACAACATATTAATACCTATCTTTGTCTCTATCCATGCATCCAACCATCCATCTATCTCTCTCTCTCTCCCGCTATATATATATATTTCCTTTAGCACCGAATACGGGGTATAGTGCAGAAACTTGAGCACTTGAGCCCTCCAGTTTGAGTAATGTGATGCTACTGTTACTAATTCTTGCATGTTGTTGAGATCAATAGGCATACCCTCATCGATGGTTGTTCTGCAAAGTGTCTCAGACACTCTTTAAGACACTACACTGTTCAAACTATTATTCGATAAAACATCGAAAACGTGATACCAATAATTTGCATAAGGACATCACAGATAATCATTACCCCTTCCCTGAAGAATAGTTACATGTAGATACTGACGGATCCACAATTAGTGCTACCATTAAATATGGTATGTAGTATGCATGCATTATCCAGAAAGTTTATGCGACGATCTTCTTCGTGCATGCGGGACGATATGTTCCAAATATGAAGCTGAAATGTATGCACTGAAAACAGTATTATACCCTCTCAGAACTATTTTAGTTCACTTCTATCAAGGGCTTACGTCATATGTACCTCGTATGTTTAATGATGTGGATGATGGCTGCGCTGCAAGTACCAGAGAATGGTGAAGATTGTAAATCTAAACATCTCCAACTAACCCTAGATGTTGAATAGCTTATCATATCAAATGTCGTCAACATTAGTAAGCAGTGGAATCCCGGGCATTTAAATAATAATGAAAATGTTAAGGCTGACAAATAATTGAATCAAACAAAGACGATAACACCTTTACAAAACAATAGCGCTCTACAGAGGCACTAAAAGAAGAAAGACTGCACACACAAAATATGTTGATGAAGAGATGAGTAATAGTGGGCACCAGCAAACATATGTTCTCACATATACAAATGTAAACTCAAAGGATATCACTAGTCTTGAAAAAAGAGATCATGGTATGATCTGGACATGATTTTTCTACAACCCTCCGAATGGCCAAGGACAGAGATTTTTTGAAGGCGTTTTGTGCTGACGTCCTCAATTTGGCTTCCCAAAGTCGCTGACGGGTTATGGGTCTTACTATTATAAAGAGAGATCAAAGTATCATCTTCCATTTCCGATTCCAGCACATATCAGCTACTAATCAGAATCTAACCACAAAACGCTCCAGAGTTTCAACTAAGTAATCACCATTTGGAAACAGTTGACCACCAGCTATTAACATGTAAAACACTTGAGATGGCAGGGAGAGTTGTTTTTCTGAGACCAGACAAATGAACACAATATATGGCTTAAAGAAACAACTGGCAAACATCTGCATATATCGCTGCATTGGTTTCAGCACAAGGGCAAAAACACAAGAGCCACTGCAATTTTTCTTTCAGTTTTGATGGTTCGTTATACTTTTCTTTTAGAATACAAGAACCAAATGAATATTGCTTTTATAGATGAGGAGATAGTGTTCGACCGAAGGAATAGAGAACTAATGTGGAGTATTCTAGAAAAGTATGGAATAAAAGGAAAATTATTAGACTGTGTAAAAGTTATATACAGAGATAGTGAAAGTGCAGCTAGAACAAATTCATGACTTATAAAGTGGTTTTCAGTAAATGGAGTTTTTCAGGAGATTTTCAATAAACAATGATGGTCAATCAACTGCGTACTGGAACCGTCAGTCAACGTGTAATGGCGGCTACACTCAAGGAGAGATCTGATCACCTATGGACTTGTCCAGAGTGCAGTGACGATGATCCAACGACTAACTTAATATACACAAACTCACGGAAGAAAGTTAAAAGTAGCGTCACTTTAAAAGGATCAATATTTCACATGGCTGGATTAAAGATGGACTCGACTATGAGCATTTATTTTCCTAATCTAAATTATTTAAAGAAAATATAAACGCTGATTAAGAATGCATTACTGTAACATAATCATCATTTATATGTAAACGTATAGTGTAAAATGGTATATATTTAGATCACGTGGACTTCTCCAACATGGCTCTCCCACATCTTGAAGCGGATAATGCTACAGAAAATAAACATTTCCAATATATATCCCAAATTGAGGATTACTACACGATGCATGAATACAAAATAACGATGTAACGTTCCAGAAATGTCATAAATAGCACTAGCTACCCGTTAGCAGAACAGACGGTACTATTCCCTATGCAGATGTATGTGTATCTTATCAAATTTCGAGCGCTATCTAGGGTAATCATATTACTTGTACATGTAGTTGGATGAGTAGGCTTATGCCTATCATGTCATTTTTATACATTCTTCCAATGTCAGAATTCGTTGCTTTGTCGAATTTATATAATATAATTATTGATCGTTCATTCAGTGCTTGTTCTCTTAGGCTATGATAAATACACAAACTACAAGACTTCATCATCTCCAATAGGTGTTCAATTATATTAAATGCATACATGATATAAACTCACATTAATGTATAATTGATGTATGTTTGATGTATACTTGATTGATAGATGGTTGATGTTGGGAGAAGAAAAGAAATAAGACAAGGGAAATGGTGGATTAATAATATTACTGACTAAACAGGTTTAAGCTTTTCCACATTGGAACAATGAACTGATAACAGAATCATAGCACGGTATGTCGATATTTTTCAGCCTATATTTATATATTTATCAGCAGATAGAATATACCATACCTACGACCCTGAATGGTTATGAAATTGATGGTAATGGTGATTGCTAGACATTTAAACTTATACAACAAACTCGTGACTAATATAGATTGTCAATCAAGCGCGATCAGCTCATCTCAAACAGGAAAATCCAAATGTGCATCATTGAGCTTTTCCTAATCATGATCGGTCAAATGTGCACTATCTGTTTATGACAAACCATAACAGTCAAAACTTGCACTATTAACTTGTGACATTATCATGAAAGTTAGAACCTACACCATTACTGTATGATGGATCATGAAAGTTAGAACCTACACCATTACTGTATGATGGATCATGAAAGTTAGAACCTACACCATTACTGTATGATGGATCATGAAATTCCAAACGTATACTATTAAATCATCCTCTACACCTTCTCATACCTCTGTGACTGCAAGTCTCTCAATTTCTTCGCCTGTGACTTCGCTGTAGTGAAGAAGTGAAAAGCACCCGAGATAATTAACTACGTCCACTGACGCTTATAACCGGACTCATTCCCCAGTTAAGGCGAAAATGTTTTTCTGGTCGCTACGGCTGCTGGGTGGACCCATGCTTAAATTGGTATCGGATTGATCTGGGAAGAAAAGACTGCAAGCGAGAGACGATGGCTACTGTCGTCCTGTATCAGAGGCACTGAAGTGTGAGATCGCCAACATATCATACCCCTAGAGCATTAATAAATGCTTAGGGTTAACTTTAATTTCTTTATACCCGTACTCAGGTCTGCCATTTTCCGAGTTCGCAGCCTCACCCACCAGAACACCAGAAGAATACTCAGAGGACTCCCTCTACGGATCGGATCAAACGTATTCACACCTCTCATCCCAATAGATCTAATGGCCGTGTGTCCTATTCCGACACCTTCCTCTCCGGAAGTGTCGGATCACGAACTCGCATTATATTCTACGACATATCACGTTCTCGTTGTTTAAGCGAATTATTCCGCCACTCAGATGAAGGAACATAAAACATGACTTTATCCGAAACGAAATAACTAAAGCTTCAGTTCGAGAGTAAACCACATAAAACAATGCTATAATGCCAAGTATGGACATATAATAAGGCACAATTTGTAATTCGAATATTGTCCTAAAGTGGAGGGAAAGAAGAAACGATCGCGAAATAAAATCCTCGCTTGATAACATCATGGAATGATTAAGCCGTGACTCCGCTATACTGCTCGATGTAACCCTAGATAGTGCAATTAGTCTGGTATTTTTGTGCTGAAGTTCCAATATCGTTCCCCCACGACCATCATCTCGGGTTCAGAGTTTTATTATGATTATTTGTTTCCGTATTTCTTCACCTCTAACATAGGGATGCAAGCCTTTGGACAACGAATAAAGATAATAGTAAAACATTAGAGGTAATAAAGATGGGATTCTATAGAAACTATAGAACATTCAACACGGACGCACTGAAAGAGTAAATGCGGGCGTGGTTTAACTAATAATATCACAGAGAATATTATTTTTGACACGTTAGAAACAGGGAAGTCTGGAGAACATGGTTGCAACAGACAAAATAGAAAACCAGAGATCTGTGACAACGTGAGATAATATTTTATATTATATGTCTTGAAAAAATGTCTTCAATTATTATTGGGAAATTGTTCCGTAGTTTGATGTCGTGGCATGGCAAAGATTCAGTAGCGATATTGATAAAATATACTTGAAATACAGTTGTACAGGTTCATGAGACGTATGATATCCTCTAATGAAAGTTATTGAATACCTATATTTTTTATTGAGTACGATTCCCTACAACTGACAGTTGTTTATTTTTCCTTTAAATACACACGGATAACACTTGAAATATTTCATGGTTGTTTATGAATGTTTGTTTGCATAAAAGTACTTTATAAAATCGATGTCATAAACGTTAATTAATCTATACACGATGACATAAGTATTATTGATTTAGTAAGTATAAGCATAGGTTATGTCATCATCATCAGGTTGCACATCCTGTAAATTATGTTGCAGTTATCATAGCATTTCAAAACTTCTGCCCCTCTTGAGCTAACATTTTCTAATTATGTCAGTTATGTTCACGTGGTCTTTTATATATTGTGTTCATCTTTTTCATGGTCTACCACATTGTCTCGCCATGGTATGATTGTGTACTGTGATATGTGATATGTCCTATATAAAACGACGTCCTCTCGGGCACTCTGTAAGTTTTTCCGGTTCTGTGCAAACTAACTTATGTCAGTGCCATATTAAAAAGTTGTCAGGTATCATGTGTCCATCGACAATATTAGGCGCCTTCCTGTTGTCCTGACCGTGACTCTTCCTACGTGAAACATATTTCTCAATAACATTTAAGATATCTAATGATTGATTTCAATTTAAGATATATCTTAATAATTTTTTCAAGACTTTTTATACGTACACAATATGTTGTTAGTGTGCATTTTTTTGTGATGATCTTTTTATGTTAGATCTTTACGGTGGTCTATGTTAGTTTCTCTCTCTGGCCTAATATCTTAATACCTTTCTATACTATTTTGTTTCAAATGTTGATATTTTACTTTACGATGGGTTTATCATTGACAGATCTCAGAGATTCCATGTTGCCTTAGGAACAATATAGATTAATAATAGTTATAACATTGTGATAGTTGTTTGCCCCTTGCCGTATATATTTCATCAGTGATGTTTTTGTAGGACTATTGCTAATCTCTTTTTGATCTCTGCCGAACAATCTCCTGTGGCATAAATGGTTGAAGGGAGATATATTTAAAGTAATTGAAATTTTCTAGTTGTTCATTTCCGATATTTATTTTAGCTGTAAATGAATTTCTGTTGATCTGCAACTTCCATGCCTTTTCTGCATTGAGGAAATACGATTTTGAACATCTCCATGTTGTTTTACCGACGCAATCATGGATATGTACGGCAATAAATATCTTAGACACAACAGTGATGACTAATTCTTGTTTAGTTTTCATTATAATATGATTGCATGTCAATACATTTATGTAACTTTTCTAGAACTACATAATGCATTGGTTAGGACCTGTAACTTCCGTGGAGCAGAATTCTTGATTAGAAACTGGCTTCGAAGAACGCGGGACATTCCCATAAGTGCTCCGCCCTCCGCTCCAGCAGTCATCCCAGTGTATGTAGACTCATAGTTCCGGTCAGGTGTTGATTGTGTGATCTTCGGGACTTTCCAAAAAATTTACTTTTCCTCCCCTCACCTCTGAATACTTCCATTTCTAACATTCTCTGTATGTGTACGTTCTCAACCTCATTGACATTATCTGCATCTTGCAATGAATTTATTACTGCCTTTATTAAATCTGTTTTATCTCTTCTCAGCAATGTGCCGTCTATCGCCGCATTGCCTGCCAATAAGTCGGCTCTCTCGTTTCCTCTGACCTCAGCATGACCAGGAGCAGAATTGAATAATATAAATAGTTTAAACAGTACATGTGTTTCAGCAGCAGAAAATATAAACATGCAAACATACGCGCATATATATAGAGTTATATTTGTATATCGATACTTATAAATATAATTAAGATGACGATTTAGTACTTAAACTTTCATTACTGTTTACTTGTGAGATATCGTTTAACATCCTCATTATTTCTGTACACATCTACATGTGAGATGAATATTGAATACTGAAATAATTATTTTTGTTTTCTTGTGAGACACACACTTACAGCATCATCACTACCGTTTACCTGTGGGGTAAAGATTTGCGACGTCATTAAATGGATAAATTGAGAAATATATATTGAATATTAAATACCCGCCGAAGACGGATGTGTCGGGCCATTGGCGCAAATAAAACGGCGACACGACGCATTTCCATTTTCTGGACTACATCCTGCTGGAAATCTAGCAGGACCATGATCCAGCTAGATCCAGTTGGAGTTTGAGAATGAACGCAGAAGAAGAAGAAGAATATTAAATAATTATTTCTGTTTACTAGTTGGAGATATAGATTTAAGACATTGGTTTATTCTATTTACATGTGAGATACATCTAAAAATATTTGTACTTTTATTTTATTTAAGGAAACACACAATACAATGTCAAAAATCAATTTTACTTGTAGGATAATAAAAAAAAACATATCAGACTTTAATTGAACGTGTGAGAAGATAATCAACATAATAAACGTTGTTTGCAATTTTTCCCGTAGACATTACGACTACAGACGTTTCCTTCACCTTGTCTTGTATAACTAATTACACCTTCTTAACTTGTTTTGTAACACTAAATGCGAGACACACCCCATTCAACATGGATCTGAATTGTTTTTAACATGTGTTTATACCAGGGCGTATTGTCTATTAAAAAGTATTCGGCATTCATGCTTGAACCTAATCATAAACCGCTGTTTCTTAGCTTATAAATTACAACCACTCCTGAGAGAGGTATGTTGTCTTCCAATCCTCCCTGATAATATATAGCGTGTAAATCTATCTTAATATTTTATATGACGCAATTAAATTTTCCACTCAATGTTTTACTAGTAATTACATTATTTAACCCTTTCGGTTATACAGTGACTCTCGCCAATAGAAGACATAGCAGCAGAATCAGAACAAGCCTCTTTACGCAATGTTTTTTTAATTATTTCAGTTCATTTTGTTAGTCGGCGTTTGCAGGCGATGCAAAGTATAGACCTAGAAAAAAGGCCTGCGAAATGTACCACAATAATGAAAATCATCAATTATAAAGTCACGGTTATACTAATCATTAATTATAAACTCACGGTTATACTAATCATTAATTATAAAGTCACGGTTATACTAATCATTAATTATAAAGTCACGGTTATACTAATCATTAATTATAAAGTCACGGTTATACTAATCATCAATTATAAAGTCTTATTTTTCATTCTGCTCGGAGATTTTCTATTGGCAAGAGTAACGGTTATACTAATGTCGTTGCAAAAAATCTGGACTAGATTTGTGAGGTGCCAGTGCACATAGGGAATTCTCACTAAATATAGCATTGTTACGCTACACGTTGTATGGAGTAGGCTATCACTATTCTAAACCAAATCTGCGCAAGTGTGTATGCTGACTGGACAAATTCAACAATGTGTCTGAAATATAGGTAGATAGGTAATGTATAGTCGTGCTTTGAAGTTCAGATGCCGTCATATATACTACGGCTACCACTAAACATGTCATAAACATTAAAAGGCTTGCTGCGTTTGAAATGAAATCATTTGTCAATTACGTGCCCAACATGACTTGTTGGCACTAAGCAATGTCTTCAGAAATATATTTACTTCCTAACACTTTTTTTTAACATGCAACATTAAATGTTTTTGACGAAGTAGTTTCTTTTTTATGACTAGTTGGAGTCGTGATTTTCAGTTTTGACTGAGATACGTTGTGATTTGATATTTTAAGATCGTGGGTTCCAGAGTATTTAATAATTTTAAATGTTCATGAATAATCAGTTAAAATTCCCTGGCACGCCGTATTTGTTCTATGGGAAGTATTTCTACTCATTTTAACTTCCGTTCAAAATGGCGTAGAATAATAGCTGTGTTTTTCAATTTTCCGATTAGCCAAATTTTAGGGTGGATTTGGTCGCCATCGAATAACACTCTGGATGGATTGATAACATCAAGGAATAGTATGGGCATGGTTTTTCTACACTTCCCGGGCTGATTGAGGATAGAGGTGTTTGGATAGACGTTTATGTTGATGTCTCCAGTGTGGCACATCTACGACCCTGGTTGGTTATGGGTCTTATTTGCATTATTATTAAGTATTTTGACCTTTCCAAATTTATAATTCATACAGCTTATTGTGTTTATAAAATAGGGTATAGTCATGTTCTACGACATTGCGTTAGATTTTCTAGCACCAGTTACCTCTCTTCTCTGTATGCGTTTCTCTGTTCCGTATCTATGTATGCGAGTGTTTTTTCCATTTCTGATCATTCAATATCTTTTTCCGTGCTTTATTTTTTTTCTCCTATTAATTTTTGTACATGTTTTTCATTCTCTCCTGTCTCTCACCATCTCTGAGGTGTTGCCATCTTTTCCACTATAATTTTATGAGTTCCTACTGTTGGGTAAACAATAAGACCCTGGAAGATCTAACCTTTGCAGATCATGTTGCTCTCCTGAGTTCAACACACCAAGATCTACAAGAAAAAAACAGAAAGACTCACATTTTGTGCACAACAAATAGGCCTTCAAATAAACACACACAAAATGAAAATCATGAAATTTACCGGCCTGACACAATCAATTAAACTAGATGATAATATACTAGACAACGTTTCAGATTTCGTATATTTAGGAAGCAAGATAACAGCAGACGAGGAAACCAATTCAGAAATCAAGACTCGAATCGCTCTCTCCTCCAACACCTTTAACAAATTCTCAAACATCTGGAGATCGAAGATCGCAAGTAAACACATCAAACTGCTACTATTCAATGCAAGTGTGATTCCATCATTGACATATGCATGTGAAAGTTGGAAATCTACCGCAATAATGGATAAGAAGTTATTTGCCTATGAGAATAGATGCCTCAGAAAAATCACAAATACTAATTTGAAAGCCTTCAAATCAAACGACATACTAAGAGAGGAGACAAAACAAGAATATGTGACGAACATCATCACAAAACGCCGCTGGACATACATCGGCCACATACTTAGAATGAACTCCACGACAAGCCTTCACGTGGACACCAGATGGGGAAAGAAAACAGGGAAGACCAAAAACAACGCTCAGAAGAACATTTATGAATGAATTAAAATCAACAGGCATAAATGCACAAGACCTGAAATCCTTGGCAACTGACCAACAGGCATGGAGAACTATGACGTCCGCCCTATGTACCAAACTTGACAAAAGAGTAACTGACTGACTGACTTTTGGATAGTATATTTATTTTAGAGATGCTGCTTGACCGGCATGATTTTGATTTTGTAGCAAGGCGGTTGTTTTCAGCTCGGAGTTTGTTAGAGCTGCTGGCTCATAAATGAAACGCGTTTGCACTTGTTAGTGGATAGAAAGTCGGAATTACACATTTATTTGACGATGCTGTTTGAAGTAGTAGTGATGTTTTCAAGATTAAACTACTGGAATACAAGATATGATCCTATTTTAGTACTTGTTATCAAACTTCTATCCTACTGTATCTCTCTCGTAGCAGGACAATTATCCTACCATATTTCTATCCAAATGTAGCCCAGCGATCTAAGATTAGTTGGGTCGCTTTTTTTAACCATTGTGCGTTTAAAAGCAATTGTTAAATTACAAAATTGACATGCAAAACGTAATGTAACTATGCATATATATATATATATATATATATATATATATATATATATATATATATATATATATATATATATATATATATATATATATATATATATATATATATATATATATATATATATATATATATATATATATATATATTCTATAAGAAACACTTCTCCAAACGTTGCATACCAATGTGAGTACACACATATATATATATACCTTCAAAGCAGGAAGCCTGTTCTCAAAGCGTTGTTGCAATACCTGATATTTAAAGTCTTCTGAACATAAAGGAAATCTCTAGGGAAACGCCATATTGCATATAAGAAACAAAAACGTTATCGCTGGTAATTCTTTGCTATCAAAATAAACAAGCAAACATAACTTCTACAAACTCAATTGACTAAAAAAAAAAATAAACACCTACGAAACACCTATTAAACAAACGACAACAAACCTGCATAATTCATGCTATTTATATTTTGGGAAACGTGAAACACATAGAGACATATAAATTTGAATCGCAAGGTCATTAATCTGGAAACATAAAATGGAAGAAAGATTCGACCTTTCCCAAACATAACAGTAATCGGGTTGTCTGTTTTCTGGAACATAGCACTGTAATTTCGCCAAATAAATGATACACTTAAGAGGTAATATTACCTCTTACGGTAAAAGCGCTGTTTCCTATTTAATTGCTGAAAAACGTACTTAATGTTTTATTTGTTTGATCAATTGAATTAAAAACTAATCTTTGGTACACTTTCACCGTAATAGTAAAACATATGTCTCTTTGCTATGCCATATATGTTGTTTTTGTTGTCATATATTTATTTGCTAATAAGTGTAAGAATATGGAGGGGAATGTGGGATAAATACAATGATCTTGTCATAGCTCCTGACTCTCACCACGAAGTAAATATGGGGTAAGTGCATGGACTAGTCATAGATATAGTTATAGATCTTTCGACTGCGAACGAAATATGGTATAAGCACTGCCTTGCTTTATGAAGTGGTACAGATTGAGGACATAGTGCCGAGTGCAATAGGTTTTAATGTCTCGACAATAATCAATCAATTCAATCACAAACGATTAATACAAAATAAGCCTAGATACAGTTACGCTTGCGGAAGCCATCTTTACAATTACGTGTTTACACTCTCAGAGTAAGTTTTTTTCTCATCAGTGTTGGTGCTCACCACTGAGAGTAGTCTTCTGGGTATGAAATAAAACTCTCAACAACATATTACAATTGCAGAAGGGAATACAAAAATGCGATTGCTCCTAATCCAAGTGAGTCGAAACAAATAAACGAGGTTGCATGATACTGGTCGTTGAATGAGTGAGCATCAATATATCATGTGGTTTTATGCTATCAATTAGTCTATAATCGAAAAGGAACTGCAAATGAGCAGTGTCATCTCTCACACGATACACAAGTTTACGTTTATGTCCCAGGGTCTCTATACAATATGTTCACAGTGACATTGTGTTTCTCTGATAAAACATGAAGTGGACAACCTTATTTCGCGTGAGATTGGGCCAGCAAATGTTTTCTATTCCCTTTTAGTCCTTTTTCATTTTCTTAGATCTCCATACAGTGTTTCATGAGAACTGAGACCATCACAAATAGACTTGTAGATCTGCCTGGCGTTCAGTGCGTGCAGTACATTTAGGTAATAATGGTGGGAAGCACATACAATACTTAGATCAATGATGGGCCAGCGCATACAGTATTTTTAATCAGATGGGCCAGCGCATACAATATTTTATATCAGCCTGGCGAGTCATCGCAAATAGTACATTTAGATACATCTGGCGAGTCAGCACATACAGTACATTTAGATCAGTCTGAAAAGTCAGTCCAAAAAGTATTTACATCAGCCTGGCAAGTAAACGTATATAGTACTTTTATATCAGTTTGTCGAGTCAGCGCATACATGACTTGTAATAGATCACCTTGCCGCGCCAGCGCATACAGCACTTTTATATCAATGATTCAACGCATACAGTATTTTAGATCAGCCTGGCAAGTCAGCGAATATAGTACTTTTAGATGAGCCTGGCGAAACAGCGCATCCAGTACATTTAGATCAGTATGACAACTCAGAACAATAAGTACTTTTAGTATTTTTCTTCTTTTTTATAACTTTTGTTTTAAATAGTATGTTATCAAATTCATTTTATTTAGCAATAACAACAAACAATCCGTTGAAGATTTTTGTTTGTTTCTTTCTCTGTTTTCTTCTATATCTTTAACTATTCCATTTCTGAATAGTTAGGCTGCTCCTGCACGTACGTTCAGTCTCTCGACATCCCAAATTTCGGTCGTGTTTTCTCAGTTTTTGGATTCCATGTGGAAGCCTTCCATTGAAGATATACATATGTCTTTATACCTCAGCATTGGTTTACCACGGACTCAATGACCTTCAGCCAGTTCCCCGAATAGTACCTGTTTTGGGATGTGGCAGTTTAACGTCTGTGGACGTTATCCAGCCAACGCAATATATTTATATTAAGTGTTTCCATGGCAGATGGTAGCTTAATGCGGCACAACATTTCCATGTTGGTGATTTTGTCGTGCCATTTAATGTTTAAGATCTTGCAAGATATCTTAAATGAAAGATGATAAGTCCCTTTTCATGTTTGGTGTCGGTAGTACATGCTTGAGCTCAGCTGTTCTTTATGGCTGAGCTTTACTGCAATTTACATATTATAATGAAATATTAGTTTATAGCATGTGATATTATAAAAATATTAAGTGTATATCATCGTATATTATAAGCAAATATGTGATATCACACTGTACTTTTAAAGTTGAACATTTCAGATCTAGCCAATCCAATCCTTAACCATATCTCATGCATAGCAGGTAACAATCTTCCTGATATTGTTTCCCGTTTTAGTTTATTACCCAATATCAGGTTTTCTCTTCGTTTCCGTTCTAAACAGCCAATTCCATTCTCGATATTCTCTCAAGGAATCCAGACATCGCCTCATTAGTCTTAAAAGGTGTACATGTAGCAGCTGATATGTGGGCTCGTATCGTTGAGATATCTTGGATAAAGTACGTCTTCACAATTCAGAAGAGTATTTCATTGCTAGATTTTCCATGACAAACTAAGTTCCTTCTTCTGTATTGGCTCTCTTATAATGAACACAAAATGTCGCATGATTTCAGCCGGAAACTGTGAAGTACATTACGCTGTTAGTTTTAACGTTACTTGGCTATGTGCGCTTTCGGGTCAAGCACATGTGATTTCGGCATGAAATTAAAATTTAAAGTTCTAAAAATAAGTTATAAAAAGTTCCTGGTTTACACAATCGAATATTATGCGTTAAATTGTATATTAAAATACGTAACTGGTCGCATATCACATATAGGATGCAGTCATCAATACATCAGTCTTTTCTTGTAAAGATTAGGTTGGCAGTATTTACGTTCAGTAGTCTACCAGTTGTTTTGGCTTCCATCAAAATGGCCGACTAGAATGAATGTGATCTCTTTACGATGTTCAAATAGCGGTTGTTCCTTCCCAAACGTAATGGCAACCTACGGGAGTATTATGCCTAGAAATTTCCAATGGACTAGTCTAAAAAACAACAAAATAGAAACGAAACTTCTAATGCTATGAACTTGTATTTTTCCGGTTGCAACATATGGCTGGTAAACATGGACCTTGACTAAAACAGCGGCAAGAAGATAAACTTCTTTGATATGAAATGCTACAGAAGGATACTTAGAGAATATAATAGAAGTAATAAAAGAGAAGCTCAGATATTATAAACACATTGCAGATTCCAGAGTGTTGGTTACTAAACACAATAGAAAAAATAAACTACACCTGTTTGGTCATATAAAGAGACACACCTGTTTAGAAAAACAAATAGGAGGTCAGAGCACCTGGGCGGAGGAGAACGGCAGAGAAGAAGACGATGGACTGACGACATTAAAGATAACATTAATATGTCGTTGGAAAATGCAAGCCGTATCGCCCAAGACAGAGAAGGGTTCAGGGAGTTCATTTGGAAGAGAACGTTCGGGAGAGAATACGTCACATGACAGACAGTCTTCCAATGTTTCTCAGCGGTCCCGGTGCACAACTTCCTGAGGTGAGTTTTGAACACGGTATCATGGCCGTTCGCTTTGCAACTCTCCACTACAGATTCGTAGACATGTTGACTATACTGTAGCGGAATGTCAAATTCTCTTTTGGCTTCAAAGACAGGTCATTGAAACCATTTTAACTTATCCCATCTCTGGTAGATTGAAAAATAATCAGTATCGTAATTGCGAGAGTTTGAAGAAATCATTGAAACAACTAACAGAATACACTGATGATTTATGTAGTGAACTTGTTCACATAATGTTCCTAGATAGCTGTGTATTACAAAGAAGCAAAGGTTGCAGATAACAATAGAGATGCTCCCAGCAACATATATCATTACATGCACGTAAGAAGGATGAGCGTCTGATTTATGCCCTATCCCAGAATCACCATTTTAATTATGTCTACTGAAGTCTACCTATATCTGGACTGTATTGTGGAAATGTTTCGCCCAACCAAGAGTATGTATTAAGAAAGCAAAGACGTTACGATAAAGTCTCTCCCACTGAGTACAAGACTGACCAGTTCGTTAAATTTCATTCTACAACATTATTGACTAAAACAGCCATTTAGGATATGCATACACTCTGGAAAACATCATCAAGAAAAACGACTACCAGTAAAGATCAATCTGGGGCTGAAAGTAAAATTTCATCTCTTAAAGTATTAGAAAGGGTGGCAATCGTCTACTATCTCGGGTTTTTATCACCAACATCACCATCATTATCGTCATAGTTGCCATCTAATATAGAGTCGAATATAAAGTAGTACCTGCCATTAATAATACAAATAATCGACTACACGTGTTAGATTCGCCTATCCATGATGTCTTTGTAATCAACATACAATATGACTGTTTAAAACCGTATAGATTTTGATGTTTAAACAGAAATGAAACTTTAGTGGTATATAATTTATAATTCATTTCTGGACATTGAAATATACACTATGACATACATTATTACATACACTCTGTTATTCCATTGTTAATATTCCATTATTATTATTTAATCGGCTGTAATGGATCAAAAAATGCCATTACTGATCAGCATTTTACTAGCACTGATAGTTAAATATTACGTCACGAGGAGACTGCAGTAAGGCTGTGCACCGTATGGGAAGTAAATATTGATTAAAAATTATACAAATTTATAAATATAAGTTCTTTTACTTTGAACCATATTCGATCGAAACGTCGATCTTTGTATTGTTCTACGTAAATCTCTTAGCTAACCCTTTTTTCTCAATATTTACTTACGACTATGGATGAATATGGCTGGTTCAATGAAACACAAGAAACTTAGCAGTGCACGATGCGGTTACTCTTTGAAATGCAGTTCTATTCTCTCGTCGTATTACTTTCGCTTGCACGTCTCTTAAACTGCATGACAAATTCATTCCTTTCAGCCCTTCTACAATCCAATATAGACGAAATTATTTAATCCATTATTTTCTCATTTGTCTGGCCACTCCTAATCTTTCCTGTCTCCAATCTTCTCTAGGGCAGCAGTGGATGACTGCATAATGAATATGGTGGTCTAGTATCTCTTCCCTTTCTAACGGATTCAGAATGTATTTATCATTATAGCATTAAAACTGCTTTAGTTATATTGAGCTATAGACAATCGTTTGTCACTATTATCAACTGGCCGATTTAGATTGAAGTGACGTTACGTATAATTGAGTCATATATTTTTGTGTTGGTTCTCAAACTATCTCCGGACCTATCTTATAAAAGCGACAGTAGCCATAATAACTAGATTTCCAACAGGATACAGTCGAAAGAACGGAAATACCTCTTGTCTCTGTTTTATTTGCGCCAATGATTAGACACATTCAACTTCGGCGGAGGTAACAAATGCGTTCTTATTTTTAACCATTTCTATTGAACGGTAAACATCATATCGCCAGTATACCATCAGTAACAGAGAACTGGTTTCCGTACTTAGAAGCTGCTCACCAAAAAGGTAACGACTACAAATATTCTTGACTTTTTACTCTTGTCGTGCATCATTTAGAGATAGCTGCATACGCCACTGTTATATCTTGAAACATAGGCTTCTAGTGCGATAGCATCACTTTGACATTCTAGATTGATTAGACCAACAAAATATATGTATGTTGAGACTTCCGAATTATACATGGAATCATCATCCACACTAGTAGCACTCTCGCGTGTTATGTGTCCACTCTCTCATGTCGAGTTCAAAACGTCAGCTCGATCCATTTCCTCACCGCATTGTGCCACATTCACGCATTAGTTTATCTAATATGATTAGTAACAAACCGCTCCAGAATTGTCAAGAACATTAACTCTGAAGTGACTATGGGCCACTATGCTGTAAGAATTTGTCTCACGCCTATAGGCAACCAGATGAATGTCTTGGAAAGAAGCACGATTTCAGGATCAGACTGAAGAAGAGAATAATGCATGAACAAGATTGAACGGACGTTAAATTTATGTGGATGTAAAGTGATGACACGTTTAACTTTGTCAGGCGAGAAAGTACCATTACTATTAGTCAAGTTTTCACGGCGAGAGAATATACGAACACCAAGCTAAGCCAAGAGGACACTGTTAAGCTATGAGAGTCTACGAAATAAATCAATCATGTCATAGAATCTATACAGAAAGTCATCATCATCATCACTATGTATATAAGCGACGAAGGCAAAAAAATAATTACGAGAATGGTAACGAGTTACGACATCTTGTGGATGAGAAGAAGTGTAAAGTAGAAAACTATGTGCATCAGTAGATTTGCAATATACAGATTTACTATGTAATTGTGACACTTATGTCAAAGAAGTCGAAAGAAGTAGTAGAGATGTTAGATGTGAATTGAATATCAGGGTTAAAATCGTTAAAAAAGTAAATAGTTTATAAAATGAGATAATTCTGCATAAGGCATGCCAGTAATACGTATACTATCAGCAATGTATCTATGAACAAGAAATGGAGAAGGGCCGTCATTGGTCTTTCAAATCGCCCGTGTGTTGCAGGGGCCAGTAAGAGGAAAAAATATTGGAACACTGTTTACCTTCCACGCATGTCGTAAAAGACGACTAAAAAGGTTATGGGATGGAGTTGGCTGTCCCATCCCTTATAGGATCAGTGACCCAAAGCCATGCTGAAGTTGGATTTGTCAGGCCGAAAGGCGTAGATATCGCAGCATTGATGTAAACCATGACACAACTCATTCCGCTCCCCGGACTACATCCTGCTTATCTGCAGGAGTTTGAGAACGAACGCAGAAGAAGAAGAAGAAGAAGGTCTTTCAAATTTGATGTTCCAAATATCCATCAAAAGGCAAGCATTACTAGACACCATATTAGTACTTCTGCCAGAACATAGTTTTAGCACATATTTATATATAGAAGGTATGTACTTCTCTGAGAAACCTGGAGAACTAACAGAATCTAGTAATGCAGTCATAAGCAACACTGATGCCCATACTCCAGATTTACCACTCTGAATCTCAAATCTTACTCACGCTCTAAACTTATTTCATACTTATTTACAAAAAAATGGTTTTTGTTTATCCCGGACTAATAGTGAAAAATGAAGCAAGCGTTACAACGTTCTTTTTAATGAAACGCTAGAAATGATGAAATAGTAAAAAGTGTGATGATTTTGCAATTCGCTGGTTTAACGGTTAGTATATAATACGGTGTTCGCATCAACCTAATCTTGCACCACCTCGCATCCATCTTTCTATCCATTTCTCTCTTCTTTTTCTGTCTCTCTCCTTCTCTTTAAAGTTGTGATTAAGATGCATTTTTCTAGAGAAACGTGATGTAAAAACAATATAGCGAATTCCCAATAAGAGAATAATTATTGGGTTAACCTTATACAAAATAATTACTTACATTTCCAGTTTTGTATCATCCAGTTATCACAGAACAATGTCAGCTCACGCACTGTACAGTGTTCAATTTCTGATAAACAGAAGGGTTCAAAAGGGTTCAATAATTTACTGCATTGTACTAGGGTTTTCCAGCATCTACCCCACCCTTCTCAACGAAAGGACACACCCCATATCAACTAGTATATTGAATCGATAATCTCTAGTGATGTTTAAAAAAAAGCACTTGTAGTAAATACTATGTCTGGACCTAGAGTAGATTCCTCGACCACTATATGCAAATTGTTTAACCACTCTGATAATACAGTTTGCCTAATGGTATGTAAATTCTCAGTCGCTGGCATTGTCAGATCGTGAAAAAGGCAGCTCATCTGTGGTTGCGACCTAATGATGAAACATCAATTCTAATCAATTTCCAGAACATCCGTTAGATAATGGTATCCTAAATGATGGCCTAATTATGTGTGAACACATTCGACTGATAAAAATAATGAACGGGCCAGGCAGGAACAAAAAGATGGGATCAGCAAATGATATTAAATTCGAGAAATCTTTCATGTGACTTAATCCCAGATAGGACGTCATTATGTGCCTACATTAGACTAACGTTAAGTGGTCGTTGGATTTGTTCTTCAGCGTTACAATTTTGGCTTTGTTTTTGGCAGACACAATCTTTTTTATTAGTAGGATGATATGTGTGTATGTCTGTGTGTTGGCCTAGTAATAAGAATAGACACATGCATCTATCTGTCTATGTTACGTGTCCTTTAGAGAACGTTGTCATGACTGCCACTCTAAAATCCGCTAGTTTCTGTGCAAACTGCCCAGCCTCTTACAGTGTCATTTTCAGAAGCTCTTCAATATTTTTTAATTAATCATAGTCTTGGTCTGCCTCGTGTTGTCTTTCCTTGAAAAATTCCTTAAATGATTCATCTGTTTAAACCAACGTGCCTTAATTTTCTTAAATATGTTAACGCGTTGTTACATAGTTCTGAGGTGCCAGTCTTATTCTATGTTCAACTCTTTCTGGGCGTCTGCCTTGGTTCGTCTTTCCAATGTATTCTTGGACCTTTCTATAACATGTCGTTTAAAATATCGATATTGTGTATTCCATTGCGAATGTTATTATCCACTTCTCACAACTAGATGTTGCCGGCCACTGGAAAAAATGGCTTCTTAATAGCTATAACTCTGGGTTTTTTTCTGTTTGCCCTTTTGTCATAGATTTTTCATGTGTGATTTTATTTTGTAGGGCTATTGCTACTGTCTGCATAATCTCTGCTGATCACTTAATCGCATGTGGAGTTTGTGGTTGACCCGAGAAAATTAAAGTTTCTGATATTTTCTAGGTGTTCTTTGCCAATGACTGTAGTAGGTGAGAGTTCACTTCTATTGATATGCATAATGTGTTTTCAAATGTTTTCATTAAGGCAAAGATTGTGTGCCTCGCTATGAGGTTTAACTAACATAACCATGTGTTCTAAACGTATGGGGCTCCGTGATATTACAGTTGTGTTATCTGCATACATATTCTCTGGATTATCATATCCTCCGTTATTAAGGGGTTGAAACTGTTCTTAACCGGTTTTCTGGTATATTTCCCATAATGGTTTCTTCACATATGTTGAACAGATGTGGTGAGAGATGCATCTTATTATGGCTCCTATTTAGACCTCAAACCAGTAAGATGTTTCTCCCTCGAGGCTGACAGAAAAATGTTGCTCTGATGAAGGATTTTGAAGAGCGATATATACAGATATAAAGATATAGAAAAGAACGACAGATAACAATAGAACAATAGATAACATGATATAAAACTGTACAAGTAATACTGAATTATATTAAATAATTTTACTAATTATTCATTTATTTTTTAAAAGAATGAAAGAAAATAACACGAAAGAAAACATAGGAAAATGTAGAAAGAAAAGATAAAGAAAAAAAACGGGGGAAAAACGAAAAAGAGTAACTGTCATCTACAAAAACATAGTTTTTACAATATTGAGAAAAGAATCTCAAATGTAAAAGATAAAAAAAGATATACATAAAAACTAACTTCTTAAAATAATTTCTAACATATTGAGCAGAGATGGCCAACATATGGTTCATGCGTCGATTATTGCGCAGTGTTTTTTTTATAAATAGCGCATTGCACACTAGTGTTAATCAAAATGACAGTCTAGCCACATAAAACGTATTAAATACTAATTAGTTTTAGAATTAAAACAAAATTAACTTAATTTTTTAAAAGCGACAACAATTCTATAACACTTCTATATATGTTTTATTGCATATCCATTTGCGCTAGGACATGCAACAATTGACTGAACTGTAATGTAGAGCTTGAAAAATTGGTCGCATTTAATGCTCACATTTGGTCAAGCTTCATGTAGGATATAGATTCCCAAACGTTTTCGGCTACTGACCACTTTGCAAGAAATAAATGTTGCAACGCCTTGCCCCCCCCCCCCCCCCCCACTATAACAGTTTTCCTCGTTCAAGCCATATGTTATTTACGATGTAAATAAACGACGTAAATAACAACTAATTGTATATTACTGTTTATTTCGTTATATTATTGAAAAAGTAGAGGCCAGTATATTCTTCATCTTGAACACCACTTATTGTTATACCGATTTTGATGACACAAAGCCCATATGTAAAGATTGTAAAGTGTATGCTTGAATAACATTATGTACCGTTTCATACAATGGCTTAAATATAAAAATCAGAATACATATTAAGTTATTCCATTCCTTTAGTAAAAATCGTATTGCTATAATTGAAGCATAAAATATATTTAAAAATTGTTTATTCCGAATTTATAAGGTTAAAAGAAATTATAACAAATTAATGTGAAGGATGGGGGATGCCTTTTTAAAACTTTGTTAATATCGGGTTCAACTTTCGGTAAAACAGTCATAAATCGCCATTCTAAGTTATATTATATGCAATCGGTTCCTTTTCTTAGCACATTGGATTAGATAGTACATTAGATAGTACATTGAAGTACTGAACTTAAGCTCAGTCAAATAGGAAGATGGAAATGCAATTAATAATTTCTGAACTATTTCCCATAATTCAGGCTGTAGATTCAGTATTGATTTCTGAAACCATAATTGTTGGTATCCACAACTGAAATAGAGAATTGATGAAAACATTAAAAGTTTAAGATGGGCATAAATTTAAAATGATGATACAAGCGAAAAATCGCAAAAATAATTTGTTTTTAAATATATATATATATATATATAATTGATTTCTTCTATAAAGTGACACCGATCCTTAGACCGCTGAAGGTCCCCAATAACTTCTGAATCCACTAACGCCCCCACCCCTTGAAGGCTTCAGCGCCTACTAGGGGCAGTACTGCCTACTTTGAGAGCCTATGATTTAGAACACCATATATTTTTAGTAAGAGATTTCTTTGGAAACCATTATACACTGCTGAATCTACTGGGTATCAAATATAGCTATGAAAAAGCAAACCCATTGCACATAGGAAGTAAGAGCTAATTGCTCGTAATTCCTGTGAATCGATACAGCAACGACAATGACTTATTTATTTAACTATCTTCTTCTTTTTCATCGTTCATTCTCAAACACCCACTGGATATCTCTTGTAGCAGGACCATGGTCCTATTAGATTTCCAGAAGGATGTAGTCCAGAGAATGGATATTGGGCTTTGTCGCCGTTTTATTTCCGCCAATAGCCCGACACATCCATCTTCGGCGGAATATATCTATCTAACATCCAACAATATGTTTATACATCAATCTATCTACATATTTATCTAACGAATTTGTTTCTTTAGACTAGGAGAACACTTCCCGGTCGTTCTCTACTTCGGTGCAGAGACATATGCACAGACGATATCCACGTTGTAGGCATTGATACGGAATCATAGGATGTGGATGCCGTGGGTCGAGTTGCATGGTGAGGAAACATTGGTAGTGGTATATGGATAAGGAGGAGAGAAATGACAAATACTGCATGGACTGCGCTTATGGGAAGACGCACAATAGAAGACAGTAGGGAAAACAGCATGCGATTGTGAGGATGAGCTTGTGTATCCTTGTGCATATTTTGGAGGGCACTTTGTGACTTGGATTGATTTTGTGAGTCCCATCTATCATTGTCATGAATCGTAGATTATATTTCTTATAGAACAACAATCACACTATCGGCAGGAACGACGGGAAAGTGTCGACGATTTGTCTATCTACAAATCTACTAGTCTGTCTTTTCTGTCTGCATGTATGCATGTCTATATAGTCGGCTGTCTGCTTGCCTTCCTAATTGTCCGCATAATCAGTGTGCCTGTGTATTCATATATCTGTATGATCCACGTGACAACGTGTTCATTCCATTTGTTGTCTTCTTTTAATGAGATTTGGATTTCAATATCGGGATGCGGTTTATTTCTTGAGCTATGGTGCAACATTATGTGAGACATATTCTCCACAGACAAATCATCATAAGGATGGATTACATATACACAATTTGAGAACAATAAAGCAATCAGTTATACATGTAAGCATTACATAACTTTGAAGTACTTCTATATTTACATAAAAGAAATATGTATAGCATTTGGTTTAGTACCAACCGAGATGTAGTATTATAAGGCTTTGTGCAATTGCGGATTATACTCAATGGGAAATTAGTACATCGGGATTGTGCAATGGTGATGATCTGATGGCTAAATAAACTAATTCACTAATCTACATATATAGAGAGACCCCAACTCAGAAGACGTTAAGATAATATACCCATATATTGTCTATATTATTGTTAACACTTCTGTAAATAGAGACGAACAAGATGATCATGTTACTGTACCAGACAGATCATATTCTAAATTGGTTTCAAATGTATGATTATTGTATCCTTTTTGTGGGGTGTTCTATAAATATTATATACTTATATTACAAATAGACTGTCACAGCAAGAATACAGAATACGGAATTTTCACTTTCCTTGTATTTAACAGTGAAATCGCGTTTCTGAATCAAAATATCCAGTATAAAGCAGTTAAAAAATTGTGTTGATTACATTAAGATTTTTATGAAGGAAATTTACGTCGTAGATGATCTCACACAATTGAAAGTCTGACAAGAAAAAGGTAAACATCTTGAATTCAGAAACCCAGGAAATATTTTGTATAAATGGATATTGTAATACTGGTGAAAAGTGACTAGAAAATAGTGGTTTGCTTATATTCTAAGTTATTTTATTTTATTTAATGTATACAATTTTATTTTTATCCTTTCTCAATTTTATGCTTACAGGATATACATATAATTTACGTTTAGTAAGCTTATATCGATTTACTTGTATAATTACAGAAAATATTAGACAAGCGAAACCGAGGTTAGCTTTGTCCTTGGTGATTAGCTTGTAAGTACAAGGCCAGTTCTAATCTCCAGAATTAACATTGTACTGATAGCTTACTATACTAACGATATGGTTACAGGCGTCCATTTTTCAGTGGAGGTGGTGGAAAATCAAGAGATAAATGTTCCAGTGTAGGGTAACGTTTCGACTAAAAAGCCTTCATCATGGCAAACAAACGACTACACTAAAACAAATCTTACATGGAGACAAATAGCGTTATAATAAGGAGAGGAGGACAAGAGCAGATCGATATGGAGGAAGCACAGATGTAGCAGCATGACAGGAGAGAAGGTATGGGAAGAAGATAGTAGTAAGTGAGAAGGGGAAAGTGGACAGAAGAAAGTGAGATGCAAATAAAAAAAAAAGATATAATAGCAAGTAAATTAAAAATAAATTAAATATACTTATTTCACAAGTGGCAACAGAGAATGAATATTACAGAAAAACAATCATAATGTAAGGGAATACAAAAATTAGATGATACGAAAGATCAGATGTCAGAGAGAGCGCGGAAAGAGAGGGGAGAGAGAAAGGGGCCAAACGGCAGGTACAGACGTGGATGAGCAAACATCAGAAGGAAAATATGATCAGATAAGTGTGATCATATATGAGAGTAAAATAGTGCAATAATAAATAAGATTTGTTTTAGTGTAGTCGTTTGTTTGTCCTGATGAAGGATTTTTAGTGTAAATTTCGTTTGTCCCTGTATCTCGTTGTTAGGTTGTTTTATGTTTTATTTTGGTAATACGTCTACCAATTTTTGTATATATTGAAGTGGTAGAAACACTGAACGTATTTCTTACCAACGCCGAAGTCAATTGTGTTCCGCCAATGGCGCAAATAAAATCCCAATACAACGCATTTTCGTTGTCTGGATTACCTCCTATTGGAGATCTAGTAGTGTCAGTATTGTATACAATGTCATTTCTTTAGAGAGTTCCGGTGGAAGATTGAGAACGAACAGAAACAAATGTGTTTATTTTAATTACTTTTCTATAACAAATTCCTCCTGTATTAGCTATTTCTTATTGTGTTGCTGCTCTGCGTTATCTCATGTGTTGTTATTTCATTTTTTTAAATATGTTTTAAGCATGTGTAAATAAAAAATATGTTTTAAGCATGTGTAAATCTAATCTCTTTGCACATGTAAATAATAACTTTATTTTCTCGTATGTTGTTAATAATTGTATCTCTCATATATTAGTATTCACTGATATAGCAGACCTTTCATTCTAACATTTATTTACCTGCCTATGTGACCGGCGCTTTGATACAGTAATTGTGCTTGCATCTTGCGATCATCATACTATATTAGAAATCAGATGTAGACAGTTTATCTACCGGATTATTCTGCAATGAATGACAAACTTTTGCTCTTCATGCGACATATTCTTTCTCCCAAAAATACTCTTTATGGACTCAACTTTTCACGATTCTAAACGAGATAATTTCCAATATTTGGGCACACACAAAAATAGCTCAGAAGACTGTGATGTCGAAATCATGAGAAGAATTACGATGGCGACATATATATTATATATTAACTGGAATGTGTGCCAATAAGGAATGCATCTACATAACGTAGTTAGCATTAAGCTCAAAATCATTTAATTATTCTGAACAATAGTCGCATTTACTTAATTCACATTATTTGTAAAATACTTATAATTTTGATAAATGGATGTAAATAAATATAAGTTATATTTTCACTGTGGAGGTAATATCATGATGGTGTTCCTCCTTCGCAAGCAAGGATGAGTAGGGCATGAAAAATAATAAATGCGATGAAAAAATAAATAATAATAATAAATTGGTAATTGTCTAATTCGGTTTGTGAGCTCGACTAATAGTATATGAACATATCACCCCTGTGTTATAGTCAGCTTTCCCGAAGGGCAAGCGAGGGGGGGGGGGTGGTGGTGAGAAGAATAGCAACAAAATAACACGTAACGCATTTCGTAATAGGTGGACTGAGGAAGAAGGACGTACTTGGTCATAATTGATCAAAGACAAAGAGTCTTTAAGACACCATGCTGAATCGGACGATTTGTCTCTTCTGCAAACGCGACTGTGATATAACTGGTACTGACATATGGGTATTATCTTTTGAAATTCTGGTAATCTTCTTGAATTTCAGTTGATTTCTAATTGCTTTGATCATCTGTTTTTATCGATGTATTGGCATATCTGGTTGATCTTCGGCAGCTCCTTCCTTAGCCAGCCTATCTGCTTCCTGGTTTCCAGGTATTCCACAATGCGATGATATTCACTGCATAGCTATGTTATGCTGATTGCTTAGTTCGGTCAGTAGTATTTGCAGGTCTAGTAGTTTTCTAGACTGGATCGCTTCTAGTGCTTTTCTTGTATCTGTCGTAAATTCTACAGGACATAAAATCCAAGAGTTCGCTCCTCAGATTTTTGGTTGCCACCTTGATTGCCTCGATTTCTGCATGGCTTTTATGACATAATTTTCCCGTTGGTGCTTTGATTATATCCCTAACATTATTTGGGTAATCTATATATATATATATTGCTACTCCTCCATTTTTACTGCATTATCTACTGACCCATCTGTATATACTCTGATTCACATGCCTTGTGTATATTCTTCATCAAATAGACTGAGAGAAAACGTCTTACGTTGTACAGTATTCTGTTCATTCTCCCTGAAAATTCCTTTCAAATCAGTCTCGATATGAATAGGCAATCCACCGTCTTCTCTTAGAGGGTGTGTTGTGGTGAAAACTTTATGGAGCTGTCAACTTCAGGCATGTCTGAGATTTTGCTACGGAGTCTTTTAGAATAATGGAGAAAATTACTTCTTGCAGTCACTCCATTACATAGTTTCCTCAGGATGGCCAACTTTCTCATGGCCTTTGTTGTTACTTTGTTGATGTGTTTCTTCCTAGTAAGCCTACTGCCAAAAATGACTTCAAGATATATTGGCTGTTTGTATTCCATCATGAGCTCTCCATTTATCTTGATGGCACCAGGTTTCGTTTTGGTGAAAACTAAACACGCTTCATTTATCTCTGATGATGTTCACACACTATTTGATTGACCATGATATTATATCACTTATAGTTCTTTGTACCTGTTTGTTATCCATTGGCGCGCGTTCTTCCGTGCACCATACTACCAAGTCATCAGCACACATTGCCATTTTGGTATATTTGGTATATTTGTAATTCAGCAACCAGATCATTCATATTGAACAAAAACAGTGTAGGGACAACACGCATCTCTGTAGTACCTCTTGACTTAGTATGCATTTATTATTTTGTAACCATCTAGTTGTACTTAGCTCTTCTGTTATGTAGGTATGATTTTATCCATTTATACATTATACCATCCATTCTGCAATTTCTAAATGTCGTTAGAAGTCCTCTTTTCTAAATTCTGTCAAGATCTTTTTTTATGTATGTCAAGACTGACAGGACCAGTTTATTAACTTGAAATGCATCCACTAACTGTTGATAGGGGTATGTTTCCTGATCTTCAGTAGAGTAGCATTAACAACAATAGAAAGGGGCTATTTCGTAATCAATCTGTAAGACTTGAGAATGCGCTGTTCATCCGTCGTACTATATCATGCTAAGAAGTGTGCACCTGTTTTATTTGTTGGTGCATCTAGTAAATTTTTAACTAATTGTGTATTCTTTACTGTTGTGAACTTAGTGTCAGCTACGTTGATTTTAATAAACTGCAAAACAATATCTTGACATTCATAATAGTATACCGACCTTATATTCCAATTGGACACACAAATATGAAATGCATTTGCTATTTGAGGTTGTATAAATGTACTGGAAATGTGACATAACATTCGAGCTTCGAGTGCATTTATAAAACATATTAAAATGCGTTCATATGTTCTATGCGCTGAACTAAATCACTGACATAAATGCGAATATGTTAATTTCCAATAATATTGTTTGTCGTGTTATTTTATATAGCGCAAATATGATATATTAAAAATAATTGCCCAATTACTGAAAAAACTATTTCTTGAGACATTATTACTATTATTAAACATGTATTTACGGCTTCATGTATTTAAGTAACGTTGTTACTGATTTACGTGATTTTTAAACAGCGACAAACGAATTGGAAGCCACTGTACAACGCAATCGCTATTCTGTTTGTAAGCAACACTGATGAGAGAACTTACATCGTGATACTTGAATGTCTTTCTTCTTCTTCTTCTTCTTTCTGTCCTCATGTACCTTTCGGTGTTGAGGAGAGAGTGATTGTACGGTGTGTTGCCTTTTTATTTGCCTCTTCTGCTGTTATATTTCCGAGTGTCTCTAATACACTATCTATCCACGTTTTACGAGGGCGTCCAAAAGGTCGCCTGTTTTCGTATCGTTTGTTAAAGGTTTTTTGGATAATACTTTGCTCTTTCTGTCTGGTTATGTGGCCGCACCATTTAACTTGTTGTTTCTGGATGTATTCTATTGTTGACTTGATCCCTAATTGTCTCCTTAGTGCTTCATTCCTGATTTTGTCTCTCAATCTAACTCCAATCAAACGTCTCACACATTTCATTTCATTGATGTTAATCTTATGAATTGTTCTAGAAACTAGTGTCCAAGTTTGACACTGATAACACAACGTTGGTAAAAAAAAATGGTATTGAAAAGCGCTTTACTTGTATGTATAGAACTAATTTATACGGCCAGCATAACATCATCAACTTTGTAATCCGATTATGTAATCCGATATTTCGCATGTTGCATAGTGTATGGTGTATTGAGATATCAACAAATCAAGCATTACAAAGCTTATCACAGACTGCAGTCACATTTATAATGGTGGCAGCATAATCATTATCACAACTATTTACATCTCCACAATATGAACATAACCAAATCATTCACGTGATCTTTCACGTACGTCGTAAATTAATCATCCTCCGTTTACTTTAAGCAAATTTTGAAGTCACATGAGACAGGTATCGATAAATATATTGTTTACCAGATTTACAGAACCTATATATTTAATAATGAATCTGCTGGACGTATGTGTTACAACTTTGTACGAATGTTTTTACCTGCGTTGTTATTGATTACTTAAACTGAAAATAGTTGATAAAATGCATCTCGATTCGGATAAAGGGTGACATGATAATTTAACGAGTAACAGAACAACTTTTACTACATTTTCTGTATTTGCTATATTTGAATTAATACATATTGTAATGATACAAGAGTTAATTTCAAGTGGCAAGTTTTACATTTGTTTGTTTGTTGGCTATATTTGGTATTTGAAAACTTTAAATTTCCTACAACAGCAAATTTGCAAGATCAACAATGGGCGATACAGTTCCTTCGTAACCACTTAATCATACAATAGTGTTACAAAAGTTGTTCATCCCAAGTCTATTTCTCCTTAGAATTCGTTCTTTATTCTCCTGCAAGCACACACGATCTCAACACATTCTAGAGATATGTTTTTTAATGGCATCGAAAAATAAATGTCCGAACTCTTTCACAGACGTTAGGCTGAGCACGTAATATAAATAGTATGTGCACCATCTTAGAGCATTTTGTTAATATGTGTCCACGACCTCTTCCGTTTCGTTGTTTAAATGTTTGGGCCGTTTTAATTTTGTTCTCCCATTGTTGTGTTTTGAAAATATCTAGCTTATATTTGTATTCATCTTCTGCTAGATACCATTTTGTTATACAGTAAGTAAATGTATATTACGGATACTTTGTTTCAGATGACGTGAAGTTTAGTGATTAGTTCTCTTGTCCAAAATATTTGATACAACATAATAGCAAGAGAAAGTGTGATGATGATCAGGATGGTATTACCTGTACTGGGGGTGGCGGTGAAGACAGAGTTGGTCATGGTGATGTGAGGGTGACGGCGATGGTAGTAGTGGTGGTAGTGTTGGTGGTCGATTATGGATATGATGATTATGGTTATGATGATGACACTTATGATGATGGCAATAATGATGCTACTGCTGCTGATGATGATGATAGATGTTGGATGGATCAGAATGATGGATGCTGATTATGTTGATGATGACTGCGGCGAAGATAGAACCCACAAAGTAAAACGTGATTGGTGTGTCACTCTTGTTCGCTATGTCATGTCATGACATTTTCTTTATGCTCCAGATTTATATTCCTCTTGAAACCTTTTCTTTTTTGTTAGCAACGTTTCTAGATCTTTTGCAAATCCTATATGGCAGATTTGTCCTATTTGAACTTATAGTGTAATGTTACAAACTAGACAGCATACTATATTTAGAAGGGCTGTGTCATGCCTTTCCCACAATTTTGAAAACTTTGAGGACATCTGCAGATACATGGTTTGGCTCCCTCCCAGCAAACCATATATAGGTTTGCAAAAAGCTTCATCAAAAAAGAGAGCGGAGTTGATGATCCTATTCAGCCTCCTTAGTCGATTTTTACAATATGCATAGCTGGTGGCAACGTTACTGTTCATCTCTCACAGTAGTTCCGGTAATATACGGGCAATAAAAAAGTGAATAGAAAGAAACAACCATCCATACAGCAGGGGTAAAACGGCGGTTGGTTAAAAAAAATAAAAACAAATACGCACATAAGTGCTTCAGATTAAAACTATCAAGTTGTGAGAGAAATTTGAATAACTATTACATTGTAATGTAACTATTCAATTGTGCCGTTTTTCACAGTTTACGTTATTATGAAACGGCCTATTAACATGCATGCATCTCTATATTAAATTACTCGCCGATGAGTTTCTATGTTTCACCTCTTCACTGTTTAAAACATAGGATAACAGAACACTACTCCAAGTTGGTGTATGTAAACGATGGTGCGACCAATTTAAAACTGCAATAATGACGCCATGTTGTCCATCTGCGGCAAGATGGTACGAGCAGGGCAGTATTTACATGAGTAACAACATTATTGACAGGTTACAAGCCACTGACAACATATTTGAAAACCACTAATTGGGGAATATGCAGTGTCGACATTTTAAAAAACAAAACAATGCAATGTTATTCTAATATCTTTCACACATTTAAGTCCCTCATTTGAGGTACCCGTACACAACCGAGAAGTAACAACATAACAATCAAAGAACAAGAACCAGGTGTAAAGAATACTATAAATAAAAAAAACGCAAATAGCTTTCAATAATGTACCCTTGATCATTTTAACAGTATGTGTTTCTCTCAGGACATTTGATTTTCATCAAATATGGCAAATATTAAGTGTTGCACAAATAAAATTAAAGTTAAATTATATAATTTATTGTTCTTATTTAATTATAAACTTGTATTAACTGAGTGTTAACTAAGTTTCGGCATTTTTTTAATCTTATTTTTAAAAATATTTAAGGTCAATCTTCAATTCAAAAATTTATTAATTAATCACTAACGAACTCACGTTACTGCCTGCTATGCGAAATGCGTTATGTTTACGAAAAATTGAAAATGGCTAACGGAACCAGAAATTCTGATGGCTAATGTTAATATTGAGCAAAATATAGCTAGCACGTGTTTATTTTCACTATACATATTAGATTAAAGTATATAGCACAGAAAAGTAAGTAAGAAAGTATCGATCGGGGACGGACGGACGGTTGGGGACGGAGAAAAACCCGGACAAGAGCCATTTTTTGGGAAAACCGCCCGGACGCCCGGACAGGGGCATAAAAAGAGCACGTGTCCGGGAAAACCCGGACGTATGGTAACCCTAGGTATGGGGGGGAACTAAATGTCCCTACTCCCTCACTCCTCTTCCTCCCTCCCTCCCCATCCATTGTAGACGAACATCTTATGAATGTCACAGATAAATAACCCAGAAACTTTGAACTTCATAACCAAGCTAAGACAATGCAATTTTCGTGTATTATGATATCATAACTCTGTTATCATAAAGAATCGTCAATGTGATGTCACTAAAACAGGAAGCAACCACAGGCGATAATGATTAAGAAAGCAGTGAAATAACTTGATAATTTTTGGACAGTGATGTTGATTTAGATAAGGACTGATTATTAAAAATTGAATAAAGGATATTTGTAAGGGTAATTGGTAATTTAGAATGTTCGATATTTAGTTTCGTGTTATTTCTGATTCTCAACATTTTTGTGCAGAAAATATGTGCACACTGGATGTCCATTAATATTATCTATGATGGGTGGAGGGGACCTGGAACATGTTTTACAGATGTTGACAAGGTGGTGGTAAGGGGGTGCCGTGAGTTACAAACTTTGACGTCAATAATGCTGCTTTTATACAATTAAATCTGGATCAGCAACCAACCAATAGGTCAAAGGGCATGAGCACATGGACCGCTGGATCAGCAACCATACAATTAAATTGTTTCAACTTGAAACATTTTTATGAAAATATAAAATAAAACACGTACTTTTTTCATTGTACACGTATCACAATGTAACATGAACAACATCATAAGACTGAAATCTTAAGACTAACACACATCAAAAATACACATAATGGATAACAACATAAACAAATATTTAAATTGAACCAAATTGAACTCACAAGATTCATGATGAATATTTGTATTTTTTTAAGGTATATTTTTGTCAATATAATTTTACTTCAGTTTAATTTAATTGAAACACTTATTTCGATAGTTAAAACACAAAATCATCGTGGTTTGGATATGTGGACTGACAAAATTCCCTGTCAAAAATGACCCGGCATGGAACAGACGAAAGTGGAAAAGAACTCAAATGGAGACGAGGAAATCATGTGCAGATAACATCAAAGACTGAATTCATCAACTTTTGTCATTACTTGTCCTTATCAATGCAGATAGAAATCACTGGTTGACTGTGTGGTCTTTCATCCAATTTTGAAACCCTACGAACGTGACTCTTGTATCAATGCATCTAATGCAGAGCCGAAATGGCAGTGATTGTGTAAATGTATCTTATGTAGAGCGACAACGCCTCTCACTGTGTTAATACATCTCGTATAGAGCCATTAACATCCGTGACTGTGAGTTAATAAATTTAATATAGAGCCACTAACATCTGTGACTGTGAGTTAATACATCTCATATAGAGCCACTAACATCTGTGACTGTGTGTTAATACATCTAATGTAGAGCCACTAACATCTGTGACTGTGTGTTAATACATCTAATGTAGTTGACATTAACATCCGTGACTGTGTGTTAATACATCTAATGTAGTTGACATTAACATCCGTGATTGTGAGTTAATACATCTAATATAGATCCACTAACATTCGTGACTGTGAGTTAATACATCAAATATAGAGCCACTAACATTCGTGACTGTGAGTTAATACATATTATGTAGTTGCCACTAGCACCAGAAGACTGTGAGTTAATACATATAATATAGAGCCACTAACATCCGTGATTGTGAGTTAATATATCTAATATAATGCCACTAACATCCATGACTGTGAGTTAATACATCTAATATAGACCCACTAACATTCGTGACTGTGAGTTAATATATCTAATATAGAGCCACTAACATCCGTGACTGTGAGTTAATACATCTAATATAGAGCCACTAACAACCGTGACAGTGAGTTAATACATCTAATATAGAGCCACTAACATTCGTGACTGTGAGTTATTAAATCTAATATAGAGCCACTAACATCCGTGACTGTGAGTTAATACATCTAATATAAAGCCACTAACATTCGTGACTGTGAGTTATTAAATCTAATACAGAGCCACTAACATCCGTGACTGTGAGTTAATACATATAATATAGAGCCACTAACATATGTGACTGTGTGTTAATACATCTAATGTAGTTGACACTAACATATGTGACTGTGTTATTACATATATTGTAGCTGCTACTAGCACACGTGTATGTGTGTTAATGCATCTAATGTAGAATTAATATGTTCGTGACGTGTTTTATCCATGAATATATCAATATGGTGTGTTAACAGAATCCAACATGATCTCAAATATACATCTTATTTTTTACAGAGTAGGTGGACATTATTTAAATAGGAACAAAGATCAGACAGTCGTCTCCTAAACGGCGCCACTGATATCCAGAAATTCTAAACAGGCGTTCTGCACGTATTTTAACTCCTTTATTTGGCTGTTTTATTTTGTTTTTGAGCGATGTCAGGGCAGGCTAGAAATAGTCGTGATGTTCGTATTGGATACAGTGTAATTCTAGGTAGATTCGAAATTCGTAATATTAGCTGGAAAAATGTGGTCTTCAATTGCCCTCTTGTGTGACAGGGGTTTCTGAATGCTAGAATTAACTCGAAATCAGAAGTTATTTCATGCTAATCAATCGTAACATTCAATGCCCAAATGAAAAGTTCGGGTAAAATAATTATACGAATAATTGTTGATGCTACTGTAGATCCTTTCTCTAGCAATAACATAATTTCGCATGTATAAGATATGAGTAAATTTAACAGGAGAGGAAAACGTACTAGGTATGTTGTTAGTTCTTTTACCACACCGGACATGTCCATAGATAGTCAGATTTCCTCTTCAGTAAATTTCTCAGGCTATAGCAGCGGAGGTTTCGGTTCTATATTGGTTCAGTGTTCTTTTAGACGTTTTTGTTTTGTCTTCTCAACTGACCACCTGTATTCTCCTAATTCACACTCTCGATGCTGACTTATGCTCATGTGTCTCAGAATCCTGATCGTGCATACTCCGTAAAAGCAAAGACTGTGTGAGCTCGTTCCATAGGCTGATTTGATCATATGTTATGGTGTCTCCTTGTATGGTGTTACTGTAAGTTATCAGAGCATTTATCTACGAACATGATACAGATGTTGTGAGTTAAACGGATGTGTCGGTTATCCGCCATCAACTGTTCGCATAGACATTTACTGGCAGATCAGGAGGAAAACCTATTTGATAAATAGAGAAACATATGTCCATTGTTTTATTTTATGTAATTTTTTAGTGTGACATTGTGAACTACTAATAATGAGAGTTATTGGCAATAAAACAGATAGAATTACTGTGGATATCAAGGCAAGGAACACCTACGCCAGTGACTTAGAGCCTTTTTCTCCTTGAAAACGTTTCCTTTCCATGGTCCGCCAGAAGTCTGAAATGCATGTTGACTTTCTTGTAACTGTATATTTCATGAAATATCGTTCAAATACATATTTCTATTCATAGCCTCTCTAGACGGAATAGTGGCCTCCGATTTCACATTTTTCTCCATGGCCAACTCGGAATTCAATGTAGCTCCATGACCTACTTAATAGTCACTGGTCTGCGGTGCCTGGAATAATACATGATTACGATTCTTCTTCTTCTGCGTTCGTTCTCAAACTCCTGCAGATTAGCAGGATGTAGTACGGAGAACGATGATTATGATGCTGATAAGGATGAATATGAAGAAAATAATACTATTGTACGTTCCTCTAATCCCAGCTAGTGTATTAATAATTTGTATCTTCTTTCTTGTCGACTAGGTGGTAGAGCGGTTAGTCAACTCGCCTCATACACACATCGGTCGGATTTGCTCATGGTTCAAAATCTGATCATTCACATTGAACTGGCATTGCGATTGTACATAATAGTGATACTTAAAAAGTAATAATATTTTAAAAGGCAATGCCCTATACCGAACCTGCTTCCATTATTAGTATACATAGTCTTGCCTTCTATTTCTCTTTAGTGCTGGCATTATTATACATAGTCTTGCCTTCTATTTCTCGTTATTGCTGGCATTATTATACATAGTCTTGCCTTCTATTTCTAGTTATTACTGGCATCTGTATTTATATTGTCTCTGTTTAGTCTGCAACTGTTATCCTGTCTATTTCTGTGTCAAAATAACCCTGTGTGATTGCATTTCCACTTTCAATTATGCTAACATCACTTTTATTCAGACGAGAATATTAGGAACGCTTGAACACATTTCTTCCCCTACTCTCCCCCACCTGAAAAGTCAGGATTTTTTTCCAGCAAACGATGTTGAGTGTCAAGGATTTTACAAAGTGCTTTGATTTCTACTCAAGAGTTTAGCACTTGACTCTTCTGTTAATGGAATGCAAGATCCCTTAAAGCAGGCATGGACAAAATACAGACCTTGGGTCAAATCTGACAAAGTCTTTTTTACTGACTCACTAGGTTGTTTTAAGATATGTACTGATCCCAGAATTGAGGAAATATTAATTGACACATTAAATACATTTTTTTTAAAATTTTCCATTGATGAAGACCTAGATACAAGAACAGAACTGCGACATGTTCTTTGTCACAGTAGTAGACATTTATGATCAATGACTGATTTCTCAAACAGTGGTATACATTTACCAACTATGCTGGTGGAAAATGTGTTCATGAATGTGATACCAGTTTGACTTGTTTTCACATGACTGTCTGCAGTATAGAGGACCTCAGCACATAATCAATTGGGACTTCATTCGTTACGTTTTCTTCATTATAGTCGTGTTTTTTCAGTTGGTCATTATTTATATACTTGCAGTCGCATTGGCTATATCTGGCGTGTGATTCCAAGTATATAAATAGTGACCAACGCAAAACACGACAATAATCATAACGTAAGAAATTACGCTCTAATTAATTATGTGCAGATGTCTTCTATTGAAGACGGTCATGAGTTTTCATTAGTAACTCTAAAATGCCTATAGAAAACGAATAGTATTATAAAGGAATCCTTGTAATGTTTGTTTACATTCGATTGTTACTGTGACATGTAAAGACCCAAAGCTGGTACTTACTTGTCTCTAGATGTTCGTGCCCCATCCCATACGAAAAATGTTCAGTCTGGTCCACCGACACAAAAAGTATGTCCATCTCCGGTTGGATATAATGGGCTATGATAGTCATGGACATATTCTATTGAATACAATACAATAGGCATATTGTAAAATAACGTTATAGCACATTATTGTGCTCATGTTAATGAAGACGAAACAGTGTATCACCAATTAGTCCCCACCATCTTCGGAATCTTCTTCGCAGCGATTCTCAAACATGCTCTTGCAGATGTAGCTGGTGACATTTTAATCCGCACCCGTTACGGTGGATCACTCTTTAACTTAGCGCGTCTCAGAGCGAAGACGAAAAAAATCAGAAATACTCATCAGAGAACTTCTTTTCGCCGATGATGCTGCACTAGTGGCACACAGTGAATCCACCTTGCAGTTCCAAATTGGCAACATGACAACGGCCTGCGAGCTGTTCTCTATGCCAATAAGCATTATTTAAACTGTGGCAATTTATCATGGATATTCGGTACCAACAAACATCGCCTTAAACAACACTCACATGACAAATTATGCTACCTAAGATCCACAATAACATCCACCCTTTCCGTGGAAAGTTAAATTATTGCACGTATAGGAACAGAGGCTACCATTTTGGCGGACTATCACAGCGAACTTGGAAAAACCCTAAGCTAATATTGAAAATAAATATATAGATCTATCAAACATGCGGGCTGATTACATTTTACTACGGATCTGAAACATGGACTACCTACATCAAACATGAGAGGAGACTTAACATCTTTCATCTAAGATGTCTCCGCAAGATCTTAAATATTAAATGGCACGACAAAATCAGCAACATGTAAGTGTTACGCCGCACTCCGCTACCATCTTCCATGAAAACATTCAATATAAATAGGATACGTTGGCTGGGTCACGTACGCAGAATGCCAAACTGCCGCATCCTAAACCAAATACTATTCGGGAACTGGCTGAGGACCCTCCAGCCCGTGGTAGACCACTGCGGAGATATTAAGTTCTATGAAAATCCTCAATGAAAGGCATCTATATAGAATCCAAAATATCCAAAAATTGAGAAAACACGGCCGAAACTAAGGATATCTGGGCCAGAACGTGCGCGCGGAATCAGAATTGTTCAGAAATAAATGTTTAAAGTTATGGAAGAAAAAGTGCCGTTGCTGTGATATGATGGCTTGAAAAGTGACAATTCTTGAGAAAATATTCAACAGATTGCTTCTTCTTATTACAAATGACCGTCTACACGACGCAAACGGACATATGTACAGTGTATCACAACCATATCGCCGACACAACGGGCTGTATTACAACCACATTTCCGAGACAACAGTCTGTATCACAACTATATCACTGACACAACAGGCTATATCACAGACACATTTCCGAGACAACGGGTTGTATCACAACCAATCACGGACACAACAGGCTGTATCACAACCATATCACCGACACAACAGGCTGTATCACAACTATATCACTGACACAACGGGTTGTATCACAACCAATCACCGACACAACAGGCTGTATCACAACCATATCACGGACACAACAGGCTGTATCACAACTATATCACTGACACAACGGGATGTATCACAACATCGGTATAACAGGCTGTATCTTAACCATATCACCGACACAACAGGCTGTATCACAACCATATCACTAATACAGCGGACTGTATACGGGGCTATAGATACATCTTCTGTAAATAGAAAGAAGGATGTGTTAGCTAGAAAATATTTGCTTTTTCGTACTCAATTTATTCATTTTCTTAGTTGACCTTTGGGGTAAAATTCTTTAGAGGTTAAATGGGAGGTATGGGGAGCTGTTACCAGCCATTTATCAAAATTCCTTATACTATGTTCTGATATTCTAAGGGGAATAAAGTTGAACATCACACAGCCATATCTTTAGTCCACGGACTTATAAGAATATACATATACAATTCGCAATTTTGGAATTATATTTTGTAAATCATGTGAAGTTTTTATGCAGATTATGTGATTATTAGTAACAACATACAAGACTTAATATTCATCAACGATCGCGACAGATACTCTTAAAGCAATTCTGAATACATAAAATGTGTTACTACATTACACGCATTATTTCTAAAGACAGTAAGCATATTGCTTGTATAAAGGTTCATTTTTAGATCGATTCCAATGTCCATGTGAATATCTGTACAACGTGCAGCAAGCATGCATACTGCCACCCAATAATGTTTTTTTCTAATGTAAAAACGGCGTCTGATCAGTATAAAATTATAACATATAAGTGTTACTCTAATAGTGATATTCAAGCAATCAATCCAATGTTTATAGTAATATTGGGTTGGTTCTCAAAGTGGACGTTATTACAATAAGAGATGGTCATATGTTCTCTGCCCTTTTCTAGGAAAACCTATTGTTTATTATGGTAAACTTTTAAAATTGAACCACTAAGAGTTGAAATTCAACAAAAAATAAATATAAATGTCATTATCAAGACAAACAAGCCTTTATATATTCTACTAAAACATTATAAAATAAAACAACATGATAGGCATAAATTACATCATTACTATCGCCGATGCTATTGCGTCAAAGTAATGCTATTATGTTTGTATTTCTGTGTCAGAAGATATTCAGATACAAATGGATGTGGCTTGGAAATGTAATGGTGGTGCTTGTGTCATCTGTCATGGGATCAAATATGTTGGTTTAATATGATATCATAGGTTTCCCTCATAGAAACATCAGTGTGTACTCTTCATCCATATGTTCTAGTGGCCAGTTTAGCCAAACGACACCATTATGCTCAAGTTTCATGGAAACAATAGTAATATGAAATCAGTGTAATATTCAAGCAGTGCAAAATTTCAATGATCTTTCATATTTCTTTCTCTATCCTCGTTGTCTCCTTCTTCTTCTTTCCCATGAAATTACGTATGTCCATATTAGTCATCTAGATAGTCGATTGATTAAGGTCATTACAGGTTCAAACAAATGTGTGATGGTAGATGGTCTGCTTTTATCCCGTGCCACTTAGGTCAGCGTCCTTCTTCTAACTGCGACGACAACAGGGAAAAATATATGGTGACACTTTTACACGGTATATTGAATAGATGTTCTATATTTTAAAGAATACACGATATTTCTTCACCACATGGGTCTAAATGAAATAAGGTTTACACGTGCAGTGCATTCTCGTCTCGTTTACGTCTCGGACAAACCGTCGTGTCGTAAAATATCCACATTGAATGTATGTGCAATGAGTTTCTAACAGTATAAATCGTGTTTATAAATAATTCCAGATGGGACAAAGTCTCCATATTGGATGTCAAACACAAACACTCCAGTATTTTCGATTGTGTGTATAGATAAAATCAGACCAGTCTGAACAATATATCCGTTCATATTTTGTGCAGGGTGTCTCCGGATCAAATCAGATCGAATAGCATCCAAATATTGATCTAATAGATTATCTAAATTCTCTACTCGTCTGTCATTTGTACAATCTTAACATTTTCGTTTTACTTTGAGCTTCGCTATTCATGTTTATACTTAATCTCATATGTGCTCCTTTCATATGAATTCCAATATGATTGGGAGCCGCGTTAGCGCAGTGGTTAGCGCACTGGCTTCGCATATGAGTGGTCTTGGGTTCATTCCCCAGTTGAGGCGGAAATGTTTTCAGATCGCAACGGCTCCCAGGTCGACCCAGCCTTAAATGGGTACTGGATTAATCCGGGAAGTAAAGACTGCGAGGGAGAGGAGATGGCTACTGCCCTCATTTGCAGAGCCTGTGAAATGTGAGATCGCTAACATCTCACACCCCTACGGCATTAATAAATGCTATGGGCTACTTTACTTTTTTTACAATAGTAAAATATCTATATAGATGTACGCAATGTTGTACTGCTCCTATTTGTATTGTTGTTCAATACATTTCTGTAATTCTTGTACGCATGGATTGCTCAGAACACTGCTTATCTTTATTTGCTTTTCAGTATTTAAAAAACAACAATATCTCATTCTTTAATGTTACAGGATGAATAATCGTTTTCTATTGTGCATTTATGTTGTCTGTCTGGTTTTTTTATGTGTGTATCTTCATGATGTTTAGATGACGTTCAGCTTAGCATCATTATGTAGTCCACAAGAGATATACAGTGAATCGTCGGTTTTCATCGGTTATCTGTCCGAAAACAATCGGCAGTATCCGAAACCGACGAAAATCGAGGCAGATATTTCCATATGAATCAATGTAAATCCAAATAATTCGTTCTAGACACTCCAAAATATATACCAAAAACACATTTTATAGAGAATACATAAATATAGTGTTTAGTAATAAAACAGTAAGAAATTAATATAAAAGACAATCTAGAACATAAATATCTATTTACACTGGTGTGAAAGTTCACGGATCTATATAGAGTTCTATAGTATTCCTCTCCTGTCGTAGACGGAAAACGCCGGCCTACAGGCACGCGCCTTAATAGACGGCGTTTATGCTACACAATTGAATCCATGCATCATTCGGTAAGCGGTCGACATGACTTTCAAGAGCGCAGCACAAAGTAAACAGAAGGGACCTCATAACCATACTAGAGGATTGCCCCAACTTCGCTGTTCACAGAACAATAATCATGCACACAAGAGCCTCTTCGTAAAGCAGATATTTAAGGGGCCAAAGATGACATAAAACAATACGCTCCATACATAATCAATAACGGGCTCAGTGTTTAACAATTAATCGCAGAAGAAACAGAAAAAAACTTAGTAATACATTTTCTGAGGAATATGTCAACGTATAAATAAAACAATAAACGGAACTACAGGAAAACCATTACACAACCATTTCAGAAAAGGCTAGGGAACTATAAAGAAGAATATTAGAGCAGGCAATACAATTCGTTGATTGAAATTGCCTGGACTCGCTTAAGGGATACATAATACAATTAACGTTCATGATTCGCTTCTAACAGGCTACTTTTTCCGTCTTTCTATCTTTCATAAGAGGTCTGAGAGCATCTCTAAAATTAAGTTTCCTGTTCAATTTCTCAGTTATTCCTATTAAGTGTACATATTATCTTCCTGTTCTAGCCATCTCCAACTCCGTTGTATTTATATAGTATTCATTTATTTGTTCTGCTTGTGTTATGACTATTAGTTACTTATAAGAGATGGATAAAGTCTATCTACCTGCTGTCTTTTCTCTGCATATGTTTTTAGACGTCGCATGATTGAATTACGAAATTTTTTCGGGCCATGACACGTTTGGTCACCTGATATGCAATAATATTGTAACATCTCAGAACGCTGGAAACTCTTTCAATCCACATTTTTCTTGGTCTTTCTTTGCCTCTTGCTGTTTCTATTCTCATGTTACATGCTTTTACTGCTGGTCAGTATAGGCTCATTCTAAGTAAGTGGTCGAATCATTAAATATTTGACCACAATCTTTCACCAATTCTTGCATTCTCATAATTCATCACATGATCTATTTTTGCTTTTCTACACTTACACATCTCATTTCACACGTCATAATCTTTCTCTCTTCTTCTTTAGTTAGTGCCCATGTCTGACAGACAATTCTGCATCCGGACAGTTCATAAAGCAATGACAAACTATGAACATTTTTATATTGCCAAGAAAATCAATAGAGCCAAAAGATTCTCGGTTGCTGGCTATGTCGTGAGTCAATGATATCAATTTGTTTAATATAAGTGTAATAATAAATAGAGAAATTATGTATCAAGTTGAGAAATGATCATCAGGGGTACATGCAGCACGAGGTGCATGAAGGTGTGAAAAATTATGACAGAATAATATATGATCACAAGCTATTTATAGGAATTTAGATTTTAGAAAACACATTTAGATTTTTAAAAATAAATCTTCATAAATATAAATCTTCAGAAAATTAGATCACGGAATAAATTTTCTTTTTTTTTGCATTCGTTCTTAACCTTCGCTGTATGTCCCTTTTAATAATTAATCTACTGGATTTTCATTAAATTTGGCGAATTACTGTTTCTCAGATTGCAGTAAAACTGTGCAGCATTTGGTAAGTAAATATAGAAATAAATCTAAGAAGAGTTAAATAGCAGTTTTACGTGGAACAATACACAGAATATACGTTTCGACTAAAAACAAGTCTTTATCAAGATAGGGACAGTAAAACACAGAATGAAAGCACGAAATCAAGAGAAGACTACATGTCAGCCAAGGGGAAACGTAAAGGTCAGGAAGACAACACACAAAAAAGTTGAAGAGCGCTGAAAGAAACGGGAATGTGAGCGGTTACATGTAGAAAAAGTAAAAAATAAAAAATACAAGAGAAATGCAAAATGTGATATTAAAAATAAAAATCTTATTTGGATAAGGTGCTAAAAACGTCTTGATGGGAGGTCAATAGTAAGAAATAAAAGGACATGGGGCATTTATTAGCGTGACATTTGGTTTGGGTCAGAGAAGGTTCAAAACTAAGAGGAGATATTGTCCAAGCAACCCAGAGTAAACAAGGTTAAGAGGCAGAAAGGGGCGGAGGGGTTATTTAAAGAATATACTAACTGTCATATTGTATTTTTTCTGTTATTTGAGTAGCTTGTGTGATAAAGGCCGCATGCCCTTGCTGTCGCCACGTCAGTTCTGCTTGAGTTTTTTTTATTTACACTCCAACAAAAAAAAATTTAATTTTTATACAGACGATCGAACTCTGGGTCTCATGGGTGTGATACTCTAGCTTTTTCTCTCGGTCATACGCCACAGAACATACGAGACTGTACAAAAAGTGAGACTCACCAGATTTTATTGGAGACGTGAATGTATGTTCTAATGACCCGCGTGGTATGTATAATGCGGTTCTCCGTCAAGAAACAGCTCCTATAGTCCGATGTGCATGACCGAACAGTGGTAACCGAGATTCACGTGTACGACTGTGACAAGGTCATTGAAGTTGTTTCTCCAATAGAAATCGTGTGTCAACGCTTGTAGATGAACGTGTAAATGACATTTCCTGACGTACAAGCGAAGTTCGCACTGATAGTGAAAGAGGCCTTCTGTAAGTGAACCACATTTGTTTGGAACACGAATTGGCAAGTGTAACAATACATCTTACATGATGACGTGCCTCTGTGGTTGACCTTATCCACCTAGAGTCTACCGTGCACAGGTTCCGGATGTTACTGTCACGTCTAAAGGTAGCCAAGATATACGTGCTAGATTTCCAGATTTATATAGTCCGGAAGACGGATATGCGTTTTGTCACTGATTTATGTGTACTATTAGTCAGAAAATCATATATGTCGTGTGTTTTATCGATTCTACAAATCAAAAACAATCTAAAATTATAATTTAATGACCGACTTCCTCAATAATTATTGGGTCCAGCATAAAGGATGTAAGCAATCTTGGAATGTATAAAAAAGGATACACTTGTAATTGATTTTCATAATATGTATGAAATAAATCGTCATCATCACTGGGGATGGTCGAAAGAACAAGACCAATTCCAATGAGCTGTGCGGGTTCATATCTATATCGCGAAAGGGCCAGTATGTGTGTCAAAACTTAATTATCAGAATTTGCTTACACAGCAAGCTAACCTTTACTGGTCAGCCATCTGCATTTTGTTTACAATCAGTGTTGCTTGATTTCTTGTCGCCGTCTGGATCGCAATCGATTTAACTACTGACTCCTTTAAATGTGTGTTTTTTTAAACAATGAAATACCGAACCATAGACACTAAACGAGCCGTTACATAAACGAAATATGTAAACGAAATTATTGATCCTATATCATGCTGTTCTCAAATTATACATTATATATCATGTCTATCATGCTGTTCTCAAATCATACATCCTATATCATGCTGTTCTCAAATCATACATCCTATATCATGCTGTTCTCAAATCATACATCATATATCATGCTGTTCTCAAATCATGCATCCTATATCATGCTGTTCTCAAATCATACATCCTCTATCATGATGTTCTCAAATTACACATCCTATATCTTGCTGCTATCAAATTGTACATTCTCTGTCAACAAAAAAAAATTGGTAGCATATCCTATTCATGACGTAGCCATCAACCCAGCATTTTTTGTCTGTAGTTAGCCATTGTTTTCTGAACAGTCCAGATACACAATTGCCTGCGGCGGCATTGAAACCCATTACCTTGGGCATCACAGACGACCTATGTACCACGCTACAGAGCTGTACATTTTGTCTTGTTGCTCTCTAGTAATACATCTAATACTGTGCTATGTTGCTCTCTAGTTATACATCTAATCTTGTGCTATGTTGCTCTCTAGTTATACATCTAATATTGTGATATGTTGCTCTCTAGTTATACTTCTAATATTGTGCTATGTTGCTCGTTAGTTATACATCTAATATTGTGCTATGTTGCTCTCTAGTTATACATCTAATAATGTGCTATGTTGCTCGCTAACTTTAGGCATGCTGTGTTTACAATTACGTAATTTCTCTCCTGCTGCTGAATTGGTTTTTGGAAATGTTACGCAATCGTCGGTGGCTGTTTTGAAATCGAGATAACTTTGTTGCTTTTACAGATATTTAAATAATATTTGCACATATGAATAAAGAATTAAATTATGCATATATTGGTGTACGTTTTGTTTGTATGTGAGTGATAACGAGACGTGTTAGAATGTGATAGACAGATTTGGACCTATCTAGATCTAGGCGTACCGTCTTTTTGATCGATCGACAGCTGTGAAATCTGTTGACTATTAGGCCCCATACATTTTACATAATGGAAACCTTGTGGCATAGTTAAAATAATGGATGTGAAGAATTTACCTCTCAAGTTTTTCACTTTTCAAGCTGAAAAAAGATGATTTCACTGAATATACGATGATAGAAAAGTATAATAAACTCGATTCACTGTCATGTCACTTCGCCGCGATGCAGATGACTACAAATTGTTCGGATTCCAATTGAAAATCACTTGACATCGTATCGCCACTATTTTCCGCCATTCAACAAAATGGCGCTAAATTTTCTTCTCATTGTTGCGACAACAGTCTGTCAAATAGTTAACTAAATTTATTTTTCCGTTCGGTTTCAGGTTTAGCAAACTGGACGGTGGAATACGCCTTCCGAAATCAAGAAATGACACAATTCCGCCGGAATGCACCGGAAAGTTTTCTGAAAACTTTTTTTAGGGAGAGGAAGGGGGGGGGTAAATTTTGTATGAGCCAAATGAAGCAGTTGAATATCCCTAAATTCTTTACTACTGTTGTCAAGAGATGAGGGGGGTAAAAATGGCAACAATTGTTGGCGCAATTTATGACAGTCCCATAGCATATCTACAAGATTGTAAGCGTTGGTATGTGTGCATTCCATGTCACAATAGTTTGTAACTAACTGGGTGAATAAACGATCTCTGACTTTCGTTGAAGTTAAGATATAGCATAAGTTAATCATTAGAAAATGTCATGTAATAATCAAAGACTTAAGCGAGAACACTTTCTCTCTCTCTTTCTTTCTCTCTCTCTCTCTCTCTCTCTCTCTCCCTCCCTCTCTCTCTGTCTGAGTGAATTACTTCTCACAGCAACTCATGTCAATACACACTTCAGATAGTTAGGGCCGTGTGTATGTGAAATAACACTCACAATAAGCCCACAATGCAAGAGTACATGATTATGGCATCTCATAACTAAATATTTTAGTCAATGTGATATCAAACCTTTGTTCATTACAATTGTGTTTTCTATTCATCAGATTTTTAATAACATGAGTTCTAATACTTTTGCTGCTTTTTTGTTCATTTTATAGTAAGATTCGATCTGTCCTACTATGTACTTGAGTCAAAATTGGTAATATTAGAGCGTATGACTATACAAATAATGGACATTGTGGATCAGGTAATCTTGTCATCACGACATTAGAATTTTGTAAAGTATAAACCTACATTAAATAGTCTGGTTTTTTTATCTGTGATAACAAAAATATGTACCAAGAGTACCAGCATGATAATGCATTATATCGGTGGAATGTCTTTCATATCCTGTCGATGTGGCTTTCATACTGAAATATCAGATGTGGTGTTTATTTACTGCTATTAGTAATCAAGTCCTTCTGCTGAGAAGGCCTTGTTGTGAAGTCTTTAAACTACCATTTTTCCCCACAAATTGTATGGTAATGCAGTTTATTCGTTTCATCATCATGTGACATATTCTTTGCATAACTCGGTCTTCCTTGTGGAATCTATGAATACTCCGCGATTCCAGTTAAAGATATGCTTAAATAATCTGATATGTCACTGCTGCCTACAACATTGTCGTCTTAGTTGCCCTCTTCCACTGTTGCAGTTAATTCTGTCTACAGCTATTAATATTTCCATGCTGTTATATCTCTTTATATTACCATAAGAACTCAACTTTCTTGTTATGATGTTACTAAGAAGACTTCTCGTTTACGTTTCATTAACATTATAGTGTCTGCACTTATAATACTACATCATTTTGACATTTCAAATAATATGTATACCTACATTATACTTGAGCTATCCATGTATAGAATTTCCTACCAATATGCAATTACGTAGTGGAGTAGCCATTAGGGAAGGGGTGGGGTGTTGGAGAGTCTTTCCCTCCTTGGCTACGGGCTTAGAGAAGTAAAAATTGTAGAAAGTTCTGTGCTTGCAATTTCTTCTTCTTCTTCTTTCGTTCACTTGAAACATGTCTATATCTGTAATTCTGTCTCCTTAATAAAACTCACTGTCTTTTGTAGTTCATACAGTGTCCCATAGAGCTTTGATTCCAGTGTTGTTTCCTCTGGCCAATATGTATGCCTTAGCGTTTCATGCTCAGAACACTCTTGTAGTATATGTTTGGCACTCTGTGCTGCCTGTCCACATGTACACATGGCCGTGTTGCCAATCTTGAACTTTGTATACATGTGACTGCGGAGTCGGTTGTGTTATGTTCTGAGACATAGAATTATAACTTGTTATGTTCTGTTCATAATGTGATAGTCATCTTGTGTTGGTGTTTGTGGCTTTCTTTTTGACTTGATCATCTGTTTTTTCTGATTGTAGGTGATTGGTATATCTGGTTGGTCTTCGGCAGCACCTTCCTTAGCCAGTTGGTCTGCTTTTTCATTTCCTGGTATTCCACAGTGAGAGGATATCCACTGCATGGTTTCCGTGCACCACATCACCAGTTTATTAGCATACATTGCCACTTTAATCCCGTGTGGTAGTTCAGCAACTAGGTCATTTATGTAAACCAAGAAAAGTGTGGGTGACAGGACTCCTCCCTGGGGGACTCCATGACACAGTAGAACTTTCTTGCTCTTGCGACCATATAATTGTACACTGGCTCTTCTATTATGCAGGTATGCTTTTACCCATTTGTACATTCTTGAGCTAACCCTGCAATTTCGCAATTTCTTTAGGAGCCCTTCTTTACAGACCTTTTCAAATGCTTTCCTGTGGTCTATGTATGCTGCTAGTGCCAGTTTCTTATCTTGGAAAGCATCCTCAATCTCTTGGGAGAGGTAGGTTGCCTGATCTTCAGTAGAGTAGCACTGTCTGCAACCTGCTTGCTGTGATACCAGAAGGTTTTCACTTTCAAGGTACCACTGCATCCTAAGATTGATAATGCGTTTCATTGTTTTGCAAAGACAGCTTGTGAGGCTCTGGGCCTGTAGTTGGAGACTGTGTTGCCATCTTTTCCTGATTTGAGGAGTGGTATCATTATTGCTTCTCTCCACGCCTGTGGCACATTACCTGTGGACCAGCTTGTGTTAAAGATCTACAGTAGCTTTGCTCTTGCTGCAATTCCCAGATTTCTAATAATTTCATTGGACACTCCATCAGCTCCAGGGGACTTTTTCATTTTCAATTTGGATATTACATGCTCCAGTTCTCTTATTGTCATGGGCGATTCCATGACTTTAGGTATAGTTTCGCCTTGTCCAATGTTTTGCTGGTTCTCTCGAACCTCCTGTTGTTTGTCTGGGCTGACTTTGACGTTATTGTCTTTTGCAAAGGAATCTGCAAAGTAATCAGCTGCATGTTTACCTGTTAAAATGTTTCTATCTTTATAAAGTGTGATCCTGGTATTTCTCCCTGTACCTTCATCATTTAGTTGTTTTACAAGTTTCCATAATTTCCTAGTATCTCTTTCTAGGTTCAGCGACTCTAATTTTTCTTTCCAGCTGCTCCGTCTGGCTTGTAACTTGGCTCTTTGAAATTTAGCGTGTGTTTGCTGATATTTGTTGTGGTGTTCTTGGCTAGGTCTGTTCTCAGCCTGCTGTCTAGATGTTTCCATCTCATTTTGCAGCTTTTCCAGTTCATCATTCCAGTAGGGTTTGTAGTTTTTGTGTGCCACCCTGGGTATGGTTTTAATAGCAGCATGTAGTATACATCTATTAAATTCACTCACTGCTCTATTGATGTCTTTGTCCAAGTTCATGTCCTTAGCTAGAACACTGTTTAAAAGCTGGTACATTTTCCAGTCTGCCCTTTTATAGTTCCACTTAGTTAGCGTGCTGCTGTCCTTGGTAAATTCATTGTGGATTTCCAGAAATACTGGTCTGTGGTCACTACCCCCAAGCTGCTTTCCAACGACACGTGTGATGTTCCATTCCAAGCCTGGTGATTGGAATGCCAGGTCTGGTGTAGAGGTGGTGTGCCATGCTCTCAAGTAGAAGGTTGGTGAGTCTGATGGCTGGTTAATAAGGATGAAATTATTTTTATCCTGCCAGCTCTCAAGTTCCTCACCTCTCTTGTCGATATGATAATAGCCCCAGCTCTGAGAGTGGCTGTTGAAGTCACCACCCACCATAAGTCTCTTTTTGTCTGGAATTGTGTTTAGTGCCAATAGTTTATCATTTGGACAGTAGTAGTTCAGGAGATGTAATTTTGCACTGTCTGTTTTTAGGTGGAGCATCTGATATTCTGCCCCTTCCATATATACTTCCAGTTGACATGCGCTGATATTGTTTTTAACAAGTGTCAGAATTCCACCCTTTCGCCTTTCCTTTCTGTCAGACCGGTAGCACTGGTAGCCTCTGATTTTGAAGGCTACGTCGCGGCTGAGGTGTGTTTCTTGGATACAACATATATTAACTTGTTCTTCACTTAGGACATTTTCAAGTTCCAATTTTTTGCTGTATCCATCTCTTTTACTGTTGACACCCTCAGCATTCCAGTGCATTATTTTTATTGGTCGTTTGTTTTTTTGGCCAGTAGCTCTATTCCCTTGCCTCCTGGCTCCTCGGGGCAATTGAGAAGGACTTCCAGTAACTGAGGTTGGGCCCTTTCGAGGTATAGGGCCCGGCACCGTCCCTGCCTGAACGTCCGCCACAGGGCAGGCACCATAACTATTTATAAATACAGACATGTTTCCATTGTGTTTTGTGCGTGGCATCCTGATTATCTGTGCGCCTTTTGGCTGGATGCCTCCGTCTTCAGCACTCTGATTACTTGGGTAGGACTATAGTCCTGCTCGAGTGGGACTGACCGACCAGTCTTAGTTTCCAGCCCCTGATGGCTGAACTAAGCCCCATCACTACTGCACGGTGCTGGCCTCGATGGGGTGTGCTTGCAATGATAGGGCGCAAACTTGTAGTTTCGCTTAGGGCGCCATATGCACTAGCTACTTCACTGCAATGGCGTCCATAATGTTCATCCTGTATGTAAGAATTTATTATTACTTCATGTATTAAGATTTTTCTTTTGTACATTACTTTTATATTCGTATCGTCTAACAAGAAAATATAGTCCTCATCAAAGGTAGCACGAAAGTCGACCACCCATAAAACAAGTATCAATATCTTGGCAGAGTTGAGCACGTTATTATCTTTCGCATCAGATATGAGCACACCAGACTAAAAACGCACTTAAATTGACTAAGATTGGATCCATCACCGCTGTGTCCATGTGGGCAGGCAGCACAGATACCGTAACATATCTTGCAGGAATACATTACACTAAACCAAGGAGGAACACTGGCCCACAGAGACGGATATCTATAGAAAGTTGTATGGGAGCACTGTGGATCTCTTAAGCGTTTCCTTCGACAATATAGACCTATGGCTTATCAGAAATCAAGCCTTCAGAATGACTCATTTTACTATTCATTTGATTTGTTGTTGTTGTGAGGCAAAGTATAATCATAGTAGCAAATGAATACTGATTCCCATTAGACTGATTCCCCATTAAAGAGTGGCCTTATATTGTAAGCTGTCATGGCTAATTTGTATGCGAATCCCTAGGCATAAAGTTGTGTAATCAGAAAACAATCTTAAACAATTTTGATATTAAACCACTGTGTGTACATTTTCTGCGTCGAAAGCAAATGAAAATCACTGGGAAAAATAAAATAGTGTCATTTTTTTGGAAGATTATTCCGTTTAACCCATGATTCTTTGTTGAAGGAATCAATCATCTTTTAAATCTTCTTCTTCCGCGTTCATTCTCAAACTCCCACTGGATCTCCATTATAGCAGGACAATGGTCCAACTAGATTTCTAGCAGGATGTAATTTAGAAAATGGAAAGTCGTTGTGTCGCTGTTTTATTTGCGCAGATGGCCGGACGCACCCATTTTCGGCAGAAGCTTTTTAATCAACCTGAGAAGACAGGGCAGATGTATTGCCAGTCATGATTTGGCATGCGGTCTGTATTTTGCTCATATATGGACTAAGTCCTACAAGTCGTAATCGTGCTACAATAGACGCGTGATCATTTTTTCTGAACCACCCTTATTCTGAGACATTCAGTTAATACTATACTATTACATATTGCACTATAAAGTGAACATTCTGCTTTTTCCCAAGCGTATTGACATTGTCTTTCTTTTAAAACTGATCAACAGAGCCGAGAAGGGGTTAGCGCAAATGGGCAAGATACTTTCTCCATACATCCTGCCTGGGCAGGTAAAAAATAATGTGTGAAACGGACGAACTGTGTGTCTCTGTAACTTAACAAATTTGACAGCATCATAGCCCATTATAAATTGTACACTGACCTACAACGTTAAGGTCTATAAGGACTCATAAGGTCATAGTAATGTAAATCATACTGGCCACGCCTCGTCATCAAGTTATTTTAATAGTACACTTTGATAACATAATACATATAACCAGTTCATAATTCTATTTTTTTAAATGATAAAATAAGTAAAGTATAGTTAATCAAATAAATAAAGTATAGTTAATCAAATAAATAAAGTATAGTTAATCAAATAAATAAAGTATAGTTAATCAAATAAATAAAGTATAGTTAATCAAATAAATAAAGTATAGTTAATCAAATAAATAAAGTATAGTTAATCAAATAAATAAAGTATAGTTAATCAAATAAATAAAGTATAGTTAATCCAATAAATAAAGTATAGTTAATCCAATAAATAAAGTATAGTTAATCCAATAAATAAAGTATAGTTAATCCAATAAATAAAGTATAGTTAATCCAATAAATAAAGTATAGTTAATCAAATAAATAAAGTATAGTTAATTCATAGCAGTCTTCACTTCCCGGACTAATCCGGTACCCAATTAAGGCTGGGTCGACCTGGAAGCCGTTGCGAACTGAAAAAACATTTCCGTATTAACTGGGGAATGAACCCATGATCACTCATTCATATGCGCAGGCAGTGCGCTATCCACTGCGCTACTCAGCTCACGTATTATGTACTTACTGCACAAAACTGAAATCCAACGATAACGAAATTACCCTGTTCCTAGCTTTACCTATTTAAATGATATAAATATTTAGCAAGCATTTCATAGATTGGCTTTTGTATCAGTCAAATGATCACGGACTTTATAAATTGGAACACGGAATTTATAAATTAGTATAAATTTATAAATTGAATACCATATTTCAATGAATATATTCAGAAATAGCTCATGTATTGAAGAGTCTAACAGCAAACATAAATCTTCCACAAATGTTTCCTGCATTGAATCATGTAACAACAAAAACAGACTTTTATAAACACTCCATGCATTGAAGCATGTAACGGCAAACATAGCTCTTCACAAACATTTCATGCATTGAGAAACAGGCAACAGCACACATATCTTCAAATCCTGTCATGCCTTAAAGCAGCATGCAACATGGATCACAATTACGACTGCATTAAAAATGGAACAGCAAAGAATGATCATCAAAAACACTCCACGCGCTGAAGCAGGCAATAGCAAAAAACTCTTCATTGACTGAAGTAGGCAAAAGCTGAAACACTTCATGCATTGAAACAGCATGAAACAGCAAACATGAATCTTCACAATTACTTCTGCATTGAAGCATGTAACCGTAAACATAGATTTTCACAATTACTCCTGCATTGAAATATGCAACAGTAAACATGATTTTCAAAAACACATCACGCATTGAAGCATACAGAAGCAAACATATATTTTTCAAAAACATTTCATGCAATGAAGCAGCATGCAACAGCAAACATGGATCTTCAAAAGCAATTCATGCAATGAAGCAGGCAACAACAAATAAACAAATGAAAACTTTTAAAACTGCCTACCTTATATTATCATACAAACCTGCATGGCTGCCACAAGACGAGGCTCCAAAATCTATTTTTAATGGTTCCTAAATCGAAATGAATTTATTTTATGTAAAAAGGTTAGTCGAGGCTTACCCAGGGTGCAACATTTCTAGCATCTACTAGGTAAGTTCAGCAATGAGATGTAGAACTTGATCTGTCCTCGTGTATTGAAGCATTTTGCAACAAAGCAGAAAACTATATTTCGCTGAAGATAATTTCTAAAGAAAATCGGAGATATTTTGAAGACCAGATAGGTTATCTGCGATACAATGCAATAGTATATTTTATTTTCTGAAATAACAAAGACACTATAGTTCATTAGTGCAATATTACAACATATAACTTATTTGCGATATATTTCAACAGAGAATATAACTTATTTGCGACATAATACTACTCATTTTTTTTCAAAATAAGAGAAAACAGTACAGTGAAACCTCGATTTTCGTCGATAATCTGTCCGAGAACAATCGGAGAATTCTGAAACCGACGAAAACCGAAGCAAATATTTCCATATTAATCAATACAAATTCAATTAATTCGTTCTCGACACTCCAAATTACATACCAAAAACCAATTTTATAGAGAATAACTATATTTTTAATACTAAAATATAATGAATATAACATTAATATAAAAGGCTAAAGAATAGATGCACATTAAACATTGCATTTACCTTTCTGAAGATTGTTCTTACCGTATGAAAGACTTTGAGGTGTGAAGATTTTATTGTTTGGAAGGGGAATCCCCTCCATAATAACCTTATGTATCACAGCACTATTTGGGGCAGCTTCTCTTTTTGATATTTTGGTACTAAGAACAGCTAAAATCCCACTGAAATCAAAGACACCCGACACAAATCAAGACAATTTTTCTCGGAAAATATCGAAAACTGATGCCAACGAACACCGAGGTGTCCCTGTAGTTATATTTTCGTGTGCAAATTTTGCTTGTGAACACCGCAATATAACACAATTTTTGTAAACAAAAAAAAGAGATCATGTAAATAACGAAACGAATTAGAGAATAATAGAAAATAATTTACCGAAAGGATGCTAAAGTAAAACATAAATTGAAATCAGTACAGACATGCCACACAGTGTACAAACAGGAAAATAATAACATACAGGAATGTCTGTTGTATTCTTTCAACAAGCTAACGTATTGATAGAATAACCCTTATATTTCACGTGTTCTTGTCTTATGCTACTTATACACATCACTACGTCTGCACTTTTCTACATTATATTGTTGCACGTGTTATTTCAGTTAACATTTTGTTATAGATCAGTATCATTTTTCTGTTGTTCTAACCCCAGTATGTTAACCTTGCATCTGCACTTCTATTTGTAATGCCTTACAAGAAAGGCATTCCTTTCAGATCTAGAAGAATTATCACAACAGCACACGAACAAATGTACACAAATATCCAGTGCCTGTGTTATGAATGCATAAATTCCTGACTAGAAAAATATATTCAGAATAAATACATCTATTGTTTTCAATCTACAACGAAAATGGCATACGTAGTGTTTAATTACCTTAACATTTACTTGTGATTTAATTATTGCATGTAGACAACGGCATAGTATAGGGAGGTAGGTCGGGAAAGGGCTTAGGACGCGGAGTTTAGGGGGCAATCACTTTCCCATCGATTCTGAGGAGCGTGGTAGCCTAGTTGACAGTGAGTTTGCTTTCTATCACTGGGTTACAGCGTGCCAGGTTCGAAACCACGTCCGTATAAAACAATCCGGGTTGTGATGTATCGCTTCACATGAACACTCCTCCAGTCAACTCAGCTGTAAATGAGTACCTGACGCATGAGTTAGGGGAGTTAAGGCAGCAAGGAAGGGAACTGGCCAACCCACCTAATAGTTGCTGCGGCTTAGTACATGAAGAGTTATTTTCATCCCCAACGGCAGGTTGCTGTTATGGGACATACCTTTACCTTTATTTTCCCATACCCACTAGCATGAAGAAAATGAAAATTTTACAAACGTTCCTACAAAGCTAACTGATCTTAGTACCTTTTATTAGTACCTCACAGTCGATTCCGGGGTTAAGGGGCTAAAAGTTAGATTTGCCTCCGGAGACTACATACACTAATTAGGACTCTGTAAATTTAAGTAGGAAGCCAGGGGACAATTTTAAAAATTCTTGTGACTAACGGGAATTGAACCAGTCCACAATTCTGGTTCAATTGCCGTTAGTCTCAACAATTTTTAATTAGGACTCTGTAATTTGAACAAAGGACGATTAATACACGATGCACGACGATACATATATCTGACCACTAAATAAATAAATATTGATGAACAACGTATGTATACCAACTTTATGTTACCAATGCCGAACATGGTCATTGTCCAAAACACAGCAGAGAAAGATTGTAGCCTGTGCAATGAGATACATAAACTCGTTGCTGTCAATAGATCAAATCAAATAATAAATGAAAAACACATTTCATAATAACTATCCCATGCACCAAATACATAGTGGGATAACAGATTAAATGGTTCGGTGAACTTATGACAATGGAATCTGATCGCCCACCATCTATAGCGTACTACAAAAGAATTTCTGGTTACAGAGCAAGAGGAAGACCAAGAAGTAAATGGATTGATAATGTCAGAGGCATACAACAACAACATAGCATCACAACAACAAACGCAACACAATTGGCTAAAGATAGAAGACTTAGACTCTCCACGACGCTTCACGGCACTAGTAACTAGGACAATACAATGCAAAAAAATTAAGTTATCTTCAAAAACCGTTAAAAAAATATTTGTGGAAGACAAACGATCGAGATAGTTTGTATTTAGATAGCAAAAGTATTAACGGTCACAAGATTCTAATGCAAGAAAAAACACTCAAACGACCGGAGTCATCAACTAATTTAACATCCACTAAAAAACTGAATAGAAAAACAGTTTAGTGAAATTAATTAAACATAATATTAAACTATACCAGAGCTTTACATTTTACAACTTATCTCGGACACATAAGACATCTTCCAACAGATTACACTTTGATAATATTTCCTCTCAGAATTAAACCAATGGGTAATGTTCTGTGACATTAATCTATGAAAAGAAAGATACCGTATAATAATAATAAGCATTATTATTATTAGAGATGAGACAGTCTCATCCTTGTGATTTTGATTCTCTGTGCACGAAATAACTGAAAAATAAAATTCAATACATAATTACCTGCCATAGTTAGGACATTGGTAGTTATAGTTGGATATCTGAGTATTTGATAGGCTGTACTTTCGGAGTGCCGTATGTGTACTAAATGGTCAAGTGGATGGTTTGGTGGGTAGATATGTAGGTAGGTAAGTGTGTGTGTAACTAGTTAGATACATAATATAAATAGGTGGATGGTAGATAAGATCGTTATAAGGATAGAAAGAGATTGGCAGATGTAATTTCTTCAATGATTCTGATCATTACAAAATTTGGTAGCATATCCTATTCAGGATGCAGCCATCAATCCTTCAGTAATGGATGTAGTGATTCTCTAGGCAATAAAAATATTATCTTCTTCTTCTTCTGCGATCAGTTTCATATGTTCATAAGTCTATACTGGAAGATGGGCCGCTTCCATGAATTCAGTCGTCAACATGAAGTCTTCACGGGTGCCCCACAGTTTTACCTTCAGATCTCTTTCTTGTGACCATATTTTAGTTCTCACGTCATCAAAGAGTGAACTTGTCTGCAGAATGGGGTCTGGAGTCTAGAGACCCTTTTGACATGGGCATTAGCCAGTCTGAACAGACTTCATTTTGTGGAGATGTGTTTGTAGTCTGCAGTGTCCTGTCTGGAGCCAATAAATTGTCGTTTTATGTCATGTCCTTAGCTTTAGAATGGGGTCATGTGGAAAGTTGCTGCCTTTTATTTAACTTCATGTACATTTGTAAATATGTTCAGTAGTTTTCCATTGCTTTCTTAATGGTATGAATGCTCAGTGTAAGACTGAAAGATTATTGAACTCAACGTAAGACTGAAAGCTCGATTGCCTAGGTAACCACACCTTATCTATTTTCACTCCTCACCTACTTCTGTGCACTTTCGCCTCTTTACTTCTTCTCTTCATACCCTCTTCCTTCCTGGTATGCTGCTCCATCTTTGCTTCCTTCGCTATATATTCGCTATCATAATCACGTTTGTCGCCATGTAAGATTTGTTGTACTGTTGTCTTTTGTTCTTCCTGATGAAGGCTTTTAGTCGAAACGTCGTCTGTCTCTGTATCTCGTTGTTAGGTTGTCTTATATTTTACTTTAGCAACACATCTACCTATTCTTGTTTATCTTGATATTTGCCCTGTGTTACTCCAGCCACCTACTTCCTGTTTATGGCTGTTACCCTACATTAGAACATTTACTCTTATCAATTGCCTAGGCGGGATTTGAACCCGATATATTGGCCGTCACAAACAGATGCGCTCTGTACTGCACCGCCACAGATTGGGAGTTCAGATGGCTGGTCATAGATATAATATACATTCCAAACAATTAGTAAAATAATTGCGGGACGGAGAATGTTCTGTATAGACTTTAGTTTGCTCCAAATGCGCCGTGTTTCTCTCTGAGCTGCAAGCTGTATACGGAAAGTAAGTCTTTCTATAGTAAGCCACACATACTGAATCATTAACCTTGACTGGAGCGATTTGGTATTGGTTTTCGTATACATTATGTGAGCAGCCAATGAAAGACACGGAAACGGTCATATGCCTCCAAATTCTTACTTTATCTGAGATCACTGCGTAGGACGCCAAGAGGACTTGGTGAAAGTAATAATATTTCAAAAGAAGAAAATACTTTTCTTAGCTCGAGAACTAAATCTCGTAGACCTCAGTAAATACCTGTGTAAATTAGATCACTGTACGATTTTAAACCTGTTTACTTCAAAAAGAGCACCAATATAGTAATCCTAAGAGAAATGAATGTATAAGAATCCTGGCTAAACAGCATAGTTCTTTCCAGAAAAATTAATGGCAATTTCAAGGCCGCAACATCCTTAGAGAATACCATAATGGAGGGGATGATGTCAATGAGATGAAAAAAAAGCGAATCCAGAAGAGGATGGACGCGAGATATTAAACATTACCTGAGTTTGACAATAATAGCTCAGGAATGACAGTTTTTGAGAAGCTGCTATGACTGCGTAGCACTGTTACGTAGCACTGTTACGTAGCACTGTTACGTAGCACTGAAGGCGTTAGAACAGCATGGCGTTACAGCATTAGAACGGGAGCACTAGCGACGGAAGAATTCAGACAAGAAACTGCAAGACAGAAGAGGACACGTAGAAAAGAAAAAACATCTCAACCTCACACAGATACCTTCTATTGTTGTCAATTCTGTAAAAGAACATTTTGTGCGCGCATTGGACTTGCTAGTCATTTAAAAACGCAATATTAACTTTATTATTTTATTATTTATTGTTATTGTTATTATGGTTGAGTTTTTGGTCATCGTCGATCACGACGGACGAACATCATGACTGGTTCATCCTGTTCAGAATATACTACTACATGATGATGATGATGACTTGGAAACACACACTGAATGATGCACGCACTTCTCTACAGAGACACTGAAAAAAACGCTTGAATAGATGAGTTAGAAACATGTGAGAGTGTCTATTAAGAAATATAAATAGCTACACGGACCAGCTAAATACAGAACACATCCATAGAAAATGGCGTGTGCTCCGCATGGAGTTTAAACTGAGTATATAGACGAAAAATGGACAACCATTTGGGAGGTATGTGTCAAATTCAATACTGATGAGGGGTTTGAGATTCATACATCCATTTTTAGCTTATATTGTCTTTCCCCAGGTGGTGATGTCGTAGCTTCCACACTTGCCGTTGAGTGTAGGGTTTGTGAAGAGATGGAGTCTACGTTCCTGAGCCAGATGTTTTGCTCTAATTGAGGTGTAGTCATGTTTATTCAGACTGGTCTTGATGTTGTCTATCCATCTCTTCCTTGGTCTTGGCTCTGTATTCTGATTACATCTTGTTATAAGTTCTAATTGGAAGTTGATAATTCATGCTCATAAGATGTCCAAATTGTGTTATCTGTTATTTCTCTCTATATTCAATGCAAGATGTTATACCTATTATCATTATAATGTTTTGTCTGCACATTTTGTCAAATCTGATTACTTCGTGAACCGTTCTTAGACATTTTATTTCGCAATTCTCGATCCTTCTCTTATGTGCAGATGTCAGTTGCAAGTCTGACATTGGTAGCACAAAAGGATGATAGCTTTTTGGTCTGTGAACCAAATTCAATACTGTTCACCGGGGTTGGGTTCCAGGCAACCAGCATCGTCTCAAGTGTGGACAGTATTATGTTTATTATAAGCACGAAACTATGGATTTACATATTATTAATTATGTGTTAAATGACTGTGAAAAAAGAAAAACCCCAAAAATTGCACTTGTAAATGAGTGTCTAATACCTAAACACACAACAAATAATAGATAGTAATAATTTGAGCAATGTTGTTCCAAGAGTTTTTATGAGTCTAGATTTTGAGAAAATGACGTCATTCAAGCAACGTTTTCACATTTTGTATAATACGAGGCACTTATACAGGCTATTCTTATGCGGACCATCTGTTTGTTTATGAGGTAGATACGGCTCGTATTAGAACAGTTAAGAGCTGAGCATCAGAAGCGCAACTTCCACTTCCAGTTCTGAGAGTCATTATTTTGAAGTTTATATTGTGGCTGCACGTCTCTGCATGTCGAGCAATTGTAATGACCCAAAATTGAAAAGTATGTGCTGGCATTATAACACAGAATGGTCATGTTATTATTTTTAGTTTGACGATTTAAATGCAAAAGCAGTTATGAGACAATTCTTCTATCAACAAGCAACGGGAGGATCGTGAGGAGGCAGTGATGAGTTTAAATGTTTTTGGTAGCAATGTACAAGACTCAACAGGCTAGAAACACAGCTGTTAGTGATAGTAAATTTAAGTTTGTTTTGTTTGTTTTTCGTTCGCTCCATTGCAATCATCACGGATATCCGTGCGATTTCCGCCGGGAGCGTGATTACGTTGTGCCACCGTTATGCGCCTTGTAGGACTAGCACATCCGATTTCGGCATGCCTTGACAATTCGGGTGGGCTACCCTTAGCCTGTGACAGCCTCTATATCTGTCTCCAGGCACGCGTAGTGGAGACTCTTCGCCCAGACGATTTTTTGCTCTCGTCTGACTCGAACGAGGTGTTCCACTGGCTATGAAATTGCCTCGTGTAATTGGACGTGCTGTGCCTATGCCCATTGGATACTGAACCGTTTCTCAACCGTGAGCCTGGTTCCTTAAGGGGAAGAACTCAACAGAGGAGTTGGACCTTGGCTCTTTCACCCTCTTAGCCGAGGTGTCATTCACCGACATCGTGTACCCTTGTCCAAGTTCGAGTCTCACACCACGCGTTTGAGAGCAAGGCGTTCTCGAGCTGAGCGTCCTTGTCCCAATAGCGCCTGAGCCCATCAGGTACTGAACCCTTTCTCGCTTCAAGTGTATTTCCGGTGTAGGAAAACCTGACGGTAGAGTTGGGCCAGGGCTAAATCGTTGTCCCTTTTGTGCCTGAGCGTATCGAGTACGGAACCCTTTCTCTTCGCGAGCATATTTCCGGTTTAGGAAGGCTCGACAATAGAGTTGGATTAGGTCTTCTTGCTTTACCAAACGCCAATGAATGGGTCTGGGTCTCTGCCTGTAAGGAACACAGATAACTAGAAGCTCGTCTCGAGCTGACGGAGCTTGTAGTTCCCCTCTCCTAGGAACTTTTCATTTTCTATTTGCAGTTCGCGCTGCCCTCTAGCGCTGTTCTGCCTTTTCATTGTTTAATTGTACTCGGTATGAAATCTATTTGTCTCTCGCCATGCATCTACCTTTACGTGCATTTTACATTGGCCGCCCCTCCAATGTTCGGACTGGACTGACTAGCTTCACTGTATGTCGACCACCAAACTACAAGTATATCATGCTGCTGTTATACCAACCTTACTATACGCCTGCGAAACGTGGACAGTGTATGCTAGACATGCAAGAAAGTTAAATCATTTCCATCTTACCTGCCTACGTAAATTACTAAACATCCATTGGTGGGACAAAGTACCAGACTACGAGATCTTGGAAAAATCAACCTCAATAAGCATCCACACAATACTTATGAAGGCGCAGGCACGCTGGGCAGGCCATCGTGTGCGTATGGAGAACTCGCGATTGCCAAAACAAATATATTATGGAGAACTCAAGGCAGGATTTCGAAAAGCTGGTGGACAGAAAAAGCGTTTCAAAGACACGCTCAAGTCATCCTTGAAACATCTTAACATTGACGTAGACGCTTGGGAGAGCCTCACTCAGGATAGAACGGCTTGGCGTTACAGCATTAGAACGGGAGCACTAGCGGCAGAAGAATTCAGACAAGAAACTGCAAGACAGAAGCGGACACGTAGAAAAGAAAAACATCTCAACCTCACACAGATACCTTCTATTGTTGTCAATTCTGTAAAAGAACGTTTTGTGCGCGCATTGGACTTGCTAGTCATTTAAAAACGCACTATTAACTTTATTATTTTATTATTTATTGTTATTATTATTATGGTTGAGTTTTTGGTCATCGTCGATCACGACGGACGAACATCATCATCATCATGTCGACAGTGTCGCTATATGTGGTGCTGCTGGTGGTGTCGGAGATATTGTCTGTCTCTTGTGCAGTCAAATCTCTTTCCATCTGCTACCTCCACATTCTCGGACACGACCCCCAAATGATTTGGCCAGAATCAGCACGAGCTGCTGTATTTCTGTTTCCAGGGTGCACCGCGTGGAGGTACATTTGGGATCTTGGTTATCTGCTAACCCTGAGTCCGCCTAGAGCAATGCGTTCCCTTTGCACCCCGTAAATTCAAGTTGGAAGCATGATGATAAATGAAAAATGTATAATGGCTGACGAGAATGAGGCAGGTCCGTTCAAAGTGTTACATTATTAGTGATCTTTCATTAGTGTCGACCACTGCATATTGTGATACCAGACCACATTGGCCTCTGCATATAAATCGGTGATTATAGATGTCATATTTAATGATATTTTTATATGTTTGTGTTAATGCGAATACTCCGATACTTGTACGGGATGTTCGTTGTTGTAATAGTCATTGTCTCGTTTGGTCCGTTTTCAGTCACCTGAGTACACAGTTTGAATGGCTTGACAAAATCGGATCTTTTTTGGAGATGCGGTTAGTCAAGTACGGAAAACCCCGTTTACTAGAGTTGCAAGGCGATTCGGTGCTGTTAGAACGAACTAGTTCAATTCCTGTTAGTCTCAGACATTTTTATGATATTTTACATGCACAATTGTGTTGGAGAAAGGTGTGGTAAGACCAAGTAGATGGACAGAAAATGTTTCTTCCGATACCACACGACATAATATCAGTAGGAAGCTTCTCAAAGCATTTCTCATCGATGCCAGTTGAAATCTTCTGAGTATTACTCCAGAAGAAAATACTGATAAACAAAAGTATACAAGAGCCATATTGCTGGCAGATGATGTGAATCCACACAAATACGTAACTATCTTTCAAAAGAACAGTAAAACTGTTCAGTAAAACTGTAAAAACTGCAACTATTGATCTGAAATGTTTCATATCATTCCAATCTAGAAATTACGTTTCATAAAATATCAGGAATAGAAAAGTTAGAAGTAGAACCCTAACAATACATCGCTAATAACCTTGGAATAAGGTTGCTAAAAGAAAAATGTGTCAACATTTTAACAATTTTATAAGATTAGGCAATTAAATTGCCTCATTTCAATCCGTGAAGTTTAATATTTCAAGCTAAAACTGTTTTTCTAATCTCCCCATGTTCTCCCTACTTCCTTTAATCACTTTCTTCTCTCTTTTTTTCATTCAAATATTTATGTCGCTTTCTTTCATATTTCTTTCTTTCTTTTGCCCCTTCTTTATTTAATTTCTATTTGAGTCTCTCGTGTATTCACTCGTTGTTTTTATCACAATTCCCTCTAAAACTTTCGCTGGATGTCTTTTATAGCAGAATATTGGCAACACGGCCATGTGTACATGTGGACAGGCAGCACAGAGTGCCAAACACTGGAATCAAAGCTCTACGGGACACTGTATGAACTACAAATGACAGTGAGTTTTATTAAGGAGACAGAATTACCGATATAGACATGTTTCAAGTGAACGAAAGAAGAAGAAGAAGAAGAAGAATAGCAGAACAAAAATCCAAGCAGATTCCCAGTAGATTGTAGTCCATTGGAACGATAATATTTGTTATGTACGTCAAAGAACCAACATATCCATCTTCGGTGATCCACCTCTGCATTCATTTTTTGCTCTACTACAGCAGACTAATTTGGTTGCGTGAGAAATACAGCAACAAAGTAGATATATTAACAAATGCTGTTTTATTTATTCGCTGGTTTTATTTATTGCCATCAAGGCATGCACACCTACACTCTCTATTTTTCCTTGTGAGCAGGTTTCTCTCATTTTATTCCCCTCCTAATTTATATATTACAAGAATATCAATTACACAAAACGGCACATTGTACTCTCAATTAATTAAACCGGGCCTGGGTACTCTCAATTAATTAAACCGGGCCTGGGTACTCTCAATTAATTAAACCGGGCCTGGGTACTCTCAATTAAGTACAACGGCACATGGTACTCTCAATTAATTAAACCGGGCCTGGGTACTCTCAATTAAGTAAAACGGCACATGGTACTCTCAATTAATTAAACCGGGCCTGGGTACTCTCAATTAAGTAAAACGGCACATTGTACTCTCAATTAATTAAACCGGGCCTGGGTACTCTCAATTAAGTAAAACGGCACATGGTACTCTCAATTAATTAAACCGGGCCTGGGTACTCTCAATTAAGTAAAACGGCACATGGTACTCTCAATTAATTAAACCGGGCCTGGGTACTCTCAATTAAGTAAAACGGCACATGGTACTCTCAATTAAGTAAAACGGCACATGGTACTCTCAATTAAGTAAAACGGCACATGGTACTTTCAATTAAGTAAAACGGCACATGGTACTCTCAATTAAGTAAAACGGCACATGGTACTCTCAATTAATTAAACCGGGCCTGGGTACTCTCAATTAAGTAAATGGCACATGGTAGTCTCAATTAAGTAAACCGGGCCTGGGTACTCTCAATTAAGTAAAACGGCACATGGTACTCTCAATTAAGTAAAACGGCATATGGTACTCTCAATTAATTAAACCGGGCCTGGGTACTCTCAATTAAGTAAAACGGCACATGGTACTCTCAATTAAGTAAACCGGGCCTGGGTACTCTCAATTAAGTAAAACGACACATGGTACTCTCAATTAAGTAAAACTGTCTTAGGTACTCTAATTAAATAAAAATGCTCATGGTGCTCTCCGCATTTCCCAATTAAACCGCATTTTTGTTGACTCAAATTTTCCATTTTTCTATTCATTTATTATCCAAAACTAAACAAAAAACATTAGAATCGGTGTTACGTAGCACTGAAGACGTTAGAACATGCTTTGTGAATATAAACAAACACGGAGCTCGTGGATCACTAAGCCATAGATACACTAAATGTCAACTGAAGGAGCAAACGAAGATAAGGACATGAAATTATGTATTGCCAAGTTAAAATCGATCAGATCAGATAGTCATGAATAAATTGTCTGGTGGTCATGATCACGTGAAAAATTTACAACTTAGGAAACAGTATTCTTTAGTATTACTTGCGATAAGAAATACACTAGTACCGATAGGAAAAAAGTATTCTTTAGTATTACTTGCGATAAGAAATACACTAGTACCGATAGGAAAAAAGTATTCTTTAGTATTACTTGCGATAAGAAATACACTAGTACCGATACCATAGTATAAGTTAAATTTGTTTTCAAAATTATATTATGTATCATGAATCTATCCGTAATGTCATAACCCATCATGGTCGTAAGGGTTATATATTGTATGCGCGTCAACACACATAGTTTTCTTAAAGCTATTTCCATCTTCAGTGTTGCGAAGAAATTCTAACCATTCCATTCTTTTATATTGTCTGCCCAATAATTTTTGCCTCATCCCCTTCTGTTTACTTCTTCCACCTTCAATTTTGTGTATGTCTTGTGAGGTATTCTTTCCAGAACGTAATTTTTCTTATGAGTATTCTGAAATCCCGGCGGTCTCTGACAAGTTGTCCAGCTTCCTCTAGCGACATGTGCATGCATTTCTTAAACATTCAATATTGTTTTTGACTGGCATGCATTTGGCATATATGTCTAAACAAAGTATGTTTACGCATAATTATTATTGAGAGTAGTGATGTTTGTGACCTGAGATATTCTCTACTTTATTTCTAACTTACACATTTGTCTTATAATCTCTATAGGACATGAACAAAAAATTCGTCTATAATAATTGCCTTCGAAGGCATGTATCCATTTCTCCATGTCTGCAGTGGGTGTCTAACTCTCCAAGCTATACATCATAACAGCACCCACAATGAGTCATAAATTATTCCGATCTGCACTTTAAGCTTATGTTTTTCCACCTTACATTTGGCTTTGTCATAGCAGCGAAGACAATATCAAGTCTTAAATGTAATTCAATTTTATATAAAGGCATATGTAGGTTCCAAGATAATTTAAATTATTTGCTTTGTCAATTGTATGCCCATTAACTATGATTTTTGTATGTGCATGTGAACTACAAAGACTAATAGATCAAGTCAATAAATCAAGTAATGAATATGGACTGGATATAAATATCCAAAAAACAAAAACCATGATAATCAGCAAAGACACAGAAGAACAGGAAGTAAACATAAACATACAGGGAGAGAAACTACAAGTAAAACATTATCAATGTCTTGGACACATAGTCACAAATGATGGCAGATGTGAAACAGAAGTTAAAAGGAGAATATGAATGGCTAAAAGTACATTCAATGACATGAGGAAATTATTAATATCTAAACAAATTACAAACAAGTTAAAAATGAGAATTATAACATGCTACATCTATTCCATATTAATGTATGGCTCAGAAACATGGACACTAAATAAACAATTAGAACACAAAATTGATGCCTTTGAGATGTGGGTATATAGAAGAATAGGGAGAACATCATGGAAAGAGAAGAAAACAAATAAAGAGGTGCTAAAGACACTTAATATGAAGAAAGAACTACTAAGAGAAATAAAGATCAGGCAAATAAAATACTTTGGACACATTAAAAGGCATGACACCTTATTGAAGACCTTACTTGAGGGTAAAGTCAAAGGGAAGCGAGCAAGAGGTAGGCAGAGATACAAGTGTGAGAGTAACATCACACGATGGACAGGTTACAGTCTAGCAGAGTGCACCACCAAGACAAGAGACAGGAGATGTTGGAGATACGTTGCAGCCAACCTTCGTTGCGGAGACGGCACTTAATGATGATGTGCATGTGTGTCTCTCCTGTTAACTAAAATCTTGCTTTGTTCAAACTGTTTTCATGTATCGCACATATGTTTTCAGTCACCTCCACCATTAAAGTGTCTATCCCCATTAAATTAGGAGACTTCTGTTAGGCAGCTGAAATAATGATGTCTCTATGCGTCCAATTTCCTTTAATGACTTCAGCTTTCCTATTTGTAGTTATTTTTTTCTCTTGACCCGCGTTATCTTCTGGACAATTCCTCGTAGGAATTGAGCGTTTGACACGGTATAACGTATTTCACAACTTACGGCGCAGGGTCACGATCGCATTCTTCACTCACTGTGTTTGGTGATAGGTCCTCCGCACCTAGTGTCGGTGATGACATATTCATTGACACCATGTAGTCAATGCCTAACATCTGTCACAAATAAATGAGTTATACACGGATTTAGCATGTACCGATCCAAAGAGATATTTATTTTTGTCGTGATGTCTCCAACAATTCTGCATGTACACATATCTTGTATTTCGGTAAAGTTCAATGGCATTTGAAGTCTATACTAAATTTCAATATCGTATTAACCTTGAACTCGGTGCAATGTACTTATTGAACCACAATAAGATAGGTATTCTATATACGTTATTATACACAGATGACACATTTCTTTAACAACTCCTCAAGCAATGTCTGAAATAACTGATTCTGTTGACAAAAACAAAATATAAATTCATCATAATCATCACGCTCCATACCGGCTGGCGTAGGCGATCATGGCTCTCCACAGCTCTATGTATCCAGTATTATGTATCAAGGTTGTTGTTGTTTCCCTGCCGTGCCAGGTTGTCAAACTGTCTAATATTATCTCACGTTGTCGCCCTCTGTCTCTGTTGCCTTCAATCTTGCCTACTGTGACTATGTTCTCCAAACCTCCTTGTCTCATGAAGTGGTAAAAAAATGAAGATTGTCTTTTTCTTATATTATTGATTAAGCTTTGACATTTGACTCTTTCAACACATCCACATTAGTTTTTTCTGGCAGTCCATCGTATTCTTAGGATTCATCTATAGAACCACATCTCTATTGCCTCTAATTTCCCACTTTCCAGTTTCTTTATTGTCCCAGACTTGCACCCATTTGTTAGTATAGGGGTTATATAGCACTGCAGAACTCTCTTTCTCACCTCTAATGACAAGGTCATATTACATAATATATTTCTCATTCTTCTGAATGTTGTTTTGCTTGTCCTATTCTGCTTCTTATTTCTGTTGAACTTCTTCCATCTGTTGTAATCGTTGTACCTAAACATTTCAACTGATGGACCGTTTTAATACCATATCATTGGCTTTGATCTTGCAAGTTGTGGTATTTTGTTTCTTTGAAATAACCATTACTTCTGTTTTCTGTATATTTAGGAAGAAACCTTTCTCTTTATTTTCTGTGACTACTACATTAATTAAATCTTGAAGGTCTTCCTTGCTATGTGCAATCAGAACAGTGTCGGACGCCCATAACATTGCTAAATACAAAGATAACAATATCCATGACAATAGATAAAATTAAAACCGTACCAGAAGCCATAACTGACAACCATAAACTAGAAAAGGTTATTTTTGAGTTTTTTGTGCAAGCATAAACAGTTCAATGGATTGTGCTGCATTAATCACGAAAAGAATTACAATGGCAACTTTAAAACCTATGCACACAAAAAATCTTTGACATAACACCAGCTGTACGCTAAACTAAATCTGATAGAGCAATTATACTTCCAGTAGCAATTTCTGCTTATGATTCACGAACACTCAATCAAACAGTAGCAAAGAGAATAGCTGCCTTCAAAATGAGATGCTACAGAACAGTTTCGAGAATACCATAGACATCGAAAAATGATTAATCAAGAAGTCTTAAGAATATTAAGCGTTGAAAAGAAGTGACACTTGAACTGCATTATAATAATAAAGCTGAGATTTTTCCTGCTATATAAAGAGACGTAACAGCATGGACATATTAATAATGAAAGGTATGAAATCCTATAAAAATATTGAAAGGCGGACAAAGAACACGATGGATAAGTGACATTTCATAGTTTTTAAACATGCCTCTGGCTGCGAAAGGTCAAATCGCCTAGAACAGTGAGGAATTCAAAATATGCAAAAAAAGACTACGTTCTGAAAAGAATATGTCACCTTATAAATATAATATAAATTTATGACGCTATGGAAAACAATTCTAGATTTATTGAATATTTTGATCAGCTTCTGTTGCCTTTGGCGAGCCAGACTAAATGATCCCGCGCGTCATAAATGGCCAACGGGCCACTGGTTCCCATCCCAGTTTTATATAATATAAACCGTCTTGTGTCAAGCTTTTTTAAATCGCTCTGACGTAGACAATGGACAATTGGCTGTCGTATCGAAAATCAAATTTACGCTTAATGAAGTTTATGCAAAGAGAATTGTTTCCATCTCTCTTAAGGACTGGTACTTGAAATAGTTTGCCAGACTTATATTTGACTGGATACATCCTCTTTTATTCACAGTTAAATCTTCGGGGATTACACAAGCCAGATGCATTGAAAAATGCATTGAATTAAATCTAAATGAATATAGAGTTGGTTTTTATAACAATTCACTAGTATTCTAGATATTACATTAAGTTACGATTACTTTTCCATATATTGTTGATTTAAAATGATGTATTTTATAATGAAAGAAAATAGTCATAGACACATACAAAAAGACTGAAATATATTTCTGCGTGATCCAATATTTCCTGTCTAAATAATAATTCTCCACTTGTGAACATTAGAATCCAGTATCAGCTTGGTTTTTTCATTTTTTTTTTCTTCAGTTCCTCCAGTGACTCGTATTATAATTTGGTACTTTCCCAGTTAAGGATTATACCTTCGCACTTTTTATCAAATCTACGACGATCTGAAATTCTGTGTAATTTTGTGACATCACTGAATGTCGACTCAGTCCTAGATAGAAAATGGCGAACGTAATCATAAGTTTGTTAGAGTAGTAGAAATTATTTTACAGTTGCAAGGTACTGATGCGAATTTGACTATGTGCGCGTCTCCCATCGGGAAACCCCGCTCCCTCCCAATTGGGTATCCACTGAGAGCCCCAATCCATACACTCCTTCTAAATTAAATATCTCGATACCCACACCTTGGTGGATAATTATAGACAAGGGAAATATTTTGCAGGGAAAAAAGTTGCCTAAATTTCGTTTCGCTTTCCTCAAAAAGGTAGACTCATTAACTGGTAAAGTACCTATAATTTTTTTTATGATGTTCTGACAGTGTCTCTTCGTATTTACAATTAGAATTTTCTTTTTAAAAAAAATAGTTCATTTCTGTTCCTTCATCATTACTATTTAATGATTTATGATATATCTATAGAAGTGATATTATGACCAGCTCCACATATAAAAATGGTGTGCTATTTAAACAAACATATTAATTAGGTTCACTTTTTATTATCAATGTTAGACATAAACAAAATACTGCATACTGTTAAAATAAATCATGTGTACAAACTAATCACGGAGAAAATAGATGTTAAATAGCATATGTTGTACCAAACGCGAAAGTAAATTAATAAAGTAGATAAATGGGAAAGTATATACATAAGAATTTTCATTTATAAATATAGGAATGTATTGCACTGCCCATTTTAAAAGAAAATACACTACGAGAGTTATTATAGAGTTTTAATATATACTGAAAAAAACCATGTTAGTGTGTTTAAGATCGTGTTAAGATTAAGAATTGACACATAGTTGTAGGTAGGTTCCATTAAATGTCTAGTAATACCCATACTGCACGATACACCCTGAATCTCACTTTAATGACAACTTTGCAGTTGTCTATTCATATGTATTTGTCTATCCATTGTGTGTCCATTCTGAAATGGATAATAGTAGAATAGTAGGCAGAACAATCGATGTCCAGACAAAAACTGATTTCATATTTTGAAGCTTCTACACAGAAAACACTAACATAAAGGGGAAAAAATGATACGAAACCGATGACTTAAAGGTGATACGTGTTATTGAACTGTTTCTGGAATGTTTCTGTATAGAAAAGGGATCGATGAACAGGTGACTATTGAGCAAAGTGTATTGATGATATTCTGACCATGTGAAGCTTATGTAAATAGAGATAGTAGGGGAAAATTGTTAGTGGATAGCAATATCGTTAGCACTCGGGGAGCTTTAGTTAGAGCTATGGAGTGAGTTCCCGCAGTCGAATCTGGTTCATTCAGCTACAGTCTCACTACAAAATATAACTCTCATATAGTGGAAGATCATTCAAGAGGAGAACGGGAAAAACGAAAAGCAGACATAATTAGACTTTAGAATGTAAACATGTGTTATTGTAATTGCGCTAATGCTCAGCGTCGAAATGAAGAGCCGGAGTGCACGACTTGGATATAATGCTTCTGCAAGAGACACTAACCGATAAAATATCATACCAGGATTTAGTGAGCAATGTCAGGCCCCCATGTATCATGGTGAGGCTATTATTGTCTTACACTGTTTACTTGACCTGACAGTCTGGAATAGGGGAGACAGAGGTACAAGTAGTAGAGATTTAAGTTTACTACAAATGGTAGAAAATTATAAATATTTATAATCGCCATTGCTTTCACACAAAACCTGAAGACTGGAATTATTTTAGTAAATTGGGAGACCCATCTGACTTGAGACTATTGATCTGTTGGGACTTCAACGCTTGCAATATCACATGGAGAAGTCCTAACAAACAACCGTAGATACATTCATTAGGCCAAGGGCTCCTAGAGACTACTCGCTATTCTTAGCTGCGAAATGAAGACAAGATTAGCCACTAAAGAAACGGTTTCAGCCTCAAACATTGACCTCATACTGGTGTCTTGTCATGATGAAATTGACACAAGATTGTCGACACCTGCTGATCTTGGGAGTTATCACCTACCATGTTCAGTAACCATCACCAATGAGCAGCAAAGCAGGCAGAACAAATTCAAACGTCTTTAATTTGTATGCGCAAGAACGACTCTGTTTTGAGCGTCTAAAGAAATTTTTGAGGCACAAAAAGACTGTGAGACCGAATATTAGCTAGTCCAAATGGTCATTTGAACATATTTCGGCTGCATGGAACATTAGAAATCAAAGCGCTCGGGAGTGGCAGCAGAAGAGAGAGCCCACGAATACCACCACTTTCGGGCCCCAGTAACACACAGGCGGTTCTCTTGAATATCAAGATAGTTACAGACACATTGCCAGCTATCACCTACATGTGCATCGACATCAACAGGAGACAGATTACGAAATACTTAGGAATCCCGTTCCATAGAAGCACTCTTTTGCGAAGAATGTCGACAATGTCCTTAAGAAAGCTAAGAAAGGTATCAGTGACATCTGGAGAGATGCAACAGCGGACACTTTTAGCTGTTTCTGGCAACGGCACTATTTGTTATGGACCCTGGTCTAAGATTACTCACACTGTCGCAAAAACAAATTGATAGATGGAGAGAGTCCAGAATGAGACAGGGATGACAGTTTTACTATGATGTAACAAAGATACACACATCTTTGCCATGAGGTTTCTTCTAGACCGAACTAGCATCAAAATCAGCTATCGAGTAGCACAGATGACAGAATACTTTAAATTTGCCAATAATTACCATCACCCTTTATACCAAGCTCTAGATATCACAAAATAGAAGAAGCATCACAAGATTGAAGGACTTGGATTGCATAATCTACCTTCCTCAGGTTTCAAGCTTGAAGAGGCTGTGAATGGATGGAAGTATATAAATAGAGAAGGTTGTTGACGAATGTTGTAATACAGTTAGGAAGAGCGTACCACGATCGGGTTGCAAACAAAATAAAGGAAATGATACAAGAATTCATAGAAGAGTACTCAACGTCAGAATATATAATTATTTATACTTTGGCTTAGTATCAAGAGAAATAAACAAATGTGGATGAGATTCATTGCCTACCAAAATGGCAACAGGGTGGTGAAAATGTCTGCTTCCTATTCCTTCATGTGTATAAGAATGTAGATAGATACAGACTTAACATCTATGAATTGGCTGAAAACACAACCACCTTCAGTTATTTTATCAGATTCACAGAGTATGTTGTGCAAGATAGGAAAATGCATGATAAGAATTAGTGGGACACTCTTCTCAACGAAGATTCAAGCATCAAAAATATAACCCTTTTCATGATGGAGTAAAGGGCAACGAAAGAGCTGACACATAAGCGAATAAAACTATAGTGGATGGCAAAGTGATGAGAAGACACCGGTCTGAATCAATTAGAGAAAGATCATGGATACATTACAAAATAATGAAGAGAATGCGAAAAAAGGAAATGTGTATGTTCATAGAATAATATTGATGGGAATGATTAGGGTAGAGGGGAGAATGTACGTCTTCGCTGGAAGGACGAGGAAAACCCCACAATCAACAACAGACTGGGACACTGAGCGTCTGTACTTTTACATGGTTAATAGAATGGCGCATATATCTGTAGTATATTGCTTGCTCCTCCGTTATCCATCAACTGTATAGAAATGATTCTCTCTGATTTTTTTTGTTTTATTTGGGCGTTTCAAAAACCCAAACCATTGTGTTGCTCTCTCTCTCTTACATTTTGTATCCACACCACTCCATAACAGTGTGTAGTGACTATCCACTTCCTTGATGTTTATTCCCTTTTCCTTGTATTTGTTTTTCTTAAACTAAATTTAACTTATTTTTTCCATAAAGCTAATAAGTTGAATACCTTGTCACCAAGACAGCCATATTCAAGGTATTAGTGTTGGTACGTTTTTTCTGAACTCCATATCTGTTTATATTCTTAGCACACATACATACTGCCAGTCGTTTCTTCGTATTCTTCTGCGTTCGTTCTCAAACTCATGCAGATTAGGAGGATGTAGTCCGAATAATGAAATGTGTTTTGTCATGGTTTACGGCATTGCTGCGATATTTGAGCAGTTTCACCTGGAACATCCGACTTCAGCATGACTTTGGATCACTGACCTTATATGGGATGGGACACCCAATTCCATCCCATTACCTCCTTAGTCGCCTCTTACGACATGCATGGAAATTAAACAGTGTTACTATTCTTAGCTTCTCTCTCGTACCCGCAAAATACGGTCGACTGCTGGTTTGCTAGACCAGGTGCAGTGGTGATCGTTTTCACTGACTTGATCTTACATCAGGAAATGTAAAATTGAATTTTCACTTCCTATTCTTGAATTAAATTGAACTATTGAAATAAAATAATAGCAAAGAGTGTCGCTGCTTTTCAAATGAAATCCTACAGACAAATTTTACATATTCCATGGACAGCTACAAAGACCAATCAAGAAGTGTCAAGATCAATAAACGTCGAAAAGGGCTGGCTCTTTAGCAACATCTTAACCAGAAAACTTAGTTCTTGGTTATATAAAGAGACATACACCATTGAAAGATTAATAGCGGAAGGCAGAGTTAACGGCAACAGGGGAAGAGGGCGCCAACGACCACGATGGTGTAGTGGTATATGAGATTACTTAAAAATATATGTAACTGCTGCAGGTTGTCAACTCGCCCAGAATCGCGGAATGTTCAAAGAATCCATACGGAAGATCTAGTTCTGGAAAGTACGAGCAAATGTCATGATGATAATTCCTGAACATTACTGTCCTGTATTGTAGTACACTACATATATGATGGTATCCTTCTTCGTTGTATTCATTTAAAACACAACATTTTAAACGATTTACACAAATTATCTCTCACAATTTCCCGTTACACATGCACACTACCACTCTCCGCCATCTAAGTCAATACTGTGACTTACCAACTGTCGCCAATACTCAAAGACCCAACAATCTGCATGGCTATAAAAGGGCATTTTATAAACAGTATTTTTATACTATTCTATTTCTAGGTGGAGAACCAAGACCAACGAGCCTAACACCAAAGGCACCAAGTACAACAAACAAGTCCTTCTTAGGACTACATCCCAATCCCCCAATATTCCTTTTGTCCATATTAAGGACACGTAGACCAGAACCCAGGTCAAATCACCAGTCCCTAACAGGGCAACCCAGGCCATTGGGCCACAATATACGCCCTGATATAACTAAAGGAAAACCATTCCACAGTTGAAAGGGGCGTGTCTGACTCTAGACAGACAAATCCACCAGCTAACAAACAAACAAAGTATTTTTATACCAACTCTGGGTTAGCAATGTTAAACATGACCCTTGACAAAGATACTAGCTAACATGATCACAGTGTGAGAAATGAGATGTTTGAGGACAACTATGTTATAAGAGAAGACCGATGGAGAAATGAAGATATCAGGAGAGGAATAAAGACTCAAATTTTTATTACATCGAAAGAGAGCAAACCAGGTGGTTTTGTGACGTTATGAGAATAGGATAGGTGGAGACAATCATAGAACCCTAAGAAATACAGGTCAAGACCGTCGACAACAAAGACCGCTGTACATAAAGTAAACAAGCCTTCATTCTTTAAGTGTTTTAGTATTGTCGTGGTTTTCGATGATCACTATTTAGATACGTGGAGTCGCATGCCAAAAATAGCCAATACCAAACAACAATATGAACGGAAATAATCAAAAATCAGTCTTGCCGGACATATTTACTTTCTGCACACAGGTCTTTACCTGAACTCATGCATGCATGACTGATCATGACCAAAGCGACCCAAATGCCCAAAGACAAAACTTCTCGCCACGATAACTTAACTGCACATATGGAGGTGACACTATATAGATAGATATATAGACGGAATAGCAAGCAGCTCATTTATGGGAATTCCCATTACGCAGTGATGCTGGTTAATAATCACAAAGCAAGAATTAATCAATATTAAGCAAACACATAATCATAATAAAAACATTAAACAATTGGACAATTGAATCGTTCTTATACCCATTATAAACATCGTCAAAAGATACAATGGAAGCGCCCTATAAAGAAACAAACCGCAGCATCTCTGTAATGTAATTTTATATTTTTAGTTTGTTCTCAAGAATCTCACGAGCAAGGAAATCATTATAATCATATCTCATTACTGCATAACCATGCTAATTCGATGGAACGTAATGTCCAGAAATTATAATAGCTGGCCGTTCGTTAAAATGAAATTTAAGACGTAGTTTGCCACAGGGTTGCCAATAGATACAGAACAATCCGATATGAATTTGTTAAGATGTGTTATTAATAACCAAGAGACTTGGTAACTTAGTGGTTAATGCACTGGTTTCCTGGTTGGGTGGTTAAAGATTATATTTGTAGATACACCACAGCTCATATTGCGGCATAATTACGTTGCTAGCACATTTTAAAGGAAAATATCGGGAGTGATTCTCATGAGAGCATCCATAAAAAGAATAATAATAATAACAGTAATAATAAGACCAATATAGGGGTGTCATAGTGGAAACATCAGTACAAAAAGCTCTCCATCCACCTCTGTCCTCAGACATTCGAATGAGTGTAGATATATCATTCCGATGCCATTCCTTGATGTTGCCACTCTAGGATTTATTTCGTCAACACCTTTTTCTTCCACTCCCGACTGTGTCTTGCAAAACAGTTTTACAAAGTGAGTCGCGTCTCGCTAGATGTTCAAATAATTTTACACAGTTTCACAACTGCCAAAAGAGGTTCTTGATAACCTGCAATTATGTTTACTAGATATGTGGCTGTTCAATGAAGACTACAATGCTATTCCGCTATACGACTTTATGACATGTAACATGTATACTTTACTTATCACTAAATAACTAAGATAGTTATAGCACGAATGCTATGATTAATGACATAACTACATTACATTCATTTCTCTCGTTTGCTGTGTTGAGTATTAAATACTACTCTATAAATGTAGTGCTTTTCAATAGGCATGTGCTAGGTTTGCTAGCTTATACTATCTGTCTATTCGCTAAACCCTTTGTTGCCTCTCAATGTCAGTGGAAAAAGAGTTTTCTGGAGATGATTCTCGTGTGTGCTGAGTATATTTGGGAATTTGTGGCCTCTTTTATTTCGGTGGTCCATCGTTTTCGTGGTCGGCCTCGTGTATCGCACACATAGACACACTATGCTACACAGACACACTGCATCTGTGTAGCATAGCTTGCTGTGGTATGCTGGCTGGTGGTAGTCTGCTGATGTGTGCAAACGATATGATCTGTAGTCTTTTAATATGTTCAAAGATTGGAATGGTGCTGGTTCTTTGTGTAATGTCTTCATTCCTCAATCTGTCTCTTAGCGTTATTCCTAGGATTCTGTGTAAGCATGCCACTTCAATTGCCACAAGTTTACGTTTGTTTTCTGCTGTCGCTGTCCATGTTTGGCATTGGTAGCACAGAGTTGGCAAAATAATCGTTTTGAATAGTGTTATTTTCGTGTTTAAATATACGTTTTTGTTTCTGAAGATTATTGTCATTTGCCCTAGGGCTTTATATGCTTTACTATACACCTGTTGTGTATTTCTTAAGAAAACTCTCCATTTAATTACGATCTATTGTGTTCTCACTGACAGTTTACTAATCCTGTCTCAGTGTTATATCAGAAGATTCGCGTGGATGCACCGCGTTCTTTAACTAACACATACAGAAATAAACCACACATTCCATGCAAATAGTCCTGAAACATTGAACTTCCTTTTATGGTCGCAAGAAAAAAAAAACCGCTGTCACTTCTCACCATTTTACCGGAAGTCCTACTATTATTTACTAGGATATAAGTGCTACACATGTAACTTGTCGCTAATCTCTATTTTTGATTGTTCTTGAAGAGTTCCACATTGCTTGTGTGGGATTTTTCCCAGTGTTAGCAAAAATCTAGATGCTAAAAATCCTCCTCGTAGTGCACCCTGGAAACAGAAAAACTGCAGATCGTGCTGTATGTATGGTCAACACTTTTAGGAATCGGTTCTGTGGATATGAAAGCTGTAGTAGCGATGAGAATTAATTGCACAAAAATACACAATATCTTCGGTTCCTCTAAGAAGACACAGCCAGCGACACTTTCGACACACAGTGACGCACGACATTCTAGATCGGACAGCTGGAAGATAGATATACCTTGGAGGGACTGTCAATGTGGATTTTCTGATACATGTAGATGTCGCTAATGTAGTATATCGATGCCTAGAACAACATTGAATGCATTTCACGAAGGCAACACGCCCTAGAGGGAAGTTTGTGCATGGGGAATGATATAGCGGCAGCGAACTTTAAATTGTCCAACACGAGATCGGACAGCGGAAGTGTTGTTCATGGTCGATAGCACAAAACGCTATGTCCGATATCAAACGTCTCCCCAAAATTTACCCCATTAAAGAAAGAGTTATGATTCAGGCATTTCACATCAAACCGAGCCTGTTCTCATTGGTATGGGGGAAAATGTAGCTTCTCATTGAACAAGGGAACAGCGTCGAACATATGTCAGGGAGAACATATTGTTGAAACTGTCTGACCGAAGCAGTTTTTAGATTGGAACTCTGGAAACTGTTGGCAACTGAGACGGTAAGCAAGTCCTTGTCTTTGAGGACTAGCTAAACCTTGCCTAACTCTACTGTCGTCGTTGTACATCACATCTCATAAATGAGAGAACTTTGTTCCGAACCCAAAAAAACAATGTGGGCAATGATGTCGTTTTCTTAACAAGATTTGTTCCTCTGCTGCAAAGCTACTAGTTTGGTGTAGGCGCAACATGTCCACTACCTTGTGTGAATAACGCCATGAGTAATTTACAATAACAGATATATCATTATTACTAGTAAATAGTTTAATTCTTATGTGGAAGTTATGTCGTTGTTACTGTGCGTGTTTTTATCACTATCGTAGCAATAATTTAATTATCCCTGGTTATTTGAGAGTAATTATGCAGCAATAATGTAATTATCACTAAGTATTTTTTAAGATTATTGCAGCATCTCTCACGTAAATCTAACTAGATATTATTGCAGAATCTCTCACGTAAATGTAACTAGATATTATTGCAGCATCTCTCACGTAAATGTAACTACATATTATTCTCCGATTATTAGTCTTACTTAAATAATTAGCGCTATTCTTTTTCCCTAAAGTACTACAGTTGTAGTAATGTAATTATCGTTATTTTTCTGATTATTGCTGTATCAATCATACAATTATTACTAGATATTTTTTCCTGATTGTTACAGTGTTAGTCACGTACTTACGTGTATCACTAGAAAAGTTTCTGTGACAGTAATAAATGGAAGGCTTAAAACCACCATAATTCAACAGTTCTGCAGCATTCTTCAAAACGTGCCAGCTCATCTTAAACACAACATCACAGTAAAGCTGAAACTCTTAGAAATGCACTCGGCAATCGCATGTGTACTCCAGTCTTTGACATGGATACAGTATGTAATCTTGAACGTATTGATACTCTTTGTTATGAGTGCATTAGTCATTGGTGATCCTTGCAGTAAACATAATTTGTGTACTGGGTCACTGGTCAGCTCTAGCTGTAAGCATGGCTTATTACTTCAGTCGTTGGTCAGCTTTACTGTAAATTTGATATTGTTACGATAGTCGTTGGTCATTATTGCAGTAAATGTGACCTGAATATTTTAATAATCGGTCAACTTTTCAGTAAAAGTGATCTAATTACTTTAATCATCGGTCAGCTTTTGTGTAGATGTGATCTGATTACTTTAGTCAATGGTCTGCATTGCTGTAGATGTGATTTGATTACTTCAGTCTCTGGTCAGCTTTGCTGTAGATGTGGTCTAACTACTTTAGTCCTTGATGACCGTTGCTCTTGATGCCATCTGATTACTTTAGTGATCGATCAGCTTTGATGTGGAGGTGATCTGATTACTTTAGTGATTGATCAGCTTTGATGTAGATGTGACATGATTACTTGAGTCATGTATGTTCCTATCTACAAATGTTGCTAGACTTCTATAGTCATTGATTTTTCCTGGAGCGGGTGTAGTATTTGTATGTGAATCACTGGTCTACCTCCCTACTGTCAATACCGTTTGATTGCTTGAGTCATACATGTGCTTTGCTGTAATATTACAATGTGTCTACTTTATTAATTAGCGTCATCTGTTGTCACTGTTATCCGCGCTATTGCTGAAATTGTTTCATGTAATTTATGCCTGTCCTATTGCGCCAGTAGTTGTATTTATTTTAATTTCAGTTGTGTTTGTTTGTTATGTCTGGGATTAAAACCATTTTAAGCCAAGGAAAGCCCATTTCAACACGTTTAATCACAGAGAGATAGATATACTGTACAAAAGGACAACCTGTCGGAGTCACATAAAAGGTCGGTTGTCACCATCAATTTCCGGGATTTCTCATACAGTATTGACTAAATCCCCTAGAATAATTATGTATGGTTATCTCACACAGCGTCACTGATCTTGGCTGAGCCGACAGATCATTTTTCACTCTGCGTATACATTGTGTCGCCAGCCAATGAAAACATAACACTGCAAGAAAATTAAACACCAAGATCTCATATCAGAGAACAAAACTATTCCTGATAAGAACTGGTTTTTTAGTTATACTAGTGAGAATTAGTTCAAAATAATAAATCCCGAAGAAAATACTCTCTAACAATGTATTTTATCCTTTGATATTATATCTAAATGTCCGTGCTTCAGTCCAATTTCATGCTTCTGTGCTTTTGTCCATTTCAGTTACATGTAATAGATTATATTTAGTTAGTTAGTTAGTCGTCGGATCATCATCACTGCAAACTGGACACGTCCATAGTTGCTCCGATCTCTGCCTGAGTGTATCAGTCATTATACTGCTGCTGACAGTACTGGTTCTATGCTGGTTGAGTATCATTCTCCTGCGCCATCCAAAATGTTCACTTCTAGCAACACCACATTTCAAACCCTGATCTTTAATCCTGGCCATTGAAAAGGAATCATCATCCACACTAGTCTCACTGTCGCATACTGTATCTCTTAAGGGGTTCAAAACGCCAGTTTGATCCATTCCCATATCGCCTAGTGCCACAATCGCGCATAACAACAGTTGATCTCCTTTTTCATTGGCTCGAACATCCACATGTCCCGTCACGAAATTAAATGTAACCACTTTCAGCCTCGCCTTTCTCAAGGCTTCAATCCACTGATCGCGAACGAGACCCACGTGTACCTTCCTAAGCATACTCATAGAGTCACTCAAGATGCAGACCTGCGTTACCTCTTATGTATCTACCCACTCATATGCCCTGGTCACCGCCATAATCTCCATGGTCATGCTACTCGTAGTAACAACAAATCCACATTCTCCTCCCTGATCATGTTAACCTGCGCACTGATCTGTGAAGGTCCAAGCACTGCGAACATTTCTTATAACAGACCCATCAGTGTATATAATCACATTCCTCTCTTTGGCATTCTTACTGACCAACGCTGGCACAGTGGTTACATTTATTTTCGTGCCGGTACATGTGGGTGTTCGATGCAATTAACGAGTAGATCAACTGCGTCATGCCCGATTGTGGCACAGGACGATGGGGCAATGGATCGAGCTGACGTTTTTGAACTCCTTGAAAGATATTACACGAGACAGTGAGACTAGTGTGATTCCTTTTCATTTGTCAGGATTAAAGATCAGGGTTTGAAATGCGGTGTTGTTAGAAGTGAACATTTTGGAGGGCGCAGGAGAATGATAATCAGCCAGCATAGGACCGGTACTGATTGCGGAAGTGTAATGGCGGATACACTCAGGGAGATCGGAGGAACTATGGACGTGTCCTGTTTGCAGTGATGATGATCCAAAGACTAAGTAACTGACGAAAACCTGCACTTCTTTCTCCACAGCTGTGGGACACCATTCTCTGCATTCCCTGCTAAGTTACATTACTATTCTAAAACAAGTTTCAAATTCTGTGGGTAGTTCTTTCCATTTCGCACCTGCTTCCACATCTTGCAATCTGCACACGCTTTGCATGACATCATCAAAACGTCCCATCTACGACTTCCCTCTCTTAAGTGGGCTGCCTTTAACCTTTTGTATTTCAAAATACAATGGATGTTCCTTATCTGCATGTATCGGCAATACTGTAATCTGTTATCTGTTGTTAGGTGTTGTTAAGTACCACATAGCTCTTGTCGATGTCTCTTGTGCACCCAAGAATGCTGCATTCCGGATTCTATACAGTCTTTCAATCTGACTTTGGATAAGAGTCTTCTTTATCTTCAGCGTTCATTCTCAATCTCCCGCTGGATTTCTCTTGTAACAGGACAATTGTCCTACACGGTCTCCAGTTTAATGTAGTCCAGAAAATGGAAATGCGTTGTGTTCTCGTTTTATTTGCGCCAATGGCCTAACACATCCGTCTTCGGTGGATGGTTAAGAGTCAAAATTGTCAGTGCATATTCCACTACAGCCACCAACAAACGCTGGTACAAAAGAAATAACCTCTGATCATAACCTTCATTGCTGCTAAGTCTTTTCCTGCCCTTATATAATAAATATTTGTATGGCTTTAGAGTCATTGAGCTTTTATAGTAATTGTTTTTGCCAATATGGTCTGTCTACTCAGTCATTATTATTATTCTACGTTTGTTTTAGAATAGCCACTTTGTTATTTGAGTCTTTAAACGTAAGTATTCTTTGCTGCTTGCTTATAGCAAAGCTGAGATATGTGCACCTTCCAGTCCAGCATTTAGGAATAAAATGTGCTGTAAATGTATATACAACTGCTTGAATATTTGATGTTCTTTTCTATAAATCTGATGTGATTACTCTAGTCGCTATAAATTTAATACTAAACTTTGTCAGAATAATTCAGCTGTTTGCACTTGTATATTTAAGTGCAGTATATCTACTTGAATCATTATTTTCCTTGTTGTAGGTATCGTCAATAGCTTTGAGTTGTGGATAATCTAATGTAGTCTATCAACTGTACGTCTTACGTTCAGCACCAGCAGGTGGCATAATAATAAGACCCATAATCCGTCAGGGTCGTAGAGGTGTCACACCAGAGAGCACAGAAAGCACTTTAAATTCTCTATTCTCCGCCATTTGGAGAAATGTAGAAACATCACTCCCAGACCAACACTTGATGTTATTAATCCAGGATTTTTCTTTGTTCCCCTCTTCTGCTTCAACCATCGGTTGTTGCTTGAGAAATAATTTTAGAAAGTGAGTTTTGTCATGTTACATGTCCAAACCAAAAACGTTTACGTCATTTCACCACAAATTACTCCCTTTTCATACCATCAAGATGCATAATGGAATACGGCATTTATCCTGTATAATTTATATTTAACCAATTGCTTTCTAGGGCTGAGTTCTACAGCTCCAGCAATGGCTGTACACTTCTAGAAGATGTATTATCCATTTACTAAATATGGTTGACAGATCCGTTGGAGGTATAACCAATTTTTCTAGCTAAATTGAAACATGGAACCAGGACCAACTGACTAGAAAACCAATGTACAATCCGTTGGGCTATATCGGTTGTCTTGATGTAAAGAACGACATCTACAGTGTGCATTTCATGTTTATGAATGTAGTTCACGGTGTCTGTAGTTTCCGTACTTTCTAAGTTGTCTTGATATCAATTACAGAATTACTTGTGTGTCTTATAAATATCCATTGTATCTGGCACGACATTTCTATGTATGTTGATCTCTCTCTTCGATGTTATTTTTTATGTTTGCAAACATCTGTTGGATTTGAGGTTTGATTATTATTTCTTCCTAAGTTTGTTTTGATATCACTATTTATTTCAGCTCTAAATATTATCTATTACAAAGCTCATTGTCATGTATTTTTGCCTATGTGTTATGATTTTATATACGAGTGTGTTTCAAATTGATACCTTAAATTTATGATAGGAATTAGAAGAAGCGTGGCATTGTTTTGTAATATGTCAAATTAAAAATTGTTTTTACAGATGTTAAAATTGTCATACAAGTACATCTTGGTGCAGACGAACACCGTGACGACATATTGACACTTTAAAGGTGTTCACTCCCCACTATTGGCATACAGCAAAGGAGAGAAACGTTCTGTTATCTGATCTGTATTTCCTAATCTGTAAAAGCTATAGAATTAAATTGGTAAATGAAAAATCCAGCTTGGTGATACATTGTTCTTAATCCAGCAAGTGTATAAGTGGAGTAGAAAGTTTCAAAGTCGCGTTAATATTGTGACAGACTGTTCATGTCTGGTGTACTAACCGCAGTTTTGAAAACTTCGTACACTACTCATACAATTGAGTTAACATGCAAGCATCAACATACCAGATCTCTATTCAACGATATAGAATTTCTATAGTTTTAAACCCTTTATTGATCAAGAAAACAGATAACATAACCCTGCTACTCTTTAGTGTATGATAACAGGGTGATGATCGTTCTTAAACTGCCGTTATGTTGTCATATTCTTCCTTTCCAACAAGATGAACATCAGAGCATTCTTACACTTTAAAATCTTGAACAATAATTTTGACAAGTTACAAGGCAGTTCCATGCGTATTCTCATTTTCAATCACAGTATTAAGGTTTATATTTGAAGTAAACTCGTAGTTTGCATAAAAATATAAACATGACACTACACAAAATTCTAAGAGGAAAGATTACGGAAAGTGAATTGTCAAGATGAACACGTACCTAGACCAAATGTGTGATGGAAACATCAAATGAAGAAATAGCCTTGGAAAACACAAAGCATTTGGAAAACCATAACTCGGTGCAAAGATAACAGAACCGTTATCTTTTATAACATCAATATTTCCATTTTTATTTTAGACTTTGGCAAAGATGTTATATTAGTATTTTTCAACATTAACATAATGACTTATTATAGAAAATCCTACTTCGTGACAAAATGTATAGAATTAAATAAATACGAATCATATCAGAGTATAGAAAAGTACGAATAGTAAAGACCATAACAATGTCCTATGATGATTGTGTCTTTCCTCCCATAGACAATGTGTCATGCGGGTATTCTGCCTGTACCTAGTGTGTATATCTCCATCCCTCACGTGGTTTACCAACAGGTTCGAGAGTGTTGTCTATCCTAAATGCTTGTCTTTGTTTTTATTTCAGCTTATGTGTTTTGATTTTATTGCTTGATTTCAGTATGATGTGTGCAGTAGATTAGTAACTAGATCGTGAAAGTCTATTGTGGCTTGCCTTTCATTATTAGTAGAAGCGTTTCAAGCTTTTATTTTTGTCTGATTATTTTCTGCATGAATTTTAAACTTCTTCAGTCTTATAATATTCATGTGTATCATCTAATTAAGAGTACTTTAAACGTGCAATATACATATATATGTATATACATTGTAGATTGGAAGTATATTCCAATTATGTAACATGTAGATTAGAAGAACAGTATTTCTGTTAAATTGTGTTGCATATGTTCATATGTTGTATAAATAAAATTCCTCTTTGATTTGTAGATTAGAACCTCATTCTTTGTGTGGTATATTTCACATCATATTTATTTATACTAATTTATATGTATATTTCTTTGCACTTTCTATTTTAAAACATTTTGCTTTTTACCTTCTAGATTTTAGTAGCTTTTTATAAGCGCTTGATCTCGAAGTTTTTCCTTTGTGTATTACATCATGGGAGTCATTTATGAAATATCTGCTGTGGTTTTGAGTGAAACAAATACACCCACTAGTTTAGAACGTTTTCATTCTGTGGCATATAATTCGACAAATTTCTTTTGTTTGCGTGTTCAATAATATCATAAGTAATTGGCAACCACAGTTTATCTGGTACACACTTCCGTCTCACGATGTAGTCCGCCTGCCTAACCTGCTTACAATTTCTTCCCAAACATGCATCAATAACATCCGGTTTCAATTATTTCCCAGTAAGTTTTTAAAAACAAAAGTATGATGCCATTATTTATTAGAGTAAAATACTGAAAGAGTCGTCAGAACAAATGTGACAGTAGTATGTGCCTGTCACTTTCACGTTTTTATTGCTAATTTGACAGACAACAAATTCATAAACGTCATACTTTCATGAAAGTTTAAATCTAAATTTCTAAGTGTGTGTGAGTATGCAATAGAATATAATCATTTTCATATTTATATTTATATATATATATATACATTCCGAATTATCTGCTTTAAAAAAAGAGTAAAGTAACCCATATCATTTATTAATGCCGTAGGGGTGTCAGATGTTAGCGATCTCACATTACAGATGCTCTGCAAATTCGGGCGGTAGCCATCTCCTCTCCCTCGCAGTCTTTACTTCCCGGATTAATCCGGTACCCATTTAAGGCTAGGTCGACCTGGGAGCCGTTGCGATCTGAAAAAACATTTCCGCCTCAAATGGGGAATGAACTCATGACCACTCATATGCACTATCCACTGCGCTACGCGGCTCCCAGATTATCAGCTTATCCGCTATTAAATATCATTTATAGAAACACTTTTAAAATTCATGTAAGCAACTGACATATATTGAAGATGATGCCAGTAGTATACAAGCAATCACTAGGTCTACGTTGACATGAATAAGTAAAACGTATACCTAAAAGCAGGAATTTTCAAATTACTGGCTAATAACACAGCTAAAGAAAGAAAATATGTGTGTCTTGATTTTTTAGACTTGTTTAGTGGTATATTTGACCTGTTAATTTGAAAATTGGCACCATTGTTTACTTTTCGCGTCTAGTGTTTGAGGTGCACACAGACATATTATTTGGAATGAACATGTCAAGTATAGTCAAAATCAGATCTAAATTTTGGCAGTACTCATAGTGCACTCCGAAGTGATTATAATCATATTCTCAATTGTCTTTCTACTCGTATTAATTGTAAGCAATAAATATCAAAAGCTAATTGTTATTTCAATGCAGAATATTTTAAAATAACCGAGAACGTTTTATTAAAAATTGTCTTGTTAAATGTGTGAATTGTAGTTTTGGCCACAAATTGTTTATTTCTAAAAATGAAAATGGGACGAATAATTCAAACGTTTACATGGTACATGGTTTCAATAATTATATAAGTTGAAGGAAAATATTATACTATAAATATCGTGTACACAAAAACACACCTTATGATAGTTTTACAAACAAAAAAAGACTATACACAGTTCACTCTAAGAATGAAGTGGGTCAAAACACACCCCCACATTACTCAGCTACAACAAGTGATTTTAAACAGCTGATGACAAGTAAAAACAATATTATTTAAAACATTTAAAAACTATATTGAAGCAACACTTTTTAAAATATTTTAAAACAACATTTAAAAACAATACTATCTGGCACTGAACAATCGATTAATGCATTCTGCGTCCAAGAACCAATCAGAAGCACTGACCCAGTTCATTCTTAGAGTGAACAGAATATGATTATTTTCGATGAAAAGTCAATTATTAATCGGAGTACATCACGCATAATTAATCGTTGGTTTGTATTTTAACTATATTGGCATCACTGTATGCTGTTCTGCTTTGTTTGATGTGCTAATTAACGATATGGTGGTCGAAACGTTGATTGAAGAATGTCTATATATAAAGCAAAATTTATGCGATTGTGAGAGTTATATCCATATGTTTTTTTTCTGATTTGATGGCTTTAATGATTATTTTACGACGAAATACTAACTGTTCACGGGTTGTGTTTTCAATTGCATCAATTGTGTGTGTTCTACTAGCCTCTAATATACTAACACATTTATTGCACAAAGTACACAATAGAAATGTATGTGATAGCAATAAGAGACGTTTTATGGCAGATGGACTATCATTTATAAAATTACCAATGTCAGGAAATAACCCAACTCGTTGGAAATGTAGTGGCTGCGGCAATACTAGGCAAGTGTAAATAAAAATTAAATAGATTAAAAGTGTTACCAATTATTAACACGACATAATACCAACAAAACATATTACAAATGGCGTTTTGAATAAAGTGCGGTCATCAGGATAAAAGTCAGAAGACAAAAAAGCAACTTACATATACATACATGGTATGGCGTTAGTAGGAGGAAGAATATAGGTGAAGAGAGTGGTATGTGCAGTATAGGAATAGATGTTAGAGCATAGTTAGTAGGAGGAAGAATATAGGTGAAGAGAGTGGTATGTGCAGTATAGGAATAGTTGTTAGAGCATAGTTAGTAGGAGGAAGAATATAGGTGAAGAGAGTGGTATGTGCAGTATAGGAATAGTTGTTAGAGCATAGTTAGTAGGAGGAAGAATATAGGTGAAGAGAGTGGTATGTGAAGTATAGGAATAGATGTTAGAGCATAGTTAGTAAAAATAAACAGGAGAGAAGAAATATTCACTGAATGTGAAATAAATAGCAATAGAGACGAGCAGAAGAACATATAGATAGAACATTTAAAGCATTACAAAAGTACAAACAGGGATATAGGTGAAGGAAAATTACTTAACTAGTGATCAGTGCACAACTAGGTATTCTATACAGGAATAACAGTGAGATAAGAATGCGAATACACGCAGTGTCAATACAGTATCAAAACAATTAACTTAACCTCATAGAAGAGTTTAGATGGACAATAAACATGTTCATTTTTTTGTCCATCTGTTATTTTATATAGTATTTATATCCTTCCTTCTGCTCATCCTCTGTCTTTCTATTCTATTATTTATTACCTTTAGTTGCTAGTACGTTGCTCTCACAATTGGTAATCCTTTAATTTATTTCCATTTCCTTTACACTTATATACGTAACAATTTACTCTTGGCCGTATGAAAACCTTACAGTATATAGAATATGTGATCAAGACCAACCAAATGTAATACCACCAAATGATTACGTGCTTTCGTATTTTTAATGCCCTTTAGAAATTCTTAGAAAATTATTTTTTATACGTACACACTTCAACCACTTTTTAGTATGAACATTGGGAACAAAGTATTGCTTGCAGCTTAAAGTTGAAGATTTTGGAGAAACGTGTTAGTTTACATATGACGAGAACATCGTCTCACTAGTAAATCGTGGTAATCAAAACACGCCAAAAACACATAAGTTCATGTAAATATCTGCTGGATATTAACAGCTCCCCCTACTTCTCCGAAAATGTATCAAATTTGGAGAAATATTCATATAATTTTAGTACGTAAATGTGCTTGGCGACATCATGTGCAGAAATTAAGAATCACAAGTTTTGTTCATTAGATGCATTTACATTTTTTGTTTTGTTTTTTCCTCTATTTATTCGACAGCTTTTTATACAATTTCATATTATCACTTGTTCTTATATTCATCCCACGTTTATCTTTACAGTTCTTCGTCACTTTCATCATCTTCTATTCTGCTCATTGCATACACCGTCAATCATCGTACAACTATTACACTCGCGTACCTATATATTTATTTCAATATATTATAATAGACTAGAGTATCAGCCAATTCGTCAGAAATAGATATGATTAGACTACATTCCCAACAAAATAATGCTTAATTTTCTTACAAATAATTACTACCAAGTATCGTATTACCATAAACAAGTTTCGTGCCGACTAACGTATGCGATCATATATGTTTATAAATCTATATCCTCAGTATCGTGAATCAGAATCCTTATGATATAAATATAATATCAATTTTTTTTCAAAACTGTAATAAATGTACAATAATCATGTAGAGATTATATATCTTTGATTGTGTTGCACGACTTTGTGATAAATCGTCCAATGTTGACGGGTACTCTTCAAGCGATAATTCCATGGGATCGCAGAAAAATGCAATATATGACATGATAGGAAGTTATATTTGAAATCATGACCTATTAAGCACACGGTGAACGGATTAACCACTGCGTCACCTAGATCCCATGGTGTGAATATATAGAGTGGCAATACTACATACGTAGAGCACACGTCTGATCAGCTTTACAATAAATGTACAGACTATAGGGTAACCCAGCGAGTACAATGCACGTGCTCATATATATTAGATATATTACCATACAGTCTGATATTATGTACTTATATTGTAAAACTTACCAAACTTGTGCTGTTATAGTTTTACAGAAGTCTCACTTACTATCGATTGTTGTTTTGCTGTTCGTCCATTGCAAGTGATGATGACCATTTGTTACATCCACTTTTGAAAATTCAATTTGAGTTATGTCCATGAATATGAGTTCGTAGATTGCTAATGAGCCCTATTCGAGCTGTAAATGACCTTGGGCATTTCGGACATGGAATGACGACAGTAGAAGGATCTTAGTCTATCCATGACTTTCTAGCTGCTCTCCGTAAATTGTTTGTATCGATTGTTATAAACAGACTAACGACAGCCATTAAGATTATACAATAATCTCATACCGCTCTACAGGAGTTATAAGAAAATATAATTAATATTGTGTTTCCTAATCACGTTGTACTCCGTTTCATCAAGTCACATCTGTCATTAATATTGCGTGTGCCCACCAGGTGTATCGATATAAGCTTGACATTGTCATCTCATGCAATTGCAGTGTCTTGAAAAATGTTTGGGGTATGGTGTTTCCTTCTGCAATGAGTGCTCGATCAAGATCAATCACACTGTTGGTTTTATGCTGCCGAAACCTTCTGTTCATTCCAATCATGTTCAATTGGGTTTTCATGTCAGGAGAGTTTACAGGCCAATCCTTAACAAGGAAAAGTTGCTGGGCTAAGAAATACCTGGTTACATTAGTAGTGTGAGGTCTAGCATTGTCGTGCTGAAAGATTCCCACATCTTGATGATTGGGGAAGAAAGGCACAACGATAGGTCACATTACTTTATGAACGTAGAAATCATCGGTTACATTAACTATGAAGACATGAAGTGGAGTACTGTACTCATGCAAGAATCCACCTCAATATGTAGGATTCTTCCTCCATACCTGTTATGCTGGACTATACACACGCCGTTATATCTTTCTCCAGGACGACGTCATACTCGATTTCTCCTATCAGCAAATAAAACATTAAAACCGTTATTATCAGAGAGCATCGTCGGTCTCCATTCCGCACATGGACAATGAATATTTGTTTGGGTCCTGGCCAGTCTGTTACTCCAGTGGCCTCTAGTAAGGATATGACCGATGAATATGGCTTCTGTTTTGCAATTTTGCAAGCAAGGGAAGAGAAATCTCCTTCGTCCTCTGTTTGCGCTAGTAAGCCCCAGAGTGTCACGTGTATGAGCTGCTGTCTGAGTTGCTGTTTTGAAGTGGTTGCACAGATGCATCAGTACAATATGACGATTTTGAGATAGCGATGTTACATGAGGTTTACCAGGTCTGACGGGCCCATCGGTGGTACCTGTTGCCAGAAATCATCGTTGTTGCAGCCTCACTATAGTGGACTTGTCACAGTTGATATGTCTGGTAATTTCTCTGTTCGCCATCCCAATGATAATCATTCCAGCAGCTTGTCATTGCTCTGGTAAAGTCAGTCGAGGCATTCAAAAAGAAAAGACAGACCTTGTTTCGATAAGTATCAGATAATGTCTTTTACTCGCCTAAACTGTATCAATGCGTGTGCCCAATGTCAACTTGTTTCAACTTTTATTAAGGCCAGGATTTATTTATTTGCTGTTTTGAATGTGAAGAACAAAAATTGTGAAAGAAACATCACATCAACACAATAATGGGAATGCACAAACTTCACCATCTGCTCACGTTCTGGGTTGAAAATTCACTAACGGACATAAACATTTTAAACGTGAAAACAAATCATGATAGTGGTCACTAGTATCAATAAATAACCTACCCAAATGCTTGGGAACCAGAGTAGCTCTCTCACCAGCTGGTCAGCAAATCTTGGTTTTAAGTTCACTTTTTATTCACGGTATTACATTATAATAACTGATTCCACGGTTCTTCATGTACAATGAAGTAGGGTTCCAAGACTCATGCTCTGGGAAGGTTGAGGAATGGCGCATTCGCTACTGAGCAAATGAGGAAAGCGACGCTAGTCAGACGTTTATTGGTCAATCTCTAATGAGATAACATAAGACTTCATAAGAACACGGTACTTCATAACGCTAGTTCATAACCCAGCTCATTTTCACCATGCCTACTAAACTATCATCTTACATTTGCTCTTTCATCAATCACCATCAGGCGCAATCTCTGCATCGAAGATTATCCGCAACTTCCTCCAACACCTTATGTCTCTTGTATTGGTAATACACTTCACTGGACTGTATTGTGTCGATGTTTTCCTACCACTTGTATATATCCCTACCTCTTGTTCCTTTACCCTCGACTCTAGCTTCAAGTAACGTCCTCAAGAAGGTGCCATGTCTTTAAATATATCCAAAGTATTTAATTCATATTTTTCTGTGTTCGATTTTGGTTTCCTTTAATAGTTTTTCTTTCATACGCACGCAGTTTTGTTACAATCAATGTGTCAGTTTTCTCTTTCAATGAAGTTCTATTAACCTTTGTTAATTCTTCTATATATCTGCATAGAAGACCATGCATCTATTTTAATTGATATCTTGTAGTTTGTTTATTATCCATGTTTCTGATACCATACATTATTGTGGAATAGATGTAACAATTTAAATTTGGCTTGCTTTGTTTGTTTGTGATATTTGTTTCGATTTTAAAAGTTTCCTCGTGTCATTGAAAGTACATTTAGTCGTTACCATTATCCTTTTAACTTCGGTTTCGCATCTAAAACAATTGGTAATTGTGATTCCCAGACACAGGTACTAATAATATAAAAGGGGTTCCCCTTACTAGTCTATATGTTGCACTATAGTTACATAATTTTGTTTATGTTAAGCGTTTGTTCATCTTTGATTTTGCGGATTATACTAGTGTTTATTTTCTGGCTGCTAATGTTAAGTCCATAGTCTCTGCTTGATTTAACTACTTGATCTATTAGTATATGCTGTTCGTGTTCACTTTCTGACACGAGTACTGTGTCTCCTGCATATCTTTGGCTGTTTACTGTTTTCCCATTGATCTTGAGCTCGATCATTCCCTCTACCTGTTTAAATAAACAGTAAATGTAGATGTTAATCAGGCTAAGTAATACAAATATAGCATTGTTTCATTTCTCTTTTTTTTAAGTGTATGGGTTAATAGCTATTCTCGTATCTTATTAATTCAGTTTGATGTCAATCCATATTACTGATAAGTCTAATATCTTTACTATCTAAGCATTTTTCTTGGAGGCATGCTATTAATTTTTCATGCTGTACTCTGTTGAAAATTTTTCTGTAGTATAAGGAGCAAACAAACATATAGTTTTGAGCATGTATATATTTATACTCTAATAATATAATACTAAGTATAGCTTCTCTAGCTCCTTTGATTCTCCTAAAACCAAACTGTTCTTCACCGACTTATGTATATCTGTATTCTAATCTAACTAATGGTTACGTAGCAATGTTCTAAAACATGGAAATGTAAATATGGATATATAAAACATGAATATGTAAGACACGGATGTGTAAAACATGAATATGTAAAATCGTGACATCTACAACACGAATATGTAAGACGTAGATAAGTAAGAAATGGATATGTAAAACACGAGCATGTAAACCATGAATATGTAAAACATTGATATTTTATACATGAATATAAAACCACGGATATCTAAGACATGGATATGTAAAACATGGCTTTGTAAAGCACGAATATGCAAAATATAGCTAACAGTACAAGGAGCGGATTAAAGACCAGATACCTTCATAAATAGATGTATGGCTACAATAGAATGACTAACGTGTCTTGAAAAGAACAGCATCAAGTAATTTGTCGATAAAGCTAACTATAGGAAGCTGAAAAATTCAGCTCCGTCGATTACTTGTTTCCTGCTATGCTGTGTTTTTGGTAAAGGCATTATGGCTGACACGTTGATTGTGTGTGTGTTTCCTATACTTCCAGTGAATCTTAAAACTTCACTGCGTTCTGTTTTAAATTTCACGTGTTGGATCATGGTTTTAACTGCTGTTCTATTATTTATAATTTCCAAACTGCAATATATAACTTAAATCCGAGTATCTTTTTTATGTATTATTTGCACTTATTTTTACTGTAGCTCGAAGTACACACTTTAAATTGTTTTTTCTATGAATAAATATATGGATATCACTGCTTTTAGAAAACTGTGCTTGCATATGTTCACGCGGCATATCAAAGATAACCGTGATAGAAAGAAATTTCAAAAACTGCTGTAAACATAGCATTGATATTGAACACATGCATTGTATACTTGGAAAATCAATATTGTTGTTATTGGTTGTTGATTATGAACCGACGGAATAGCATTCCCGCTAAACTTGTACATTTTCAGCCTCTCCAGATGTCGAAGGCTATGAATTCTAAAGGAAACCGTAACTTTAGTGTTCAACATAGCCCTCGTTATTCCACGCCGATGCCAAGTTTTAATTATATTTAATCTATATTTCTTCAACTTCAAATAATGTGCAAAGGGCAGAAACCAGTATTCGTCAATTTGAGAAATGAGATGTCACTGTGTACAGTTCTTGCGTCCTGTTGAGGTTCATAGTCTTTGATGGTTGTTTTGTCAGTGATTTCTCTTGGTTTTCCTCTCCTTTCTTTGCCATCTGGAGCAAAATTTTAATACTTCTAATAGCAGTCTTTTTTCGTTAATTCTAAGTACATTTCCGATACATGTCCACCATTTCTTCTTATTGCTGCACACACATATTGTCATTTGATGTCTTTTCTTATTTGCTTGATTGGCTTGAATTCTTCCCAGCCAATATTTAAGACGTCTCTAAGACATACATGTTCAAATGAATTTACTTTTTTTCTCCTGCGTGTTTGCTACTTTCAAACTCTCGCATTCATTCATTGGTACCATGCCTTCCGACGTACCGATCATGTCTCTCCACAGTCTGTTATACATTTAAATATAGTTTCTGATGATTTTACATTATGCCAGACTTTCAAGCCATCCAACATTTTCTCACTGTGTCTTCCTCTGTCTCTCTTACCCTCGATCTTTCCAGTTCTTACGATGTTCTCTAACCCACCTCTTCTCATGACATGACCCAAAAACTGTGATTGTCGTCTTCTAATACAGTTCATAAGTTCTCCATTTGAGTTGACCAGTTGTAGAATTATAGTATTACTCTTTTTAGCTGTCCATGATATTTTCAACATTCTTCTTTAAAACCACATCTCTACAAACAAACTCTCGCAACGATCTGCTAATACATGTATTAAATCGGATAAATACGCGTAGTTTTGTATATTTAGTTATTCGGTTTTTTAAAGATGTTATTATGTTACTGAATACTTTGGATGCAAAATAATTTATTTTTCTGTCTAAAGTGCGCCATGTTTAATACAAATTTCGTCCAATCAAAAATTAAAATAAAACTGTCAGCAATCCATTATATGACTAGCAGCTATTAAGCAATTTCAGCACATCAACTTTCTCCATTCTCAACTCAATATTTGTGATTCTTACACCAATGTTACATTACACGGTATATTGCTTCAATATTTAATTGTAGCAATATTTTCTTTTGTCAAGATGCACTGTATTGAATTTAAAGAGCAGCATACAGAATCTCTCTTCTCCAACTATTGTTATATACGTATAAGTATAAATATTCAGTGACAACTTGCAGAAGGGCCGTGGATCGTACAGTGGCCTGCCAAACCTACTACAGTATACTTCTAGTAGATGATATGGCTATGTAGTGTGACGTTTCTTCCATTGAAAATCCTTCTAAAATTCATCCTTATAGTTATAAATATTTCATGTGTATGTACTGTTGTCACAAACATATGGGTTAAATGTATGTCGTGACTCAATTTCATACTTTTGTCTTCTATCAAATAATCCCAACGGAAAACTAAGAGATATGTGTCAGTGGACATTGCTCCTTTGGCCTTCTGTGACGGATTCTTAGGTGCATGGAAATGTCCGATGTATCATCATTGCGGCAGTGTCCAATTAATTGACATAAAATTATGACCCAGTTGGCCCAAAAGTACAGGAAAATCTTCTAACAAGACGTGTTCGATACTACTACGCTGTAATACATCCTTTCAGAGATTCGTCATACATCCATGAAACAGCATAACAAAACCATGTTTTTACTCAGGGGGCATTCTGTATTAGTCAGAAATGCTAAGTATTTTTCAGAGTTGCCTGCGCGCAGCTAAAGGGACTACTTTTTCATCATGATAATCATCTATTCACTATACTTCAGCAGCAGGTGAAACACGAGACTCTACTACAACTACGCCTATTATGTATCTAACTATTTCTCTTTCCGTTTCTTTTCAACCTCTTGCTGGGTATAGTTTGGGAAATACAACGTTTAGAATTATTGTTTAAAACGGGGCTGCAATGTCTGCGCCTTTAAGCTTGGCACAGCCGTTGAACCACTTTGTGCTATAGGAAGAACAGCAAATTCAGCGCTGAACATCCTTATTTGTCTCTTACAATATACATGACAGTTCACAGTATTGCTATTCTTTAATTCCTATTTAAGGCCCGACAAAACACGGCTTCTTTATTCTAATCTTTAGAGTTATTTCCACGTCAAATTTGTCATCTATATATATATATATATATATATATATATATATATATATATATATATATATATATATATATATATATATATATATATATATATATATATATGCACGAGGGTGAGGATTTGTGTGACATGGAGAGAAGATAGTCATTCAACCAGACTTGGTACCATCAAAAAATGAAAACTGCCGACGAGGGATCTGAAAACATATGAACACATACTGTGTGCGAAGACGATGATCAACACACATATATCTGTACTTTATTATTTTATTCCAAACAGTAATTCGTTTTTGAAAAAATTGTATTTGTCTGATTATAAATATTTTATTCATCGTTTATTTGTTGGATGTTTAATTGTGACTACCAGCTCTCGATACATTTCACAATGCACATATTTTTCTCAAGCTTGTTCATTTGTATTTTGACTTCATTATCTTCTGTCCATCTCTCTATTTTTCTAGCAAAATATTTTTGTGATTTTATATTCTGTAAATTTTCAAATACCTCGGATCCAGTATATGCAGCGATGGTAAATGCAAAGCAGAACTAAAAATAAGGCTGGAGATGGCTTTAGCGTCCTTGTCAAGGCTAACTGTGATTTGGAAAAGCAACATCAGTGTTGGAGTGAAAATCAAACTGTATATGTCGCTGGTGCTTTCTGTTGTGTTGTATGGTTGTGAGAGTTGGACACTCACTGCGGACATGGAGAGAAGATTACAGGCTTTCGAGTATAAATGCTACAGAAGAATTCTACGAATTTCCTATAGGGAACATAAGACCAATGTGTACGTAAGAAATAAAGTAGAGATGTGTGCAGGTGTCCAGGAGCCATTGCTTTCAATAGTGAAACGACGAAAACTAGCATGGTTCGGACATGTATGCGGGCACGATTCCTTGTCAAAAACAATATTGCAGGGAACTGTCGAGGGTAGAAGAAGCAGAGGAGGACAAATAAAGACATGGACAGACAACATCAAGGAATGGACAGGGCTAGATATTTCCACACTCATCCGCATCGCTGAGGATAGAACTCTGTGTGCTGAAGCATCCAATGTGGTACCCCTACGACCCTGAAGGGTTATGGGTTTATTGATTCTGTAAATTCTGTAAAGTTATTACATCGTTGTTAGTGGTGGACAAAATAACTCCCGTAGTCCAAATCCAGCCAATAAAGACTACTATTTTCCGGTCAAGATGATCAAAACGTACTCTATGCTCTGGCTCAGTGATTAAAAAACACTACTTGAAAACCCAGAGTACTACAAAAAGATGTTTCACCCAATACCACACTAAATAACAACCTCAATCTGACCCACCCATCCAAATAGATTGTTAACTTCTGATCTAGATTAATATGGTTTCCAGTTAAATGTCCTTATTATCATAGCATATTTTATACCCATGTGTAGCCGGTCCCGACAAAAGTAATCACCGAAAAGTGACACTGTTATTTGCTTCATCTTTCCCATATTGTTGTTAGACATCATATGAGGCTTGTATTGTATATAACCAGGTATATCTGTTTTGCAATATTTTCTAAATCTCTGCTAAGAAATCAATGTTTTTATTTGAGCCTCTCTGTTTGCCAGTGTTTTCTTTTTCAGTTGTCTTCGGTCAGCCCTGTCTTGTTTCACTTGTTTACTGTTGTATTCGTCAGTCAGTTCCTCTTTTAACAAGTTTGTCACTTAGGCCAGGTGTCATAGTTGTCCATGATAGTCTGTCAGTTGCCAATGATTGCAGGTCTTGTGCATTTATGCCTGTTGATTTTAATTCATTCATAAATGTTCTTCTGATCGTTGTTTTTGGTCTTCCCTGTTTTTTCATCTGGTGTCCACATGAAGGCTTGTCCTGGTATTCTGTCTTCCTTCATTCTAAGTATGTGGCAGATGTATGTCCAGCGGCGTTTTCTGATGATGTTCGTCACATATTCTTGTTTGTCTCCTCTCTTAGTATGTCGTTTGATTTGAAGTTTTTACAATTAGTATTTGTGATTTTTCTGAGGCAACTATTCTCGAAGGCAACTAGCTTCTTATCCATTATTGCGGTAGATTTCTAACTTTCACATCCATATGTAAATGATGAAATCACACTTGCATTGAATAGTCGCAGTTTGGTGTGTTTACTTGCAATTTTCGATCTCCAGATGATTCAGATGACTGTTGTATACCGCAATATAAATTGCCCCACAAATATTGTAATTCCTTTATAACGCATACGTGTATAACACAATTACCCATTTAACAACAACTTTCAAAATCCATATTAGTTTATCCTATATATAGTTGTATATAATTAATTCCTGCTATTGCACATATTTCGTCGGTTCGAACAATTTGTTGTAATGAAATGGTCATGACACTTTTCAAAAAATTATAATAACCAATTCCACGCTGAACATGGTATTTATATGATAAACTAATTTTCTACATGAGAACTGTATTTCTATTCGATATTTTCTGTCATTTTACATGACAGTATTTGTTGTTATTTATTACAAAAAAATTGATATGTCTGAACTATGTATAATATAACTATACAATTCATAAATTAATTATTATGTTAGATGCAAATTTGTATCGCTGCTATATATAAAAACATCATAAAAAGTTTACTTGGTTTGATATTTTGCCTAAATATACGCATTATTCCAGAATGCCATAAACAAATAAACGTTAACAAACCGTCTGGTTGCTAACTATTGAATCAATGTACAGCCCCCGCATTGTGGTGCACAAGTATTGAATTTATAACTAGTTTTCAAACGAATTAATATATATTTACTGTGTTAGTTCTTCTGTGAGTATTATTGAGTGGAACACTAACACAGTTATAGAATATGCTGAACTGTGATGTTGACTTCAATGCCACACTGTATAATATTTACGGGTTATAATTTCAAACAGTGGTTCTCAACTGGAGACACATTGCCCATTGTGAGGTTGCTGCTTGTTATGGAAAGAGGATAGGGTACTCCGACAAACAGAACATAAAAAAGTGGAAGAAGAGGGGATAAGAGGACATATTTTGTTGTGATCCCCAGGAATTGCAAACTATTGGTTGAGAACCCAAATAGGATATCTAAGGTGCAGCGTCGAATAAATAATAGTTGTTTTTTTTAAGTATTTTGTTTAAAGCATCTATGTTATACGATGTTAATTTTCTTTTTCATTTACATTCCACCATGAGAGTGAATTTTTATTGGTTCTTCATATGAAAACCAAAATATGAAAGTGACCGAATATTACTATGAGCTTGACATTAACGAAAATTCTACAATGAATTGTGAAGCGTGTTAAAATTTCCATCATCACATTAAAAATATTTCAAAATGTCTAAGATTGTAATTATGGAAAATGTTATTTTGTTTGAAAATATGTTTGCGATTTGTTTTATTTAATCTGATTAAAAGGTCTATTTTTAAATGTTTCAGTTTCGAGGGTCACTTTATTTCTATATTTAGGGATCGCGACAAGAAAGGATGTGAGTAATTGCTATAAATCAGTGTTTCCCAACGTGGGGCACGCGCCTCAAAGGGGTGTGGTCTTTCCGGGGGAGGGAATTCAAAAGATTTTTGGGGTTCATTCCATTTTTCCAATATCAAAAATATGTATATGTTACTTAAAGTAAATCAGAATTTTAGAAAGACGTAGGTGTGTATGGTAAACAAAAAATTGGGGCGAAACACGGCTCTAGATCTTGTCATACCCAGAAGACATCAGTTCTCAGCAGTATCCAATACTTTGAGAAGGCACCTCGTCTGTGTGTGTATTTAGAAGGCATATACGATAATTTTTTATGCAGGTTTTCCATTCTGATGATAATGATCTTCCTCCATCGCAAGTGAAGCTGACTATGGCATTTTAAAAAAACGAACAATCAATTAGGTGCACTATTTGTGAGTCCTCAGATATCTTCAGGGCCCAGAGATGACATGCACACCAGAGTGCACCGGCCGGCGCACCATAGCTGGTTGAGCATCAGGGTCAGTGAACCACAGCTGGCCAAGACCCTCAGTACACTTCCACGCAGTGGGCCTGGAAACAGGAGTGCAGCAACCCTGCTGTAGCCTGGGCTAGTACTAGGGATCAAAGATACGGGAATGCCATCTCGGCCCAAAAAAATGCTGGCTGAAGACGAATGTGTCAGGTCTAAAGGCACAGATAACGCAGCTTGCTGTAAAACATGACACAACGCAGATCACCCTGATACGTCCTTCTCAGGACTGTCAGCGAAATTACGACGAAAAAGTAGAAGATAGCTTCAGAAAACCTTGTTAAAGTTTGAACATGAATTATTATTCTTCTTTCGTTTGTTTAAAATGTATCTATATATGTAATGATTTCTCCTCAATAAACGTATTATATATATATATATATATATAATATTATAATAGAGGAAGCAGAGATGTCGTTCTATAGAAGAATGCTGAGAACACAATGTGATGATGATGATGTTGTTCCTCCTTCGCAAGCGAAGATGAGCATGGCATGAAAAACATTAAATATATAATAATTAAAAATTGGTAATTAACTAATTTGGTTTTTGAGTTCGTAGATGCCCGATGAGTCCGATTCGTGCACGGAAAGTTCTATTGCAGTGCATGCAGGAGTGCTGAAGGTTCTGGGTAGGAGAATTTACGGATTTGTCCTTCCGCTTCTTGCGCTTGTGGATTGCCCGCAGTGTTCTTACTTTTTTCAAATTTCGTGATGCCAACAGTGATTTAGGTGTACCAGACTGAGTGATAAAGTGATGTAGTCTCCCAGGAGCTAGGATCGATGCTGCAGTTCTTGAGCTTTTTAGGTGATCTTTGAAGCGCTTTTTCTGCCCTCCACTTGAACGTTTACCTTTGCACAGCTCCCCATAGAATAATCTCTTTGGAAGGTTCTTGTCTTAACACAATGTACTGCCAAGAGTTGTTGAAAAGTGGTATAATGTGGAGGTGTTGAAAGAGTCAAATACGAGTCGGAGCTTAATAAATAATATAGGAAAAAAGTAATCTTCATATTTTGGTCACGTTATGAGACAATGAGGTTTGGAGAAGTCACAACAGACACGTTTGAAAGCAACAGAGACAGAGGTTGACATCGTCAGTTTGTCTATCCTCTGATGCGGCGCTTAGGCCATTCCATTACCACCTTTTTACCCCTAGGTCCCAAACCTAATTTCTTCCGTATCAGCTGTATCATAATATGTAATAGTGTCTCAATATATTTAAAACATGTCTATATATATATATATACTAGTGTCTCCTCAATAAACTTGAAATATGTCTATATATGTAATAGTGACTTCTCAACAAACCTGAAATGTGTATATAAATATATGTAATAGTGTCTCCTCAATAAACTTGAAATATGTCTATATATGTAATACTGACTCCTCATAAATCTGAAATATGTATATAAATATATGTAATATTGTCTCCTCAATAAACTTGAAATATGTCTATATATGTAATAGTTACTCCTCAATAAACTTGAAATATGTCTATATATGTAATAGTGTCTCCTCAATAAATTTCACGACTTTTTCATGTCTAATACAGGGGTGAATATGAATAAAGAAGGTTTTGAGATGAGGAATGACTGTCTTACTTTAACTTTCGTTATTGGTCTCTCGTTCTAGTAAGCCTACGGTGTTCTAATGTCAAAGCTTTAAATACCCGCATTGATCTGGCCAAGCCAGGCTGGGTGGTCACCTTATAATATTTCTCAAGAGTTTTTGGCAATGTTGTAGTAGTTGAGAGGATGCTTCCTGCAATCCTTAAAAACGTGCCTCCATCTCCACGTACTTCTTTGATCATTTAAAGAGACATAACAGCGTGAAAAGATTAATACCTGAAGGCAGTGTTAACCTCAACAGAGGAGGAAGTCGCCCAAGATGACGATGGTGCAGTGATATATCAGATTGCTTAAAGGTGTCTCTAGCTGTGGCAGGTCAACTCATCCAGAATCGCGGAGTGCTCAGAGAATCCATAAGGAAGACCACATTCTGGAAAGAATAGGTCACGTGTGAACTTCCATGTAAACGCTTACCTACAAAAAAACTCATTTAATTACATATATTCAATTACATAAATTCAATTACATTAAAAGCCAAGAGAAATATGGTTATCTCAATGTATATATATATAACTTTTCATCATCAGGTGCTATGCCGGGTGGCGTAGGCGGTCATGGCTCTCCACAGCTCTCTGTCCACAGTATTATGTATCAAAGTCGTTGTTGTTTCTTTGCCGTGCCAGGTTGTCAAACTGTCTAATATTTTCTCACGTTGTCGCCCTCTGTCTCTGGTGCCTTCAAAGAGCACTATATATAACTACATCGCTTTAATACGGCGATTTGATTTGATTACGAACGATTATCTCTTACTTCCTATATGAAATGGAAGGTTTCTGAGCTTTCTTTCATACCCAAGAAACTTCCCCTTTCGGCTTGGTACAATACCTATTGGGTGAGTATTCTACCTCGGGGGTGGGGGGGTTTTACATGTTACGAGACGAGCTGATCGTTTTCTTCGGTCACCCATTGTTTGTCTATACTCTGATGAGGCGCTTCGCAGTCAGCCAGCTGTTCCTCGTGTAGGAAGACCATTCCATTACCACTCTTTGTGTCTCTAGGTCCCAGACATATTTCTTCCGTATGATCCGTGTTGGGTATCGGAGACGTTCGAATGAGACTCAGGTTTGATATACCTTCCTAGACGATGTGCTGCTTTGCCAAACACGTCGGTGGTCTGGGATTTGAGCTGTGAATTTCTCACTCACTCCCTTCGTCCGCTTGAGATGGCTTTCCAATCCATCGCCAGACACGGTTTGTGTATTTTCACTCTTCGTCACTGCGTTTATTACCCAAAGAGGTAGGTAAAACACGAATCTCGGACGAGGAGTTTCGCAGTGGGCCCTAAGGTACTGAACCCAATTCTCTCTGTATGAGTCGTGTTAGGGAACGGACAACAGTCGAGTTGGGCTAGGTTTGAAGTGTCGATAGAGACTTGCGGCCCCCTCTACTTTGCCCCCAAACCTATATTCCGAGTCTCAGCACAAATTCAGTCATACATTTGAACAATGCACTGCCCGACATTTGTTAAATGCTTATCCTGTGTGCAATGAGGAGCTTCATTCAAAGTTTCTTCCATACCCAGTAGTGCATGTACGCGTTGGCATACCCAATACCTTAGTCATGACTCCTATTTTGAATGGGGTCTATTGTGATTGGACATGAGGGCTTCTGTGTGTTCGGTGCATGAACAGCATTTCCTGGACGTTGATTGTTTTTAGCACCTCTTGGCTGGTCTTCCTCGCCGTCCATGATAGTCTAATAATTCTTCTTTACAACTTCACTGCGAAAGCCTCCAATATTTGGGCTCTAGTTATATTTATTGTCCAAGTGTCTTAACGGTAGGTTGTCACTAGGGACACAATGTGTGTAACAAATATTTCTTATTTCCCTGTTTGCACCGTGCCACATTTTTTTCAGTTGTTTTAATTTGGATATTGCTATTGCTGGTCTTTTCCTGATCTCGAATGAGCAGTCTCCTTGAGTGTTCATGTTCGCTCCTAAATGCATAGAAGATGTTTAGCTTTTCTAAAACAAAACAGAAACTTTATGTTGAATCTGACACGAACGCAGTAATCTTGGGCTGAAACTGTTGAATGTGACAGGAAAACAGAAATCTTGGGTTGAAACTGTTGAATGTGACAGGAAAGAAGTAATCTTGGGTTGAAACTGTTGTATGTGACAGGAAAGAAGTAATCTTGGGTTATCGCTAACATGACTTGTTTTGAGCTAGGCAACACATTTAATGCTAATGTTTATGAACTAACGTCATTTCACTCCGAATAGGAAAATAAATGTATATTCTTCCTTAGCAGATGTCAGAGGTTATACATGAGTGCAATAGTGTAATAATTGCTTAGTCGACATGCGATAATTAGTTAGGAAATGTATCTTCAAGTGCATATACACTTGTATTTCCTAGCCACACTGTGAGTCAGCTCACCACCTGTCCGTATGTTGTTTGTGTAATAAGCCCCATAACCCGTTAGTGCGTTAGGGGCTGCCACACTGGAGACATCAGCTCAAAAAACTATCCAAATATCTCCATCCTCAGTCATTCGGAGGAGTGTAGAAAAACAATGCCCAGACCATTATTTCATGTTATCAAACCAGTATTTTCTCTATCCCCCTCTCCTCCTTCTACTCTCGAATGTTCCTTGCAAAATTACTTTAGAAAACGAGTCGTGTCGTGTTACATGTTCAAACCAAACAAGTTTACACCGTATCACATCTGCCGCCAAAAGTGCTTTGTATGCTTTACGTATGTTTCTTTGTTGCCAGACAAATATATTTGTCTTGTGTTTTGCATAACTAATTCTTAACAAACGTCGTAGCACTTATTTTCAAAAGACTAAATCTTTCTTTCTGTGTTTGCATTGAGTGTCCAACTTTCTCATTCAAATAAAAAAGTATACTTAGCAATAGCATTCTGAATAGATTGATATTTTCTAATATATGGTTTGTTTTATACTGAGTCTTGAATAATTTGTTTCACAAAGACGTTTGGTGGGAACGTGAGATGTCTGTTTTCAACAATGCATAATCATATTGTTTTCTTACTTTCATATTCTGACTGTTCAGTATTTTAGATTCACACAAAGATTCGAACCTCAGTTGGATGCTGAGTGTATAGCAGGGTTGAAATTCTTGATAAAATGGATGAAGCGAGACAATTCTATCTCTGCCATGTCAGTAATGCCTATACCGTCATTAATGTATCTATGAAAAAGAAATGGAAAATGGTCTTCATCTACCTCCCAAAGACATGAACTTCCTCTACAACCAATCTCGAACTATTATTGTACTACGTAAATAAAAAAATCCGAACGTAATTTTCTGAGCGTCCTTTTGCGCTTCATATTTCACATATTTCATATTATACATCGATGACGAGATATTAGGTTGAACGATTTGCACTATTAACCGAAACACTTACTTTAACATTATCTTTTTCTCTCTCTCTCTCTCTCTCTCTCTCTATATATATATATATATATATATATATATATATATATATATATATATATATATATATATATATATATATATATATATATATAAATGTAGTATTGACAGACAGGCTGTCGCGAACACTCTAACTAGTGTGTACCAGAATTGTTTGTTCTCAAGTGACATAATCGATGTGCTGATATCGCACGTCATTCATGTCAATGCCAGAATCACGCGCCAGTAGCTTTACGTCACTTCCTGCGTTAGTAGGAGCACTAATAACTCATTTCAGAAGGTAACTCTTACAGTGCATGATGTCTGTTCCAGTGATATATCACTTGTTTTTAATGCGGTCGTCCTTTGTATGCCACATTAATTGAGTATTTATAACAAATTGTGTCATAACTTTTTTTTATAATAATGAGAATTTAGATAAATGACAAAATTAGAGAAAACAAAGAAATGTATAACTTAAATTTCCTCCTTTTCATTTGTTCTTAATCTCGTGTAAATTAGCATGATTAGTCCAGAGAATGAAATGTGTGTCATAGCTTATAGCTTTGCTGCTATTTATACGCACACCGTTCCGACACATCCGACCTCTACATTGTGTATGAGTTACTTTGACTCTCTAAAGTGGTGTGACAACAAACTCCACCCACAATGCTTCTTAGTTGCATCGTACGAGATGCATTGTTGGTTTCCATAGTAGGACTACTGATGGTAGTACTAATAGCACCTCTGTAATCTTTGACAGCTTTTTCACCGAACCGTGCAGAGAAATCCCAAGAACAGCGTTACACAAACTTCTGCAATGTTATCGTCAATGAGAAACCTGACTTCTGCATCGTCGTTCTGCATGACAGAAACCGGTATTTTTTACCTGCAACTTCTATCGACTGCAGAAAAAGTACCAGGTAATACAGGCGGCGTGGGTATCCACTTCTCTCAAAGATCAATGCAATTAGGGTGTTAGGGTATATACTTATCTGAAGACATCTTCTGCCTGTTCCAACCACGACCTTCACCTATTCAGCCTGGAATCTTTCACCTTATTCATATCTAGTAATAAACGATGACGTGTATCGGCACTGATTGTAAGATATACCCAAGCCCACATAGCCTTGACTCTATTAAGTACGGTTGGGTATTCAATGATAAATCTCATCGACATAAAAAGTGAACCCTTGGTAGATCCCAAGCATGAACATCAGAACACTACAGGCTGTGCACAGATGACCGTAAAGGCTGGTTTTCCGATATTTTTATTATTTCTGTTCTTTTCATAGCTCGGCCTTAGCTATTTTTCGGGTAAGGATGACTCCAAGTATATTAATAGTGACCAATGAATATCAAGACAATAACCGAAAACGTAACGAATGAAGGCTTGTTTACTTTCTGCACTTAGATCTTCTATACTGCCGATGGTCTCGCCCCAAGATGATACGCATATATTCTTTCTAATAATCGTCTATTATTGCAATAAGTCTATCACTATTCATGAATATGGTACAATAATTATTCTATAATAGAAAAAAGACCCTGATTTATATATAAGATCTAATATATTTATGATATAATTGATAACAGAATAAAGAGAACAATTTTTCTTCGATAAAAAAGCAACCGCAAAAGTAATTTGACGGGACTAGATATGAATATAGCTTATCGACAAAAGTAATTTGACGTGACACGGTATGAATATAGCTTATCAACAAAAGTAATTTAGTGTGACTAAATACGAATATAGCTTATCCGGAATGGTTTTTTTTAACGACATCTCCAACTATAGGAGGTTTTCCGAAAACAGAAGAAACTACAATTCAACAGATGATTAATATTAGAGGACACAAATAAAGTAACAGCAACGTATAATTTTTTCAAGCGGACACTAACTTAACTCTCGCGATAAAAGATATCATGTAGTATTCTGGAAAGCAAGGAAGAAATCAAGCCAAATGAAAGAAGCAATGTTTATTCCTTCTTCGCTGTCTATGTCCATAATGCACGGTTCAGAGTAGTGCAGTTACCAACCTCTAAAGGAATATGTGAAAAATAACAGTCATGAGATAAGCTAACCCCTCGAAATACAGAACTGGAACAATCATTCACATCGTGCGTGAAGACATACTGAATAAAAGATCGTTGCACCACTGATGGAGGTTTTCGAAGATCACAGATGATGTTCTAACGACAACCTAAATATCTGTCGAGAGTCACGGAATGTCAATAATATTCATTCGTCTCTTCGTGTTTCTTTCAATGTGTTTGCGTTGTCTTTCTCCAGTCACGGACTTCATATTATTATACCAAAATGGTTTTTACTTGAGTCTATCTTTCTGTGTATTTGATATGTGGCTTCTACCATTACTTTCGATGTTCTCCATGCCTTTATCTTAAATTGCCACTGAAATAGGTTACTATTTAATTTTGCTTCTGTATATTGACTTGTCCTTCGCTATATCTGCAAGTCAATGATGAAATTTCACTTATATCTTATAAAAGACATCGGTCAAGATTTGAAGAATAAAACCGTTACACTTAGACGTCCATATATTGAATTATTCTCTGCTGTCAGCGTGCACTATCAAGACAAGAACTAAAGGATTTTTTGTGTCAAATGCAATCGTGCTTAGATCCCTAAACGATAACTACATACATGTATGTCTCTGTTGCTGGCTGATTTAAATCTCATATTTAGCCAGAATCAAAGCACATGTACATACAGATACCATTCAGCATACAGGTGATATCGCCGGGTCTTACATAATCAATTAGTAGGAGATTTCTTCTGAAATGCATTATGTCCCAATGACAGTCGGAGATTTCTAAATATAAAATAAACATCTGGAGAATCTTCCCCATGGCACAAAAGGAAAAACTAGATCAATTGCTCCTAATATTCTCAGGGATGACAAAAGCAAAAATGACATTCTAGTGACACTCCTGTTAGCGACGTTTCGTTTTATCATGTTTTCAAAGTTCCCTAATTAAAACTCAATTCTAATCTGAGCTGCAAAATGCAGTTTCCACATACCACATATTTTGTCGAGTAGATGTTAAATGTGTGCTATATATTCTTATGTAATATAATTAACATAAGATTTGTTTTAAAAATAAATTATTAAACAGGTTCAAGATATTATATGCATGTCTTCCCATTTATATATACACACATACATACAATATATATTATGTATATATATATATATATATATATATATACGATAAAGCAGGTTGCTTTAAGTGAGAAAATCGTCACCAGAGGGATAATACAATGTTTCAGGTGACCACTGTAGAGAACGAGTGATAGTGTTCCTTAGAAAATCTGAACCAGTAAAGGAGTAAACAAAATATTGAAACTACTGTTACTTTTGTGTACCTACTAGAAGAGAATGTTTAAAATGCTATTGATAGAAAACAAGTTTGAGCTGAAGCAAAGGCTCTGTTATGCTTGCTCAGAGCAGAAGTACGCTTTTTATGCAAACTGTAAAGTTATTTCATTGCATTTAAATAAACAAGTACAAGTTATAAGATATAGACAGTCTCACAGTTACCGCACAGATTCTTCGGTAGACTGAAAATACTACCAACTGTCGCATCCATTGCAAAAATTAATTGCACACATTTATTGCACGCATTTCTTGGACACATTAGTTGCACCCATTTAAAACAGTTTAGCTAATTTAGATTCTGTAAATATTTAAATAACAAACGTTATATTTTAATGGTTGCAGATAGGTCTCCGTTAAGAATAAGAGGGTAGGAGATTAACCTAACAATAAAAGGATATTTTCCCATTTTAATGGGATATTTGAATACCTTTTCCTGCAAAAACATTAAAAAAATTTGAGAAATGGGAGGGGGGTGGTTGCTCGTTTTCTGATTTGCATGCAAATATTAAATGTCCTGTTCTGATTTGTTTAGGAAACTTAACGAAGCTGAGTAAGGGGGTAAAGTGGGTAAGGGCATATCTATATAATAGACATTATTATATATGTGTTTGGGTGTAAAGTGAGTAAGGGTTAGGGCATATCTATATAATACACATTATTATACTGTTCTGATTTGTTTAGGAAACTTAACGAAGGTGTGAAACTCCCATCCTCATCTACGGTCTTTGTTATAATCATTTTTAGAATGCATTCATTTACCATTAATTGCATATATTGTGTACCATGATAATTAAAGAAAGAAATAATTCTAGAAATATGTGTTTGGGGGTAAAGTGAGTAAGGGTAAGGGCATATCTATATAATAGACAAATGTCCGAAAAGGGATTGTTCCAAAATAGTTTTAGAGACACTGCGTTCAATATCTGACAGCATTGCAAAAACATGTAAAACGCTTAATCGCTTTCAAATAGCTAACCGAATTTCCGTGTAACAGTACAAACATTGCAGGTTAACAGAATTTGACAGATAATTTAGCAATGCGATCTATTTTAAGATAAAACAACTTCTGCTATTGATTAAGTAGAAACTACCAGATGTATATTCTATCGATTTACACTCTCCAGCACACAAAAACGAAATCTTGCATAAATAGTATAGTTACAGGCAGCGGCTTCATTCGTTTGCGGTTTCAAATACTTGCGTTGGTATTTTTGGATTTAAATTACCTATAATTGTTTCGTGAGTTAGAAACAATAATTGTTTTAGCATATTCCTATTTTTACCTTTATTAGTCAATGTTTAGATACTCGTAGAGAACTAACATTTACTAGTTAAATAACCGGAAGTGGTAAAAAAAAGTATACGTAAATCGATAAGTTAAGAAATTGTAATTATTGTGTGTGGAGAAGAAAGTTATAAATTTGTGCAAAGGAAAGTGATAGTTGTTACTTGTTTCAGAGTCTATATTTCATGTGCTGGTGATAATATTTTCAAATTATATACCTATTTTATTGACTTCAATTGACTACACTGTTCTTGAACCATCAAACAAAGAATATCATTATTGAGTTAATATAATTGTGTTTCAAATAATTAAACAATTTATTTTGAATAAATATCTTTACTTGCATTATGTGACGTCTTAAAATAGAACTTGTCACTTCTGAATTTCTAATCTACATAGATTAGGGATGGACATACTACTGTCAGTGTGCCAAATCCAACACGTATATCATTTTTATTCTGGTTTTTGTCACGTTGCAGGAATATTACTGTAGACACTGGCACCGATCTATAGCTCAGAAACACTACTTGGGAGCTCAGAGACTACAAATATAGTTTTTTTTTCACCCCGTTCCACTTCGAAACAATTCAATCCAGCCTGCCTACATAAATATTTTTTCCCACGTTAGACGTACGACTTTCTCAAAACATTAAAACAACGAATACAACAGGCGGTATGGCGCGACACTAATAAATACAGCTACTTGTGTTGATCTATCTTCTTCTTTGTCTGCACAAGAATGACTAAAATTACTCCAGTGTTTCACCAAGCCACCAGGGGGCCTATGTTCTATGGTGGCTCTCGCTATAGAAGGCATCTGTGCAGTGTCACTGCATTAGTACCCTCACCCTACTGCAATCCTTGTCACTGGTTATTTATTCTTTATTTTGCCAGCAAATGAAAATCACAAATACAGTCGAAATGGCGTTGTAAGGAATTTCCCAGCTCTGGGATGGTCGAGAAATGGCGCCATCGTTACCGAGCAAGAGTGGTAGGCAACAAACACAAATAGTCAATGGCATTATGGTTAGCTAGTTAGCTACTGGCTAGGAAGTTACTCACTTATGGGTAACCACGTGATATGACGCTATAGTTTATAGATCATCTTATCGTTGTCATCATTTTATGTGTATTTTCTCCAGAAAGCGTTTTTTCATAAACAGAGACCTCCACGATTGCTAGTACATATTATTTTAATCCAACAAGACACTATTCAAATCAAAATGTTGTACACAAGACTGGACACCTACAAGTCCATGAGGATTATTGTGACACAAATCCGTTTTATTGATTCGATTAGACGCATTTACAAACAAGAGACACTCGTACCAAGTCTTTTGATGTTTCCTACTTATGATTCATACACAATGTTTAAACCACGCTATAAGAGAAAGGTAAAGACACGAGAGCTAGAAAAAAAACAGAATTATAACATGCAACGTAATACAGCAGTACACAGTAAATGTATTTGGTAACTAGTAGTGTATAAGAATAATTTAACATATTTATAAATAAATATATATATATATATATACAGATTACTTGAGAAATATTTTTGACTACTTTTTTAATTATCAGAGTTGTCATTGCATTATCCTCAGACGCAGTCCAACATACACGAGCTTGTGATCGAAATGCACGGGAATCAGAGAGAATTAGAGAAACGAGTCAATAAAATTGAGGAAACATTGGCCCAGCTACAGGTCTGTGATATTATACATATGGTACTTTTAAATCAGATTTAAGGGCGAGTAAAACTAAGTTTGACCCGAACGCTCTATGGTGCATTTCCCTGCTATTGAGTATTATAATCTTCCTTTACTGCGAGAGTCGGAATAATGAGATCCACATTGAAACAAACATTCCATCTGAAGCCGGCAAAATCATGTCTATATGTTAGTATATATGTATATATATGTCTATATTAAGCTCACCCCATTGTACAGAATGTCATGGGAATATTAAGATATAAATCTGTCAAGAACAGTCAAATATTTATCACTTGTGAGAGAGTGAAGTCAAGTACATCATCTTTATCAAGTGTCCTCTTCAAAACAAAGACTAACTAAAACGAACCTCCAACATAATATGTCTCTTGCCTCGGTGGTTCACTCTGCTAAACTGCATATTGTATATAGCATGATATGTCTCTCCCACTTTTATATCTGCCTACCTATTGATTTCCTCCCGTCAACCGTACTTCACATAATTCCTTCATAAAGGTGTCGTGTATATTAATGTCTAAGCATTTTTTTATATTTGTATTTCCTGTAATAGGTATATTTTCCATGCACTGTGTTGTCAGAACCTTTGCGTTTGTTTTGTTCTCTTTCCATTACGTTCTCTATATTTTCTATATACTCACTTTCCAGAGGCATCAATTATATCTTCTAGTTCGTTCATTATCCACGTTTCTGAGTCGTAACTCGAATATCAGAAAATAAAAAAAATGAGAAAATATTTGCAGAAGAAAGAAAATTTATAAAATATTGATTGATTATGAAGTCAAAACCACTACTAAATTATAAGAGGAAATAAATCGCACATGAAAACATGTCAAGGGAAAAAGCACCGATATTTTTCACGTGAAAAATTGACAAACAAAATGTAATATTTCTCAACCTTTTTCGATCATGATCTTCTTTCATTGAGACATTACAACATCCCCCCCCCTCCCCAGTGATTAGGTCTCCTTCCATTCTCACTCTTGTTTCTTTCTGTCCGCTAGTTAATGTTTTTGGAAACATGTATTGGCAAACACGGCGCATATGCAGTTCATTGCGGAGAATATTGTGGCAACTTCCAATTGGTATTTCACCTTCTAAGCTTTTTTTCTGAATACTAAACCTTCTATCCGCACGAACAACGTTCCAAACACACTCAATGTTTTCAATGTTGATCGAGATTGACGGTCCTCCATCAAGTGCATCACTCTATCGATCTATTCGCTAAACACGCTATTGCCTTTCAGCGTCAGGGGTAGAAGAGTTATCTTGAGATGGTTCTCTTGTGTCATCCTTATCGTCACTAAAACGACCTTTTATGGAAACGCTTCTGCCTAACACATACTTGAGATTTCTTCATTACAGTATCACAATACGCTTTATAAAGCAAATGTTAGTGTCTCTGATGGTGATGTCTCAGGCTAAACACGAATTTGGCATTTGTGCGTTGTTCAGTCAATGACATTGTCAATTTCGACGATGCAACTAGCACAGCACACAAACAAACATATGTATCTTCCCTTCGAGAGTATATCTGAAGGTCACATCTGCAATGTCCTTTTCGCCAAGGGCATTACCAACTTCTAATCATACAATCTCTATGACAACATCTCTCATTTAAATATTTGTCGTTTATTCTGGAACTTGTTGATGCTGCCTCATATGGCCCAGGTAGAGAATCACTGAACAACATGATATGTGAGAATACTTGAAGGAACACCTTCCTGTTGTAAACCATTTATGTTCAACAATTATTTCCGCTAGCTACAAAGACACAAATCCCCTGCATCGTTCTTAATGACCGATCCTTGCTTAGAAATTATGCGCAGGCTCAAAGACCTTCACTGCTGAAAATGCAAGTGTTTTTGATTGGTTACTGGAATAAAGTCTTGGTCTTTTGATTTGACGATTTAAATAATTAATGGAAAAATTGCTTTCTCTGCTGAAATTAGTTTCTATTTCTGGGTCAAATTTTCCAGATAAAATAAAATATGAATTATAAAATCTTTTCACCGGAAAATGAATGCAATTGTACGAACAAAACGTGAACTGTGTGTTACCAGATTTTTTTATGTCACGCTTTTAAGGAATATTCACTGTGAACAAAATATATATATAGTTGCTTAAAAAATAGACGAATTTAATTGTTTGTATTCATTATGTCTTTTTGTCCAAAATGACAAGTCAAATGCAACAAAATTTCTGAAATCACTTGGTTTTTAAGAACGTATGCTGCGGAGTAGTTGGGCACTAGCTTCGAAAAACGGTTATCCAGAATTACATCCCATTTTAGGGGATATTTTATTACAATGGGTTCTGGGATGAATGCTTCTTGGCCACCAAAAGTATATATGTGATACCACGTACACTTCATTCACGTTCTAATTAACTTCTCTTACCACGATTTTATAAAGATTGTAAAACTATATAAAGTGATATAATGGTTCTCTATAAATAATTAACACAGTTGCTTCCTAGAATATTCATGTAACCTCTAACTGTAACCCTCAGCAATAGAAGTCAAACGAGAAGAATCAAAACAAGCCTTTTCACGTCATCTTTTCTATTATTTCCGTGAATTTCGTTGATCGACATTGGCAGGTGATACAAGGAATAAACATATTAACCAACGAAAAGCATGCCAATAATCAAAACCATCACGTGTGAAGACTTATTTTGATTCCGCTAGTCGGTTTTCTATTGCGGAAGGTTACACTCTAGTATTCCTTAAGATGAAAAATGTCTAGAAAGTAATTCACATTTAAAAAATCGTATCTCTACAGTGCAATAGTAAAGCTGGTGAATATAGATAACGGGCAAAACTTACAATTTGGAGACCAGTGTTCTACAAGCGACGAAGAGCGTTCTGTATTTTGGTGCTTCCTAGTAAGGTCCCCAATAATGGTGACCAGGGCGAAGTCCTCTCCGCTACCCCCTTTGCTACGACACTGCTATTGTGCACATATTTTTAAGAGCATGGTTTTAAGCGGTTAACCATATAGTAATAACGTATGCAAGAGTGTTAGAACTGGAAAAGGCGAGAATGGAGTTAATACGTACTCTTGCAAAGGAGCGATATGACTGAACGATTATAAGTACGAAAACAGAACTTCTCTTCCATTTTAAGTTCAGATTGTTGTCAGAATTCTACATATTGTTATTCCACCGTAGTAGTCGGTGATGACCATACAGCTCAACTGGGATGATGAAGAAGGTGGATGTCTCCGGTGTGTCCCGTTCTGACTAATAAATCCTATATGTGCCTATAATTGTGTGACGCACGCTGAGCATGTGTGGGAGGAGTATGTGGGACATTTAGCCGCTCTTGCATTTCGCTGCACCGTGTCTGAGGTTGCATGTAGCTAGTACAGCACTCGTGATTATACGTTGCAAGTCGGATATACCTTGTGCAAAAATTGTTCCATTAATGTTTGTTTATGTTGAAGTGAGTCGGTAATGTAGTAATTGTCTTTCAACCCTTCATCTGTTCTCCAGCCTTTTGGGGTTTCAATTCTGAAGTTCTACATATAGCAGCTTTTTTTAGCACAAGATGATCTTTCAAACGGACACCGTGTCCTGCCGAAATGAATCTTACACGAGCAGCAATGATGGACACACAGTGGAATAAAGACTAGACTTGAAATACCATTGGCTGCAATGTTCAGGTTGCATGCTATGAGCAAAATACGTACATAAATATACATAAACCTAAGTAAATCTCTACTAATATCTATTATTTTGTTCGGTTTTTAGAGTTGGACAATTAAATCGGAAATAGTGAGGTGAATATAGAGTTTTGAAAACAAATGCTACAGACGAATATTACGCACCCATTATACAGAACATAAACAAACATATACGTGAGAAAAAGAATAAGTAATCTTGCAGCTCAACAAGAACATCTCATGACACGACAGTGTTGAAACGTACCAACCTGTGTAGCTTGACCATGTGGTGAGGCACGATTCTCTTCCAAAACTATCTAAATGACAAAAGTTGGGGGTAGTAGAAAAAGAGGGAAAATGAAAGTATGAATGGATAATATTAAGGACTGAATAGGATTAAAATTCTCCGCACTTAAACAATGAACTGTGAACAGAGAAGCGTGGCAGGATTTTTGTGTTGATGTCTTCAAAGTTGCACCCTTAAAACATTCAGTGTTTCTCAAACGTTACTGTCCACTAATGATAAGATTGGTGCCCTTCAATGTTTAGTCAAGTCGTATTTATTTGTTAGTCAGCAATTATAAGGTGCTACGAGATGCCATTACGCAGAAGTAATATAAAGAAACAGTCATTATGTTAGGACACATTATAAGGAGACGTGAAACACGGAAAATTGTGACAACATGAACAGTTTTTGGGGAAGAAAAAATATAAGGGAGATAGAGAGAAAATATCCTGGAGTCGGGTGAAATGGATTGAACGAATTTAAACCTTGAAGCTGACAGCCAACACTAACTAAAAGGACAACGGATGTGCTTGATATCCTACGTCGACAGCTATGGCACTCACTGATAATGTGGAGTTGAACTTTTTCGTTCTATATATTCTTCTCTCTGCGTTGCTGAAAGGCCTCACATGATTGAAGGCGATTAGTATTTATCTATGACATGTTTGGTTACTTGATATGCAGTAATAATGTGACGTTTCAGGACGTCTGTAATTTAGCTCCTTCAATCCACATTGTTAGTGGTCTTCATCTTGGTGTTTCCATCTCATTGTGAATGCTGCTGGCCTATGAACGTTTATTTTCATTGTGACAGCAATTTCAGCCTATGTTATTCAATATATGTGACCATATCTTGGCCCTGATAATATAAGATATTATATGACATGTATGACGTCAAGGTAGTGTAGGTTATAAACACAATTATTGCTGGTACTTCTCTTACTGTAGTGTCATTGGCGCTATAGAGCTCTTTTGCTTTAATGATCCCCTGTCCTACGAGTAGTTATGATGTTGTTTTATCTTTTTTTTGGTTTCACTCAGGTACGTACCATACATTTCTGGGCCAACTAGTTTATTATACTTCTGTTAGATTTGTTAACCCATCTGCAGTGCTGGTATTGGCACTGAATTATCGACTGTTTGCTGCAGACATCCCCCTCCCAAAGAATGACATGAATTGTCTTCCTCTATGTGAAACTGATCATATGGTCAATTGCCCTCATAAAGTCTTCATGAAAAACTTTGCGTTTTGGGGGTTCAGGTTGGGTGTACAGATATGCATTTTCCGCTGGTCACAATCTCTCAAGAGACATGCCTTGTTCTTGCATTCTGTGGCTGAGTATTTACTGTAACTGTGTCACGCCCTGCATCCTTTGACTTCATGATTCTTTCTAGCATCTAATGTGTATATCGCTCATGAGTTTGCTTTAATCTACTTTCAAATTCGCTAGAGTATGACATGCTATGATTGTTGGTGCTATGTTGATTTGCAAGACAATCTAGCTAGAGCTGGGATATTGGGCAGGGCAGACATCTTATACTTGAATCTTACTCTCAAATCAGTAGCTTCCGCTACGATCGCTGCACATGATTGTGACAGACTGTGGATTTACGCCACACTCCTTTTTCTGCGAGCGGGAAATTCGGTCTAGACCCTACAAACTCATCCAACCCCGCAGTAATGATATATTAAGCATTACCGGACAACCAGGACAACAAAAGAAAACATTTCCTCTTGCCTGCAACTTTTTGTAACTAATGATGACCACTTGACAGGAGATAAAACTCAGAAATCAGACAAGACATGCAATGACAATGACGAGATTTTCACAGGATACAGATTTTCAACCAATTCCCAACTTTCCTTAATCGCCCCCTACGACATGTCTGGAAGATGACAGTGGCTCTATTCTTTGCACCTTAAACTAGATGTCCGGACACCAGTTGTTACACGGACAAAGAATAATATGAAGAAACATACTAAAAACAATAGTAAACTAAAATACATGTTCACTAGTTAGAGAAGCTGTGAAAGATACGACATATTTATTTTATTCATGCAAGATATTAATATATTGACACCTCGAAATCACATACATTTATTTGTGAATTATTCAATAGTAAATATTCTACTAATATTATTTTTTCCCAGATAAATCTTGATACATTACCTGACCTGATAGCCAGATCAATCACCCAAACCAGTGTTCAATACAGACAAGATTTCTCAGAAATGCGAGTTCCTGTTGCAAGACCCTTAGCGGATTTTACAGGGCTTAGAAGGACGACCAATGCTCGACAAAGAAGACCATTTCAACAACAGTTTTCTTTGCGTGAAATGCCAATCTTCGATAGAGGTTCCAATTCTGGAAAAGATGACAATGCAGATCCCGGTATTATTACTCCAGAAGATATAGATTCTGTGGCATAGCGTCAAGATAACGACAATGACGTTCAAACAAGCAGTCAATGACCTATCCTTCTAAATGCATAATCCATGCATGGTATATAAGTAGAGCTAGTGAATAGTTTACCCATTAAGCAGGAGTACCATGTATTCAAAGTATGAAGAGATCAACTCAAATAAGAGAATATTATAAACATCAAATTGGTGCAGCATATGGCTGTTCGCTAGACCCAACAGTGGTCAGCAACAGGTAAATTTTACTCACCAAACACTCAGTTAAAAATCGGTACTTTGAGTTTCACAATTTGTCAAAACTTAATCCGATTTCACCCACCCGGCAGGATTGCCCTCTTTTAAAAACGCATAGTAGACAAACTTGACAAGTGACATCCCCACAAAATTTTCCATTTTCAACTAAGTGGCTGGAACATGTCAGTTTCTTGGAACTATTGAATTATGGTCATCCTATGCTCATATAAAGCAAGACACAAATTTACGGGATATTTCTTGGATCATATAAACAGCGATACAGTACTGCCCAACAAGCATTGATGTAGCCTCATCGAGAATAAGATATACGTGTGCACATATAAAGCCTAAATGGCGGCTTCAAATAAGATATACTTGTGCAGACATAGAGCCTAAATAGCGGCTTCAAATAAGATATAATTGTGCAGACATAGAGCCTAAATGGCGGCTTCAGATAAGATATACTTGTGCAGACATAGAGCCTAAATGGCGGCTTCAGATAAGATATACTTGTGCAGACATAGAGCCTAAATGGCGGCTTCAAATAAGATATACTTGTGCAGACATAGAGCCTAAATAGCGGCTTCAAATAAGATATAATTGTGCAGACATAGAGTCTAAATGGCGGCTTCAGATAAGATATACTTGTGCAGACATAGAGCCTAAATGGTGGTTTCAAATCAGACATTGGTATACGTAATATTAATAGAGATCGTTAAATAAGAGTGTAGATATCATAATGGAACAAACGAGATTCAAACCCAATCCATCCAGTTGGCAAAACCACTTCACTATGAAGTCCAGCGGTTGTGTCATGCTCAACTTACAGTGATTATTATTAATAGGCCTATCACTCGTACTTTACTTTTAAATGCTGAATTTAAAATAAAACTATGAATCATTGCATACATTACTGTGTGTAAGGTACCTACATTTGGAATAGCTGAAAGGGATCGAGTATTTATTGTACACCTGGTTTACACAGGTGTCGAATCTATCTATTTTCACAATTTGTATAATTTCAGAGTTCATCTATAAAATCAAGTATTGTTACATACCGAGCACGACTAAAACATACAAGTGTTCTAAACGTTTACATTTCACAGAGAGGTTTCATAAAACTTTTATCGGATGCATATTTCACGAGAAAACGTGTACTGTCCTGTATACTTCACATCAACATTGAACATATTGCCTATTTCACAAGACAACATGATAGTTTCTGCATCTTTCACCATCAACATATTCAGCCTGTTGGTAATTTAATGTAGGAATATATTTCAAATATGGATATACATTTACACTATATATTTTTACATTTAATCCCTATTCGCAAAGATGATTCTCTAAATAGAAGAAATATTTAACAAACTATTTCAAACGTGAAGGCTCCGTGGTAGAGTGGATAGTGGACTCGCCTAATAAAATTCATATCGGTCAAATTTTCTGGTTGCTGAAAAGCCTATTATACACGTGTTACTGGCAACACAGTTGGCTGTATTAACTCTTTAGCGCTGTTATAGTTTTCATATTATACCATATTATATTTATAATTCTCTATCGAAATAGGAAATGTAATGGCTTGCTGAAACAGCGAGTGGATTTAATTTACGGTTTTAATGGACAGCGTAGCGCAGCAGTTAGCGCACTGGCTTCGCATATGAGTGGTCATGGGTTCACTCCCCAGTTGAGGCAAAAATGTTTGTTAGATCGAAACGGCACCCGGGTTGACCCAGCCGGTACCAATTGGGTACTGGATTAATAATTAGTTAGTTAGCTGTTGGATCATCATCACTTCAAACTGGACACGTCCATAGTTGCTCCGATCTCTTCTTGAGTGTGTCCGCCATTACACTTCTGCTGACAGTACCGGTCCTCTGCTGGTTGACCACTATACTTCTGCTCTTTCCAAATGTTTGCTTCTAGCAACACCGAATTTAAAATCCTGATCTTTAATCCTGGCCATTGAAAAGGAATCATCATCAACACTAGTCTCACTCTAGTGTGCTATATCTCTTATGGAATTCAAAACGTCAGCTCGATCCATTGCCCCATCGCCCTGTGCCACAATCGCGCATGTCGTCGGTTGATATGCTCTTTCATTGCCACGAACACACACTTTTCCTGAAAATAAATGTAACTACTTTCAACCTCGCCTTTCTCAAGGCCTCGATCCACTGTTCCGGGGTTAATCCGGGAAGTAAAGACTGTGAGGGAAAACAGATGGCGCCCTCATATAGCAGAGCTAGTGAAATATTAGATCGCTAAAATTCATACCCCAACGGCATTAATAAATGCTATTGATTAACTTTACTGTTTTAGTGACTTATCAGAGAATACTAGATTGTGGCAAAATATGTATCAATGATTGATGTTCTATACAGAAGTTATGTTCTATACAGAAGTATGTTCTATACAAAAGTTATGTTTTATACAGAAGACCTAAGGTGGATGTGGACCAAGATGACTTTTAAGATTTTTGTCGCGCCTATAGACAACCAATGGAAGGTCCTGGAAATTGGCACAAGTGTGAGGATCAGACTCGAGCAGGTAATAATATTTAATCAGGATGCGCCGGACAGTTGTGGGGGATGAAAGGTACGGAGAAGTTTATTTATCAGGAGGAGAAAGAACCTGGGTTTTCTATAGGTGCCAAAAATATCTTAAGAACATCTTCGTCCACAGCCACCTTGGGTCTTCTGTTCCTGACCATTTCGGCACTGTTCGCTGCCCACGCGATCGTTGCTACACATATCATTGTGTAGTTCAGATGCGCTCCGATTCATTTCCTAATGCTACTTTCACCATTGATGAGGCCTTTACGTGTAAATCCTGTAATGTCATTTAGGTGATCATATGTAAATGCTGCGGCAAACGTGTATATCGATGGCACTGGCTTAAGATTGAGCGACCGCGTATGTAACCAACCTCATGCCATCAAGCACGGAACACATACTCCTGTTGTCACACACTTCACCGGATGTTCACCGTGGTGTTCTTGATATTTAGGCCACTGCCATTAGATCCTGCACCACGGATGGTATATCTAGGTACGTCCTAGAAAATCGTCTTATTTTTGAGTTGGGTACTCACAAGCCATTTGGACTAACTTCCGAAAACTCTTTTGTCTAGTTTTCGGTTGTTGTGGTCTTTGTCTTTATTCATTGTTTGCTGTCACTAATTCACATTTTTTTCGTTTCGTTTCCACATATATTTACGTTTTTATCTATTTCCTGTTTCTATCCTTCAAGCATCTCGCATCCACATTTCGCTCGGATATGTGCATTTGTCGTTGTCATTTCTACTCGTTGTCTTTTGATGGTATGCGCGTATCTTGATTAATGTCTTTTGGTCGAAACGTCGATTATGTCCTGTGTATTGTTGAGTGTATTATTTCACGTGAGCATCCGACAGTGAGAGTGTGTTGGTCGTCGTTCAGACATAACATTGTATGTGACTTTTGATAACATTTCTTTATCACTGTCAATACATATGCCTTCTGTGCAAACCGTTATGATTCTTCCAGCGAAATATTCAACAAACTATCAATATCATATGTCATTTGACGTTGTGGGCGACCTCATTTTCTTTGGAACCTTTCCTCGAAAATTAGACATTTTAACCCACTTTGTTTCTTTGTATGTGTCCAAAGTATATTAACGTGTGTCAATTTTCGTATCTGTGTAAGTCTTCTCTAGCGTCTCATCCAGATAGTCTCTATGTCCATGATATTCTTATGTCTTCTATAGCATCTAATATAAATTGTTAAAATGTCATTGTATCATGCCTATCTCATTGCCCGTGTCTCCAATTAATATATATCATTACTTCAAACAAATTCTTAAAAGTTGTAACTTTACATTTATAACTGAATGTCAGATTACACTATATGTGGTAAAGAATTTTGCTAAATGAATGTCACAATATATAAACCTCGGAAGATGCGGTTCTCCGAACGAATACTGCCAGCATTTGTTATGGTAGAAAGCTCTGATATTATATATAAACAGCTATTGAAACGAGATATCTTCAACAACGGTGAAAGGACAAACAAAACAGTCTACCAAGTAGTGGATATGTATATAACGTTCGACAATGTCAATACTGTGGTGTCTGCTTTCTAAATTCATAAATTCAAAACTTCCAAGGGAGCTGGCAAATTGAGCCCAGAATAAACTAAACAACAACTTTCCCAAGCCAATATCAGATTACATATTTAGAATGGTATGTAAACTCTTGTTACACACTTGAATGTTAAAGGGAAATATTGTGTTATTCCTGTATATTTGATTGATCAATAAAATGCTTATATTTATATAACATTTACTTCATACATTATACAGCTTCCATCTTTTCCCATCATTAGCTATTTATTACAGAGTCTCCCGTTTTCTACCCAGCCATTGTGGCTCTGCCCTAATTATTTCCTCCAGGTGTTTCTATATCTTCCCCACTATGAATTATTCTGTGGGTTTTACAACAGTGTCTATTCTACTATGTGTCCGTTGATCTTCCTATTGTATATTAGGAAAGACAACAAGAAGCAGACCAGGACTGCGATGGACGTAGAATATATAAAGTCTTCAGGACATAACACGGAAGAGACAAATTGCACAGAACCGAGTGTATTACATAGTACCAGTGACAACAACGTTCTGTAAAAGACACGAAGTCACATAGGTAGATAGATATATATCTCCAGTGTCGTTTCCATATTTTTTTCCTCCACAAAATGTTGATTACATCTTCGCATGAGTCCCTCATTGGTGGTATCATCATAAATAAAATAAATACTTAGGAGTAATGAAATTAACATCGCTTTATTCAAAACAACAATTGGAAACCTATTTTTTTTATACCTGGTCGACCTAAGCGTGATAGAAACAGGTGATAGTAATGATTCGATGATCTGACATCAAATAGCTTCTGAAATTGACGACTCGATCATCTAACATTAAAGAGCTGTAAGCCCTGACTGGTTCATCTAACATTAACGACCTGAAAGTAATGACTGGTTCATCTAACATTAAAGAGCTGAAAGTAATGACTGGTTCATCAAATTATATATGATTTCTCAATTGACGCAATTAAAACCACGACACAACGCATTTCCATTCCCTGAACTACATCCTACTGGAAATCTAGTAGGACCGATGTCTTGCTACAAAAGAAATCCAGTGGAAGTTTGAAAATTAACGCTGAAGAAGACGAATAAATAATGTTTGAAGCATTCCATATCAAACAGCTTGCAATGATTTCATATCGGTGAAGGCACGGCCTAATTTAAAGTCGAATATGCAGAGATGAGGAGAACTTGCAAAACCACATCAATGCATTGCTATTAGAATATAAGAACTACAACAGGGCTATTCAACTATATTTACTCGGGGGCCAAAATATAGAAAATGGGAATCATCACGGGCCAAATTTATTTAAAAAAACACATTAAATGATTTTATACATTTAGTATTTTTATAACTTTATTTCACTGTTTTAGTAATGATCCGCGGGCCACTTACTAGGCCTCCGCATGTCGGATTTCTCCCGCGGGCCGCCAATTGAATAGCCCTGAAGTACAACATGAAAATTAACGTACAAAAAACAGAAGTTATAAAAATTAGTAAATATGCAATACCAATGGATATAACAATAGATATCACCAAAGTGAAACAGGTCAAAGAATTATAATATCTAGGCAGCAATTTTTTCCGAAAATGGAAGAGAAACAGAGAAATAGAAACAATGTGTCAGAAAGTACACACAGTGACTTACCAACTTTCAGCATTACTTTCTTTACCAAAGATCAAGATGGAAATCGAAAGACAGACAATATCTACAATTTTTATACAAACACTCTGCTACCAATGTCAAACATAGTCTTTAAAAGCTTCGCAGTAGAATAAAAACGCTACATATGAAATTCAGTGTCTGAGAAAAGCTGTAATAGTTACTAAACTAGATAAAATAAGAAATTAGGAAATTAGGAAAAGAGTTGGTATAATAGCATGTATTGAACATATTGATAGATTGCAAGGGCAATGGTTCGGTCACCTTACGAGAATGATCCCACACCAAATACCACCGGTGAATAGAAAACACCAAGATAGCATTGAACACGCATGGACTTAATGCAACTAATGCGACTCATCTGGCCTTGAAACGATAGCTGAAACCCCCACCGCTACGCTTAATGGCAAGTGTGAATACGATCAACCATCGTTAACCTGGGACAGATAATAGACATCTCTAAGAAGTACTTTGATTCGCCAAATGACTATTTGGACGTATTTCTACAGTCAGATTGAGACCAGCTGGGATGGCATATCGTGGACTTTAAAATTCTTGGTCAGCGAATTCCTCTTTGGAAATTTTATGGGAAATGAGATTGAACATCTTGGATGTTCAATCCAAGTTTCAATCGACGAAAGCTTCTCTAAATATCTAAAATACCAGGATTCCGAAACTCGTAAACTTCAATATAGAAAATATCGGTTTTGGTAAAAGGGTCTGGTATTGCGAACTTAGTGCGTACTACTCACAGCTGAATTTGGCAGGAGTGATCCCTACTTTCAGGAGTTGAAAGCGCCAATTGGTGAGAGTGTCAAAAGTAATAACCAGGGAAGTCACAGCTGAAATGAAGTTGCTTTATACATAAGGATAGCATGGATCTTGTCTTATTCGCAAAATATCTAGTGTGGTCTATTGTTGTAGTGTCTGGGTATAAATTTCTAGTGCGGGCTATTGTTGGAGTGTCTGGGTATAAATTTCTAGTGCGGGCTATTGTTGGAGTATCTGGGTATAAATTTCTAGTGTGGGCAATTGTTGGAGTGTCTGGGTATAAATTTCTAGTGCGGGCAATTGTTGGAGCGTCTGAGTATAGATTTCTAGTGCGGGCAATTGTTGAAGTGTTTGGGTATAAATTTCTAGTGCTAGCTATTGATGGAGTGTTAGGGTATAAATGGAAGTTTTCGGGTATAAAAGAAACCTCTACTGACCGCCTCCCTTTTTTGTTTTTACACATATGAAAATAATCTCGTAATTTTGAATAATTCAAGATAAACAAACCATGTCCCTGTTACAACAAGAAGAATGATATTCCTGATCCAGGAAATGTACCAAATAGAAGTTGGTTATAATTCTGTACAGCCAAGTATTATTGATCAAAATGTACTTTTTACAATGTATAATCTAGACAATGTGATAAGGAAATGGTATTTTTTGTGACAAGTTAAGAAACTCCACTGGGAAAAAAACATATTGATTAATATGGAACTCTTCGACTGTTGATCTTGTATGTTACAAACATATTTTGTGTATATTCGGCTACTGTGATTTAAATACAATTTAGAATGAAGATTTGCCTTCAATGATCATGTTTATGTATTTATAATAGTAATATTTTATTTTGACTACTGTAATGAAGAAATAGATTTCATTATATACAATTTTGTTCTCGTAGTGATCGAATATATTTATATGTAAAAGTAGTCATTCTGAAGTTAGATCTGCATATTTTAGTTTATATTTATTTGATGTTTGTTGAATGTGGTGTATATGTGAACCATTGCAAAAATGTTGACATACATTATGTTGACATGAAATTAACATATCGTGAAATAATGTAAGGTCTATATAAGATATGAGAAGGAGATGTTATAGAACCAATCCTGGTGTGTGGAAGTGAATCCTGGACAATCATCAGAAAAGTTAAAAATTATATCGGGCTAGTAGAGATATGGTTTTCTGAAAGAATGTTGAGAACATAATACACCAATAAAAAGTGTTATGAAGATATCTTGAAAGAGGTTAATTAAAAAAGCGTGGTTGATTCATATCAGAAAAAGACATTCCAATCTTTTGGACACATCATGAGAGGATGAAAGATGGAACGCATCGTGGCAGCAGAAAAATTTAAGACTAAGACGTTTAGGGCAAGATCAAGAAACTAAATTGCTGGACAACTTGACATTGTGGCCTGGCCTCGGTTTCGGAAATGATTGACAGCTCAAGTATGTGAAGATTGTGCACAGATGTAATAGCTAATGTCACACGCAATCAACTTTAAGAAGAAAAGGCAGAGGATGAAGGCGGAATGTATTTTCAAATTAAATATAATTCTTCAAAAATCGACTGGTCAATGGTCATAGAAAAGGAGACATATTTGTATGAAACATGTAAATATGTGATATTATTTGAGGTTGGTACGGGCATATTGACGTTGCTAAGAAACAGAATATTAGATGATGGCACTGCAGTTTTCGGCCCAGGTATATAGCGTATATAGGCGAGTAAAACTTCAATTTGCTAAAAATAGAATAAACAGTAATAAGTAATTTAAACTTCTTATTTATAGGAAATTACCTAGAAATTGTTGTTGAATATTTAGAACCATGGACAGTGTAATGTAAATGGTATGATGTCCTCTGTGTTCAAACCTCGTTCTAGGACTTCAGAATGCTTTCCAGTCACCATGCTTACAATATTTAGCTTATATGGCGTGATTGTTTTCACGAAAACCAAAGATAACTAACGCAGCTTATTTGTCAATGCTAATGAATATTATGTTTTATATGATCTTCAGAAATACCCTTGTTATATAATAATTCATAGTGCTTCATATTGAACCCCATATTTACAAGAAATAAATATATTATATGGGAAATGTGTGACGAGAAACATCTTGCCGGATTACATATGAGGGAACACTAACCGAGAAATGAGCTGCTAAGTCAAGAGTAATACAGCGTCCTATTGTCGCAATTGTTATGTCCCCTAACAGAAGAAATAATCTTGAGGTCAGTGCACATTGTAAAAGAAATTTAATTACTGGAGATCTGTATTGTGATGATGGCGGCGCTCCTTCCATTTATCATCATCATCAGGTGCCATGACGGCTGGTGTAGGCTAGCATGACTCTCCACAGCTCTCTATCTCCAGAAATATGTATCAAGATCGCTGTTGTTTCCCTGTCGTGCCAGGTTGTCATACTGTCTAATATTTTCTCACGGTGTTGCCCTTTGCCTCTGCTGCCTTCAATCTTGTTTGCTGTGGCTATGTTCTTCAAACCTCCCTGTCTCATGATGTGGCCATAAAAAAATGAAGATTGTCTTTTTTGCCAAAAAATGAAGATTGTCTTTTTTTCCTTATATTATTGATTAAAATCCGTTTCGCATTTGACTCTTACAACACCTCCACATTAGTTTTTCTGATAGTCCATAGTATTCTCATAATTATTCTGCAGAATCGCATCTCCATCGTCTCTAATTTACCACTTTCCTGTTTGTTTATTGTCTAAGACTCGCATTAATATGATAGTATAGGAGTTATATAGCACTGCAGAACTCTCTTCCTTATATAACTCTCAAGTTATATTGCCTCTTATTTCTGTTGAACTTCTTCCATCTGCTGTAATAGTCGTACCTAAATATTTGAATTAGTGGATCTATTTTAAATCTATACAATTCACTTTGATCTTGCAAGATGTTGTATTTCATAATAGTCCTCCATAGAAGCACTCCTTCCAAATACAGAACAAACTGTAGATGTTGAGAAAGGAATTCTCTAAACTGATTTCCAACATAAACATTTACAAAACAAAGATAGCGCGAAATATTACACAGATATTTAAAGTTCACTTATTGAGGAAATCGACTATTTTACTGCATTGAGAGGTATCAATGATAAAATAGGTGGCACAGAAAGAGATATCACATCAAGAATAACTAAGGGTTGTGCATAAATTATGCTAATATTTTGGGAAAGGGGGTATAAACTTTTGAACATTTGTTGACAAGGAGAAGGAAGGAGTTGACAAATGTTGACGTAAACAATATTGTATTTATACATCAATTAAATTTTTTGAATTGGAAACATTATTATAAAATTGTGAAATACATCATGTAGTTTGTTTTTGTACTTTTTATACTGAAAAATGTGCTACTTAAAACGTTTTGACATAATCAAGCAGTAGGTTGTCCTTGGATTCTTCACAGTGGTTTGCAAGTGGGGGAGCGCGGGCTAGGGGAAGAAATTAGTAAACAATTGTAGACACAATTTATGGACAGTTCTTTTTGCCACAGAAAAAGTTTCTGGTTGACCAGAAACCACGTGATAAATGCTGTCTTCGTAATGGCTCAGCAGCGATAGCGCCATTCCTCGACAACCTCCCCAGAGTGTGATCCTTGGAACCCTATTTCCTGCTAATTGGGCGAATTTTGGCAATCATTTATATTTAAAACCACAAACCACAAATAACAAATGAACTCGAAACCCGCGTCTGCTGGTCAGTGGGAGAATGACTTAACATTACACTACTACGGCTCCCAAGATAGATCACTAACGAAGAGGTTTTAATGAAAACAGGCAACAGCATTTTTGCTTACAATTCGTGTACAGAAAAAGGAAAATTATTGGATACATTATGAAGAAGGTTTAAAACTGCATTGCATTACAAAATATGACATATAATAAATACACAGGGAAGATAAATAAAGGAAATGTTAGAACATTATGGAGACAGAGACGACGAAAGTTCTTGATGATTTATGATATTGGCGTTATATGTATATATAGAGAGGAGAATCTAAGGACAGCGTATGCTGGTGAATTTGTCTGTGATCTATTCTCTTTTGAGGGTCAGGGACTTTATTAATTCATGTCTTATAAGTGATACTTTTATACCGTGCAGTACCCACGCCTTTAGAGGAATAGTAAAATTAAATTGTTAACTGTTAGGTCTTTATGTAGGTTTCTTATATTGATTTTCTTGTTATCGTGCGATTACATTTATGCCATGCCTTATAGTAATATTACCGTATCTGATGCTACCATTCTAAGACAACATTTCTTAGTTTAACCATACTTGTAGCGTTCTCTACTTCAAATTTTAGAAATAACACTCGTTAGTGTCTTGTTGATTTAGTTGTATATCTTCTATCTATTTCCTTCATGTATCGATTTGTCAAAAAATAACTTTTACGTCTGCCGATATCAATCTAATTAAGAGGGCCGTCATTACATCACTATGAGGTATCTAATAAAAGTGAATTCAAACATATCATGCAAATGACATTGCTATTCTAATAATATTGAATATTTAAGATACCTCTAATACATTCAATCCTATCGTTAGTACAATGTCACGTTCAAACAAAAAACCTGACTTGATGAGTTGGATTTGCGAGGTGAGCTACTATCATGTCTCCTACAGAATCCACAGTCTTTAGTAACAACTTATTTATTTTCCTTGCTCTTTCTAATAAAAAAATTTCTAGTATCACTTCTAGTTCGTGGTTTCATCTAAGTATATGATTTTCCCACTCTATATTCTCAATCTCTTTTACCTGTTAATCTATGAACAGTTGCATTTATGCTTTCTGTACATTTTCCCAATTTCATATACACCTTATAGTCCTCATAAGTTATGTAGGTATTAAAGTAAACATCAAAGTAACAACACCGTAATTTGCTTGTTTTACAGTTAAAAGAAATCACAGTTTAAATCACACACAGAAGTATAGATAAACGTTAGTGTTTATTACGTGGCTCTGGACTATACTGTCGACGGTCGCGGTGTATAAAGTCAAAATATCATGATAAATGGTAAAAAAAATAATTATAATAATGATGTAGAAAATACTACTATTGTCATTTTTATTGTTTGCTTCTGCGTATCCTGTACCTGTTTTTCTTGATAAAGACCTTCCGGTTGAGACGTAGTTTCAATATGTTACACTATTAACTATATTTATTGGGTGATTTAGTTTTTATTTTTTCAATTGTACAACTTATTAGTATGTGTTCTTCACAAACATATCTTGGTACGAAGTGCTGTAGCAGTTATACCAATATTCCATGTATCGATTTTTGAACATATATTTCTAGTTGTCAGGTTGTTATACTAAGTCTGCATCCTTTCTTTGAAATATGTATTAGTCGTACTTCTATTCTTTTCGTCCAGGAGATATCTCTTTACTGTTGACATTTATAACGCATTCTTCTTGGATTGGGCATGTCCATCTGTATCTATGTTTATTGACCATTGTAGCTTCACTGCTTTCTTTGGACAATATATCCCTACAATAAGATCGAGGTAATTCGTCATCAGGGTGGTTAGTTGTATATACAGGGATCTTCAAGTGTGCACTTCAAGTATTTTAAACATTTTGTTATTTGCTTTACCCATTCGTCGATTTCTATAAATCTTTAGGTTTAGTCACTTTCTTAACCCACGTAGTACTCAAGAAGACGATTTCATAGATTGTACTTGTAGAAAAAAGTTGAGGGTACAAGGAGAATCATCATCATCAAGTGCCGTCTCTGCAACGAAGGTTGCCTGCAACCTTCCAACATCCCTGTCTCTTGTCGTGGTGGTGCACTCTGCTATACTGTAACCTGTCCATCGTGTGATGTTACTCTCCCATATTTATCTCTGCCTCCCTGTTGATCTCTTCCCTTTGACTTTAACCTCAGGTAAGGTCTTCAATAAGGTGTCATTTCTGTTAATGTGTGCAAAATATTTTATGTGCCTGATCTGTATTTCTTTTAGTAATTCTTTCTTCATATTAAGTGTTTTTAGCACCTCTTTATTTGTTTATTTCTCTTTCCATGATTTTCTCCCTATTCTCCTATATACCCACATCTCAAAGACATCAATTATGTTTTGCAATTCTTTATTTAGTGTCCATTTTTCTGAGCCATACATTAATATAGAATAGATGTAGCATTTTATAATTCTCCTTTTTAACTTGTTTGTAATTTGTTTAGATGTTAATGTTTTCCTCATGTCATTGAAGGTACTTTTAACCACTTTTAGGTACTATTCTCCTTTTAACTTCTGTTTCACATCTGCCATCATTTATGACTGTGTGTCCAAGACATTGATAATGTTTTGCTTGTTGTTGTTTCTCTCCATGTATGTTTATGTTTAGCTTTTGTTCTTCTGTGTCTGTGCTGATAATCATGGTTTTTGTTTTTTGGGGATATTTATATCTAGTCCATATTCATTACTTGATTTATTTTCTTGATCTATTAGTCTTTGTAGTTCATATTCACTTTCTGCTAAAAGAACAGTGTCATCTGCATATCTAAGGTTGTTTATTCTTTTTCCAATTATCTTGAGTTCTGGCATTTTTTCTATATTTTTAAAGATATTCTCTGTGTAGATATTAAATAGGCTTGGTGATAAAATGCATCCTTGACTTATCCATCTTATGATTTATATGCATAGTGAGTAGCTGTTTTCACACCTTATTGATGCAGTTTGTTCCCAATATATATTTCTAATCAATCTGATCTCTTTTCCATCTATGCCTATTTCTTGAAGATATTTGATTAATTTTTCATGTTGGACTCTGTCAAAGGCCTTGCTGTAGTCTATGAAGCAAATATAGATACTTTTTTGGACTTTTAAATATTTATCTATCACTAGTCGAATACTCAGTGTAACTTCTCTGGTTCCTATGTTTTTCCTAAAACCGAATTGTTCTTCACCGACCTCCGTGTCTATCTTCTCAATTCGTTCATGTATTATCTTGAGGAATATTTTAGTTAAATGACTCATTAGACTTATTGTTCTATATACAGTCCACAGACCTGGGCTTCTTAGGTAGTGGTATGAATATTGATGATGTTAGGTCTTTAGGTATGTGGCCTGTTTCACATATGTCATTGCTAGTTCTGTGATAGTATTCACACCAAAATCATTTAGAGTTTTTAGTATGTCTGCTGTTATGTTGTCGGAGCCTGTAGCCTTTCCACATTTTATTGATTTCATTGCGTTTTCTATTTCTGCTTTCAGTATTGCTGGTCCATCGTTGTTGTGTATTGTTGGGTTTTCGTTCCGTTGGTCGTCAATCAGTTCTGTCACATAATCTGCCTATCGTGTAAGTACTTCTGTTGTATCAAATATTATTTTACCATTTTTATCTTTACTGCAGCCACCCACGTTTATATGATTTTTTTAAAGATGGAGAATAGGGGGTGATAAATTATGCTTGATAACATTACAGGATGGTCAGGACGTGGTTTTTCTACATGTCCTTATGACCAAAAGATAAGAATGTGTTGCCATCTTTTTTGTGCTGATGTTTCCAATGTGACACCTACGACCCTATCCCGTTACTGGTTATATTATCAATAGTAATATGAATACTATTATTATTATTATTATTATTATTATTATTATTATTATTATTATATTAAAAGACCCAATATGATTCCTTTTACTTCAAGTATGGAAATTAATTAGTCAGAGAAGACCGTACAAAGCGTGCAAGAGAGTGGAAACTTTACTGAGCTAGGTAAGGAGAGGGGAATCAAATGCACCCTGAACTTTCTGAGAAAATATACATATGGATATCAACATATAAATAAATCACAGAAAATATTTTCTATAACACACGAATATGTCAGTATGTATTTGTATGAATGTTTCCGTACATATATGATAGAACAAATTGTTGGATAATAAAATTCATTACATACATAATAAAAATGATTTCTGTCATCTTGTATGCAATTGAATGCTACTCACGTGTATTGATTTCCGGCATTTTGAAATGTTCAGGGATCTTCCTGGCATTTTCGTTAAGTCATCTGCTTCGTGTTCAAGAGGTCGAGTGTTTTAATGTCGCGCTTGACGGCTTATTTACAAAGTGAAATTTTTTGGAGGTACCTGGAAATTTTCACATGAAGCTACAGATGTACGTGCTATGAGTGGTACTTTCGAAAGGCTGGGTATAATTTTGTTAAGACGCGGGACATATGGGGAAATCGTTGAAGAATTATCTTAATCCCATTCATCTATGTACTCTCTTTATTTGTATACGTACGACTACAATACATGATGTCCAGCAAGATGTGAACATATAAAACATACATCAAATATCGTGAAAACAAATTATAGGTACTTAACTAATTGTGTAGCTTCAGGGAAGTATACCATTTGCTGCCATATTCTATTTACTGGTAGATATTTAAAAGACATAACCTTATTTTCTGCATGTTCGCTTTCAAATTATATTCATTCTGATATCACTTCATACCAGCATTGCAATAAGTATTTCTTCTTGTTACTGAAAAACAAATATAATATAATATACATGCATAACAAGAAAAACCCTTGAAATTATATATACATATATATATATATATATATATATATATAGTTATATATATATATATATATATATATATATATATATATATATATATATATATATATATATATATATATATATATATATATATATATATATATATATATATATATATATATATATATATATATATATATATATATATATATATATATATATATATATATATATATATATATATATATATATATATATATATATATATATGTATATATGCGAGTCTGAAGGATTCATCAATAGTCCACGGCACCAACCCCAGTATGCTGCAGTAAACTTTCCTACTATAGAACGTTTCACCAGCAAAACTAGAAAATAATGTATCCCAGCAAATATATAACGCATATAATTGACATTGTGTGTGTGAATTTGATTGATATAGATCCTGTGGATTATTTTTTTGTTAATTGAGATGCAGTCATTGGTTTCAATTTTCATTTATATGTGATATAGATCACAAGTCTACTTAACACAGATCTCACACACATGTTTAATGTTTTACATTAAATTATAAGACGTCATTTACACATGATATGTTTTCCATACAATTGGCATGATTTAAGCAGGAAATTTCGCTATTTAGTACTCTTCAACACAAGACAGACAGTGTATCCGGGGTCACGCGCACATTCATTGTCAAATGCGTTTCTACATAAAGTGTGTAATTAGTAGGACAAATGCGTCTGTTAGTACATTTTATGACTTTAGAGCAAATCACAAAACATATGTTGAAGTATTTTGCAATGAAGCTACTCGATAATTTAAGAAATCATCTTTAACAGGTATTCACATACAAACATAGTGGACATATTCTTTTAATAGTAGACACGCATATTCCTAATCAACTCACATAAAATCAACTCAGTTATAAAATCTGTGCCTGAAATGGTAAAATTTCTTTTCTCGATACACAATAATCAGTATGCCGACAAATATCAAAGGATGGCATTCGCTTCTAGAAACTGTACATGAAACACAAATACAAAGTAGGGGTTTATATTTATTGGGACTAACCAAATATAACATCGTATGCAAAGATTACAAGCAAAAAGAACAATTAACGTCCAGGAAGGCTGGCGTCTGAACACCATATTTAAAGAAAAAAACTAGCTGTTTTCGGTCACATTAAGAGACACGGCGGCATGGAGTGTTACTGGAGGGGATGATAGAAGACAATAGTAGCAAAATTCGCCTAAGTTGTCGTTGGACAAAAGACAATCAAGAATGTCTACGCTTTTCACTAAAAAAGGCGGGACAATTTGCTCAAGATTGCGGAGAATTCAAAAGATCCATTGGAAAGAATACGTTCTGGAAAGAAAATGTCATCTGATGATGATGATGATGATGATGATGCAAAAAAAGGCATTAATACGGCAGGTGGTTAATCAGATAATAACATTTGTTTGAGACTAAAGCTAGTGAAACGTGATATAGAAGTTATAATTTATTTTAGTAGGAGACTTCTTGTTCAATTATTACCTAGCCTACGTCTGAGAGTTAAATAATGTTCTGGAGAACCCGCCTCTCTCTCTCTCTCTTTCTCTCACACACACATACATACATTTACATGCGCAAATTGCAAAAAATGATACAATAACGCCAATGCTTATAGTTCCTGAGAATACAAACATAGTGTGCAACAGTACTTGTGCCTGCATGGGCTATTCAACAGACAGTGTATATATCACATAGTATAACATCCTTCTAGTATGATATCAAATGGTAGTACTCCCTTTTAGTATGATATCATGATAGGACATCCTTCTGGTATTATCTCACACGGTCGGACATCCTTCTAGTATGATATCACAGGTTAGGACATGTTTCTAGTATGATATTACATGGTAGGACATATTTCTCGTATGTTATCGCGTGAAAAAGCATGCATGTAGTATAATATCACACAGTAGGACATTCTTCTAGTATGTTATCACACAGTAGGACATTCTCCTACTATGATATCACACAGTAGGACATCCTTCTAGTATGATATTGCACATGCAAAATCCTTCTAGTATGATATCACACGGTAGGACATTCTTCTAGCATGATATCACATGGCAGAGGACTCTCGTCTAGCATGAAATCACGGTGGAGCATCCTTTTCGTATGATATCACACGGTAGGACATTCGTCTAGTATGATATCACACAGTAGGACATTTTTCTAGTACAATAGTGCACGGTAAAACTTCCTTCTAGTATGATATCACGCGGTAGGACATGTTTCTAGTATAATATTACAGTGTTGGACATCCTTCTCGTCAGGGCCGGCCCTAACATTTGCAGGGCCCAATGCGAAACGGATTGCGCGGGGCCCAGTGTGGGTAGGGAAGAGGATAATAAAATAAATTATAATATGAATTTATAGGCCTATGAAGTGCGGGGCCCACTGCGGCCGCATAGGTTGCAATGGCCTAAGACCGGCCCTGCTTCTCGTATATCACATGGTAGGACATCCTTCTAGCATGATATCACATGGTGGTACATTCTCCTCGTATAATATCACACGGTAGGACATACTTCAAGTGTGATATCACGTGGTAGGACAACCATGTAATATTGTATCACACGGTATGACATCCTTCTAGTATGATGTCACACGGTAGATCGAAAAATTGTACTTACTGCGCAAAACTTAAATCCAACAGGTAGATCCAGGAAAAGGGTAATAAAGTTTTGCTGATACTAGATAACACACATAATGTCACACACAAATAGACTTTTCGACCAAAAGGCCTTTATCAAGACAAACAATTGAAACATATAACAGAAAGCGAACAGTAATAACATCGACGGTCACATTGGTAAGAGTAGTATGGATTGACCGGAAAATGCGAAATGACACAGGACAAGGAAAATACAAAAATGACAACAAACATGTGACACGAAACAAACAGAAACTGTGGATCGACTAAAGTCATTCAAGAGACAGGCTCTCATTATTGCAGTCGGGTTTCAGAGTGCCATATTGATGAATAGCGGTTCTCAAGCGCCAGACGGGCCCTATCATCAGAGAAGCACGACTTAATGGTCGTAACATGAATGACCTGGGCGCCCCGATGGCCCGTGCCATTGAAGTGGACGTCAACAGGCAAACCCGAATGGTTTTTTAGGCTGTACAGATGTTCGCAGAATAGGTCTTCGAGCCTCCTTCCAGTTTCACCTATATATGCCATGGCGCAACGCTTGCATATGATGGCATAGATGACGTTGCGGGACACACATGTGAAGCTCTCCGCAATGGTGAAGGTGGCTTTAGGGAATGTGACAGACCGGATCTGGGTGACATAGGCACAAGTGTAGAATTTGCTGCGGGTGCATCTGATGGTCTGATGGTACCAAAATTATTAGGAACGTCAGGCTAGAGGTGACTCCGGACCAGTAGATCCCTGAGGTTCTTATCACGTCTGTAAGCAACAAGAGGAGGGTTACAGAACACTTCCCGCGTCTGGGGGTCAGGCTGGAGAAGGGGAAGGTGACGAAGCAGGGCATGGCGAATGACAGCGCTATGGGGGTGGGTAGTGAGAACAAGCATAGTCCGGTTAGACGAGGAAGACTTCCGAGTGGTCGAGAGGGTGTCCTGACGGGAGAGACTGTACACTCGAAGAAGGGCAGACCTGAGGACAGCCTCAGGGTACAAGCGACAGCGAAAGAAAGCTATCATCTCGTAGGCCTTCTCGATGAAGTCATTCTCGCAACTGCACAGGCGCCGAAGACGATGAAGTTGGGAGAATGGAAGGGAATCACGAGAAGTATGACAAGAGGTGTATAGAAGAAAGCTATGGGCGGCAGTCGGTTTGTAGTGTAGCGATGTGCTAAAACAGACGGTAGGACATCCTTGTCGTATGATATTGTACGTTAGGACATCATTTTCGTATAATATCACAAAGTAGAACATCCTATTAGTATGATGTTTTCCGGTAGAACACCCATGTGCTATGATGTATAACTGTAGGACATCCTTCTAGTACGATATCACACGTTAGGACATCTTTATATTAATATTACGTATTATGTAATATTACGTATAATATCCATGTATTATGATATCACACTGTAGTACATTCTTCAAGTATGATATCACACGTTAAGACATCCTTCTAGTATGATATCACACGATAAGACATCCATGTATTATGGTATCACACGGTAGTGCATCCTACTAGCATGTTTAATCATATACATCTTTCATGATGTTCCTGTAAATTGTTTACTCTTCTAATCCTCCATTATGCTATGTCAGAGTGTACATTAGTCATCATCCCATCTGAGACTCATTTATTTGTGTCATATTTGTATTCTGTCAAGAAATCACAAATCTCCAATCCATCTTGAGCAGAATCTGTAAGGTAACGCTTTACGCCTTCCATTTTTCTCACATTTAATCAGCACCTTATTTGGTGTTGTTTCTCTTTAGCTAATCAATTCTTTTTTGTGTGTTCCTTCTCACACCCCCAACGGATTTGTCTTGTAGCTAGACAGTGGTCATACTAGATTTCCAACAGAATGTAGTCCAGATAAAGAAAATACGTTATGTCGTTGTTTTATTTGTACAAATGAACAGACAAATCTGACTGGCGGTTGGTTAACTAATTCTAAATGTGTTTCTTAGAAAATGTATCGAAAGTTGATTACAAACTATATCTGAGCTAAGTATTCTCCAGCATTAAGTTCTGCAGCTCCCGCTGTTTGGATTTTGCTGAGAAGAGTCACGAATTTTAAAAATACCACTACGACATCCAAATTGCTGGTTTAGTAATTGGACACAGCAATTTGTGTGTTTTATGGGTTGCCCGTTTATTTTTAATGCTTTTAATTTAACAACTAATGGTGAGAAACGACCCTTTCAACTGTGGAGTCAAATATTTCTTGGCAAAAAGTATAACCATCAGCAATTATGGAGATCGCATTTCAGATTGCCCAGCCAACACGTCGACCTCAGACAGTAATACGGCTGCACAAAAAAACCTATTACTTGGGTGAATATAAAATTGGAAATTTAAGTTCATTTTAGATTGAATATAAAATTGAATATTCCAGTTGTCAATGCTTATCAGCTCCAGACACGTTACAATGCAATAGAAGGATCTATTTTTCGTATTATTGTTGACATCAGGTAGATGTGACAGGAAATAACATGTCTTAGTTTTCTATGCGAGTTGACCGACTTTGTTTTAAATATTTCGATTATTTGCCCTAATTATAGTTTTACTGCAAGTATTGACGATTATGATGATCATGACTACTCAAAGAGGGCTCAAAAGACATGGATGATTGACTTAATTATACTCGATCTTCCCCATATGTGTTTCGGAACTCTCAACGAAACAGCTACAACTGCCAAGAGTATCCATCACAGCACATAACTCCGTAGCTTCAATCGATAATCATTATGGATATCTGAAAATGTAAATTGTTAAAAAGTTATCTCAGTGTAGGATATAACATGGGTCCTCTTGAGCTCAATATATATATATATGGTTTAATCTACATACCAGGGAGATATAACGATGATAAGCGTAATGGTGATGGCGGCTGTGGAAATATGAGGAAGAAGATACTCCCAAAGGAGTATGAATTATTTTTACTCGTATGTCAGACAGTGAAGCTACACTTCCAGATTTAAATTGGTGTTGTTTTTTGGCATTCTTTCTGGTAGAGACGCCGCATTTCAAAGGTCGTGTAAATGCTAAATGACTATTTGCTCAGATTCACCAAATTCTTCACATTACAATAGCTGGTCAGTCATCCAACTGGGCGTGGATATTGCTATGACTTTGATCTCGAGACAGGCTACTGATAAAAGAATATATTCCCAACAGTCCAGGTTATGACTCTGATTCATAACTCATATGCGTTTACCTCTTAGCATCCTTAATCGCCTTTTACGGCATGTATGACGGGTGACAATGGTGTTATATTTTACCCTCCTCCCTCCTTTATGATCCGGTATCAAAGTATAGGATTGCAGTTCACCTAAACATTCATCTTCTTCTATCTAGAGCTGCTATCTTTCACTCTATCTAGAGCTGCTATCGTTCACTCTATCTAGAGCTGCTATCTTTCACTCGTTCACAGCCCGTCGTTCACAGCCCATGCAAGTTTCTAAAATCTGTGTTTTTCGGAATGTGAATAGCCAACAATATAAAATGTTTTAATAAGTGAATATGCTTGGTAGATAGTTATTGCGTTCTAGGACAAAAATGTTGAAATCATTGTTTCTGAGAGAAAGAAGATAGTTATTGCGTTCTAGGACAAAAATGTTGAAATCATTGTTTCTGAGAGAAAGAAGATAGCTATTGCGTTCTAGGACAAAAATGTTGAAATCATTGTTTCTGAGAGAAAGAAGATAGCTATTGCGTTCTAGGACAAAAATGTTGAAATCATTGTTTCTGAGAGAAAGAAGATAGATATTGCGTTCTAGGACAAAAATGTTGAAATCATTGTTTCTGAGAGAAAGAAGATAGTTATTTCGTTCTAGGACAAAAATGTTGAAATCATTGTTTCTGAGAGAAAGAAGATAGCTATTGCGTTCTAGGACAAAAATGTTGAAATCATTGTTTCTGAGAGAAAGAAGATAGCTATTGCGTTCTAGGACAAAAATGTTGAAATCATTGTTTCTGAGAGAAAGAAGATAGCTATTGCGTTCTAGGACAAAAATGTTGAAATCATGGTTTCTGAGAGAAAGGAGTTTTTTTTCAAATCTGATGCTGTCCTTTCAGGGACCATGATGTGGCCGTTCTTAAAAGGACTGGGTTTCTTTCATGTTTACTATCCCTGAACTTCTGTCAGCTTCATCATCGGTGTATTTCTGTGAGGTTCATCTTCATTACACTTCAACTGGACTTGAATGTTTATCGTCAATTTTTCTAGAACTGGATTCATTATCGTTTTCAGGTACTGTCAGATGCTAATTCAACATTGAATACCTGAACGAAGCCTTGCAGTCACGAGATTTGGGGTGAGAGTGGCAAACCTAAAACCGATACCTTACTAAAGACAAGTACAAATGCAATATTGTATAAGGCATCACTCCAGTCTTCTATCTGTGTTCAATATCCAGGTTCGCTGTCAGAAACGTAAACCAAAATAGACAACCACAACTTGTTTTGTGATTTCATCATGTTTCGTATCATATGTTTATTTTTTATTTCCTGCCATGTCAATCTTCGCTTGTGAAGGAGGAACAGTATCATCCAAATTTATGAATTGGGTATGCTAAAATAACAATATACTGTATGCATATAATAATACTTGTCGTTTGGTGAATCTATTCATATGTATTACGTACTTCCGTGTCACAGCTAATGTTACAGTCGCTGATGTAGTACGACATGTACATATATTGTTTTTGTACTTTTGACTCCGTCTGATGATTTCACAAAAGTGTGCTGCAGATGTCTTCTGAGAACTCTCTATGTTTCCTGCGGGCGGTTTAGTTCTACACTGTCTGTTTGCTAGACATGTCACAGTGTTGTTTCAGCGTCTCCAAATGACTAAACCGTGTAGTCTAAACTATCCCATTCAGAAAAGAAATCACATATTCCATTTAGAGAGAACTGAAACACTGAACTTTACTTGGCTTAACGGCAAGCAGAAAGACACAACTGTTGTTCTGCATCATTTTGGTGAGAGTTTCCATCACATATATTTATTGTATATGCAAATTGCCAACACTAATGAAGATGATAATCTAAACAACCTCCTGATCGAACTTCCTTTAGTAGAGAATCAAGAAACAATAGCAGCAACATAAGAACAACTACAACAACATAAATAGACTCCACACAACATATATGGACTTTAGCATGAAGATAAACACATAAAACACTGAGGTAATCACTTTAAGAGACAGAATCAGACACGAAAACGTCAGAAGACTAACAAACACAATAACAATTCTGGATTACATCAGAAGACAACAGATTACGTGATTTCTGAATGCTTCGAAACTACCATTAGACAGTACCCCTCAAAAAGCATTACTATACAGACACGGTTGATAAAAAGCCAGGGGGAGACCATGCAAACGATGGATTACAGAAATAAAAGAGTCAGTGAAAACAAACATATATGGAGCACACACAAAATTCATCTCCAGAGAACTCTTCTACCCCAAGGTATATCGGGGTCTAAAGCGACAATAAAAGATTAAGTACTGTAGATGCTTGTATAAGAAGGGGACATTACCCTGACAACATTTTGGCTTACACTTACAGAGTTATTAAAGAGTTATTTCACTTCACTCTTCGATGAGTTTCATCATAGGGTAGATCTAGTTGATCTTTACTAATATTGTATTTTATGCATGAGAAGGTTCAGTTCTTTGAAAATTTGATTTCGTAGCTTGACTTCTACACTATTTATACTTTATTTTCCATATACAAGTAAGCCTGTTTGTAATTTATAACGTGATTTTTAAAACATATCAGATCTTGTTATATTTGATGACAGCATCATTTGCTGGGATTCATAACGTATTATAACTATGAAGCTATATATGAACTATAGGCCTACCATAATTATAAAAACAATTCAATTTTGACAGAAATATAATAGAAAGTGATGAAGAAATTGAAAAAAAGTAACGACTGGTGCTGTTGTAATGAATTTGATATTGAAGTCTTTTTTTTCATACAACTACAGGAGTTCAACAATGAATCATATTATCCCTAGTGTTATGCTATATATTCTTGAAATATATCTTACAGACATGAGACACTACAGAACTATGGAACAATAATTTTAATAAGTGGTCGTCCTCTGTGCAAGTTGCTGTTTACAGATAAAATCGATCTTATGGCTGGCAGTGAGAAAGAACTTCAATAAATTACTTCTAGACTTGAAAAATACATGCGAAACTTCTGGTATGAATTATCCATTGAGAAAAGCAAAGTAATGACAGAGATGACATTGTGACTCTAATTAACATCTGGCTGAATTGACAGAAACTAGAGCTAGTTGATACATTTGTGCTTCTTTTTCTGCGTTAGCTCTCTGATAGCCAACAGGAAATTTATACTATTTCCGCCAGGGAGCATGGAGTACGTTTTGCTGCTGGTCTCACAGCGGAAATGCGTTATTTTGCGCTTCGGCACATCCATTTATGACATGCTTTTAATTTATATGCAAACCCTGATATTACACTGGAGCAATATATATCACTTTGCACCCCATACATTTAAGTACTTAGGATCTTAAGTACTCAGCGATGGAAGGCTCATCATCATAATCAGTTCCATTCCGGCTGGCGTAGAAGATCGTTGTTGTTTCCCTGCTGTGCCAGGTTGTCAAACTGTTTATTATTTTCTCATGTTGTCGCCCTCTGTCTCTGTTATAATAATTCTTTATGGAATATACTTTATATTACAATAATATTTTATGGAAGTCCTAACACAGAAATAAAGACTAGACTTGAATCGGTCTCGACTGTATTCTCCAGGTTAAACATAATTTGAGTATCAAAAAAGGTACAGCAATAAAGGTAAACATAAATACATCTCTAACAATATATATTCGTACGGATGTGAGAGTTGGACAATTACAGTGGAAATGGTGAGGAGAATACATGAATAGATATTACATACACATTTTGCACAACCATTATACAGAATATAAAAGCCACATATGTTAGAAACATAATAAATGCTCTTGCAGGTCAGCAAGAACATCCTGTGGCAACTCTGAAAAGTCACAAACTTGAGTGATGAGGTCATATGATTAAGCACGATTCCCTTTTCAAAACTATTCTGTAGAAATCAGTTGAGGCCGGAAGACAAAGTGGAGGCCAAAGTAAATTATGGATTAATAAATTTTTTTTTAATGTATAGGATTACGATTCCTCACATTTAAACAAAGTAATGAGAACCGCGAGGCTAGACAGGATTGTTGTGTTGTTGTTTTCAGAGTGGCACCTTTACGAACCTGAAGGGTTATGAATTTTATGATGATGATCATAAAATTGATGTTGTGGTGCCTGGATTCCCAGAGCAGTGATCTCCACTATTATGTATGGTTGTCGTAATCATCTACTCCCGATTCTGCAATCAAAGTTGGCTGCAACAGACCTCCAAATCTTTTGATTTGGTGTTGCAAGCTGCTAGACTAACCTGTCAATCTCGTTATGTTTCTATCTCACTTGTATCTTTGCCTACCTTTTGCTCACCTCCCCTCGAATATACACTCAAGTAATATTTTTCATTAGAAAAAAATAAAATGTCTAAAATACTTTATTTGTTTGATCTATATTTCCAATAATAGTTCTGTTTTAATACGAAGTGCTTCTTTCCATGTATTTCTATGTTTATGCTTTTTTCAGCGCATGTTCTGTAATTTTGCTGATTATCATGTTTATTTCTGGGTTTATATATAGTTCATATTCTTTACCTGATTTATCGACTTAATCTAATTTGTTGTTGTACTTCGTGTTCACTTTCTGCAAAAATGGACAGTGTATTTCGCAGACTGTTTATTATTTTTTCCACTAATCTTGAGTCCTGGTTTTCCATCTATATATTTAATAATGTTACATGTATAAATATTAAATAAGCGTGGTGATAAAATGCATCATTTTCTTACCTCTCTATTTATCGTTGTAAAACCCTGATATAACCAATTCGACTAGCGTCTCGGTTGAACAAGGCTTACCTCATCATAAGAGATACATTTTACTGAATTCACAAATTTTGGGATTCACTACTATTTTCCTTAAACTCGTTTCTTCCATATTTATAAACCCATATCCAGTCAGGTTTGTTACGTTTGAGATAAATCGCAAGTGTCAAAGAACAACTCAACGTACTAAAATTGTAAAGGCAGGGGGGTAACACATTGCAATAGACGAAGAAAACAGAAATATGTATGGAGTATCGTTAATATTAAAAATATTACACAAGATACTCACAAAAACCACAATAACAGACTACATTTACACTAAAAACAGTTTCATCAGAATAAAAACAGGTTTATTACTGGAAGAAGTGACAAGATTTCAACTTTTAGCAGTGATCGAATTTCAACAAATAGTATGCTTAGATTAATTCAATTTTCGTGACCTCGCTGAACTCAGATTAAAAACCATCGATGTGCGAGCTACACACTGATAACTCCTTCCCTACAGGGCTATCCAAGGGAATGGGGGTCATCAGTGTGTAGCCGGCGGATCGCTGAACCTGTCAGTAGACTTATCTACTGTGAAATGCGACTTTATCAATATTCCGTTTCGTTAAATGATGCAAGCATTTTGTTTCGTAAAAGGTGGCTACTGCTGCCCGTAATATACCCAAACACAAACGACAAAAGATTAATATATTCCATAAAGAGGCAAATATTATTAAAGGAAGAGAGATGCAAAGGTTAATAATAAAAGAGAGAGAATAAGAAGCGAAGGAAGAAGGATACTGAAAAAGAGCTAAAATAAAAGCATAAGAACGAGTATGATCAAAGAATGAGTACAGAAATAAAACTAAATCTATTTATCTCAATGATGAAATATTTTTCCAGTTCTGAAACTAAGTACACTAGAACTGATGATTCAGGATACTATATATGATGTTTCAACAGTCATCCAACGCGATTTATATCTTCAACGACGCGGTTTAGTGGGAAAATATTGACCGGTCCAATTTTTTTATGTTGTCTAATCATGATGGGATTTGTCTTCTCTACTACGTCCAAATTTAACTGCTTCTTGTCTCTTTCTCCAATGTTCATTGATTGTTAGGGGATATATACCTGATAATAGTCGTATCATCAACCTCACCCTCATTTCTATCATTTATATTTATATTTCTCTTCAATAACTGTATACTCGCCACTTTGATTGCGTTACGGTGACCGTTGAATACTTGTTTGTGTCTGACTTATATTGTCACTGGAATATGGCGCACTGTGGGCGACATTTTGGTATTCCAATGTTTAGATCCTTTTTAATCTGGTCTTAAAACAACGCAGGGATGAGGGAAGAGGAAGCTTCTGCCCAGTTTCATGCATCTAGACATTGTTCATATGTGTAAACTCACAATGATCGCCAGTCGGTTAGCTCCACTCTCTGTTCCATAGGTAAGACATAAATCTTTTTTCGAATTTAGTTATTGAAATTGACAGGATGAAGCTCTGCTTCAATCAATGTTTTGTCGATTTTCAGCAGCGCATCCCTACAACTATGATAGGGCACTGAAATGAAATGAAACAATACACTTAGCAGCAATAACTTTCAACATTTCTTAAATTCACACACACCTCAACTATCTACATCAGTTCCATGCAAATAGGCATACATGCTTTTGATTCTTCAGTCATGCGTATTTTAACCTATTTTGTTTAAATAGTGAAGCTCTTTGCCGATTGGTAAGAATTCAAGTAGTATAACGATCTCGGGTTAAAAATATAGGTTGGACAGGATGTCTGTAATAATTTCTTCAAAATATAGGTTGGACAGGATTTCTGTAATAATTTCTTCAAAATATAGGTTGGACAGGATTTCTGTAATAATTTCTTCAAAATATAGGTTGGACAGGATTTCTGTAATAATTTCTTCAAAATATAGGTTGGACAGGATTTCTGTAATAATTTCTTCAAAATATAGGTTGGACAGGATTTCTGTAATAATTTCTTCAAAATATAGGTTGGACAGGATTTCTGTAATAATTTCTTCAAAATATAGGTGGTACATGGTTTCTGTCTGTCAAACTGACAATTGAAAAATCCTTTGTGAATACGTCGTAGCGACTGCTATAACAAAGTGTCCATTACTTTCACTGCAATATAAAACATCACGCCACAGGCAATTGTATATCCGGATCATTCAGAAAGCAATGGCAAATTTCTGCACATGTACATTTCTGAGAAACTCACTACAGCCAAAAAATCCAAGGTTAATGATTATATCCTTAATAGCATATGCAACAATATTTTATATAAACATTTCCTAACACTCCTTAAAAGGGTAACCAACACTCCTTAAGAGCGTAACATACAGTGGATATTTTTGTATGAGTAAAACATATCTTCGGAAACACAAGATCGGAACAAGTTTTTAACTGAAATAAAATATTTATAGCTAATTTACAGCATGTACAACTGTCTTACGTCATATTTTAAATATCTTACAAACCATTTTTCAATTCATTTCAATAATACACAACATAAATTAATGAATATGTAGATCCATAGGCCGTTATTATGCTGTGCTTGAATAATTACTGAATCTCTTGTTCAAGCTGATTTTTCATGTGAAGATTTGACAAACAGTTCTTTAAACAATTGCTTGTATTTTGAACTCATATTGTAATAGAAAAAAATGTTGATGCTTGAGTTCACTGCCTGAAATGAGAAGGCAATAGACCATGTAGCCATGCATATATTAATGTACTTGCCCAAAATGTTGAACTCTGGTCCAACGGTAAAGGTTACCAAACAAATTATAGCTCCTGGTATGTAGCAGGCGATCAAAACGCTGGAAATAAAAACGATCATTTTCATGGTCTTCTGATCTCGTGTGGACATTGACTTGCATTGTTTTGTTCTAGAGATTGTTTTGTTGCGCCATTCTGAAGACTGTCTGAGTTTATTCACAAGAGAAAACGTGAAAATAATGACGGCAGCAAAAGATCCCATTCCAATTATGGAATGTAGAACATTCTCTAAACCCTCAACCATGCTTCTACTACTTGTAAAACTTAGAGACAGGAGTGTTCTGTTCTTATGAGGGACGAACTTCCAGTCTAGATATGCAGTGGCGTAGTCAGGAATAAGAACGAGACAGTTCAGAAAGTAGATCAGACATATAGTCAGTGTTGTTCTTTTCGGTGTAACAATTTGTTTCACTTTCAGAGGGAAGGCGGTGCAGACATATCTTTCTGCGGTAATGTAAGCGGTAATGTAGCTGGTGATTCTACAGAAACAAACGTGTGGCCACGCTCCTGATAGAAACAAAACTTCCACCGGTGTCCACGGAATTCCAGATGATGCGAACAGAGGATTTAAACCAATAGACACCCATTCTAAAGTAATAAGACAACACACATCGGAAATGGCAAGACTAAGAAATCCAATGTTGACAGTATTACTAAATCCTTGCTTGTAAAATATAATAATGTTTATAACGTTTGCTACTATTCCGAATATACCGATAATGCTACATATAAGAACATAGTTAATAACTTCAAATATTAACCTTCCTTCGTCGCTCAGAACTTTACCCACTTTTTTATCTAACATGGCAGTATGAGTAGTTGTTAGCGAAACATTAACTGTAGAGATGAACGTTTCTATTAATGGTACCATTTGAAATCTTGGCGAGGTGGCACTAAAAGTTTGACCTCTAGTCATAATACAGAAAGGAGTCTTGTGAAGCGCCTTCTCTGGTATAGACTTACAACGAGGATATATGATTTGTCTGTTAAATGACAGGCCGTGTCCCGTTTCGTTGAGAGTTACGGAGTAATATTTGGGTAATACGAGAAGAATGAAGTCAATCGTCCAAGCAATGTGAGGTATTTTTTCCTGTTAAATGGCATGCATCTAACATTAGTCTTTAAGCTAGATTACATAACATACATGTTAACTAACACTAAATAACTATTAGCATGAAGTAATAACGAATAATTGAATCTATCGAATAATCCAATCTTCGAGAGTGCATATTGTATATATAAATGTTTGTCTGCTAAACATTAATGTCAAAAACAGTAGTGGAGAAGAAACATAAAGAGATTGAAATATAACAACATGTCACAGTGATTTCAGAAGTAAATGTTGTATTGAAGTATAGTCTGTGGGGCAGACGTGCGCAGGCATAGAAGTCACGTTGTAAACCAAGAGGTACCTCACCTTGATCTTAGACTACATACCGACAGCAGACAGTAGTTTGAGAATAGATGTAGAAGACGATGAAGAAGACGAAAGAAGAAAAAAATAATACCATAGCAGGATATATATTTGAATATACTGATCTTGGTCCATATTACCACAAATTAATAATATCTTTATTAAAATACAATGCAATGAACATCCATGCACTCAGTGTCCTCAAAGTTTATTGGCACCGGCACATTTTGTGATAGCATATTCTCGGTCACAAAATGTTTATCTTCTAACTACTAATAACGAGTCTTGGTAAGCGATCACCGGCACAAAGAATATGTCTTCCAGTCATTTATAACAAATGATTCTTTGGTAGCGATCTCTGGCACAAAGAATTTGTCTTATAGCCATTTTAAACGAAATATTCATGGAAAACGATCTCTGGCACAAATAATCTGTCTTCCAACCATTTATAACGACAGATTCTTGGGAAGCGATCTCTAGCACAAAGAATTTGTCTAGGCATTAATATTGAAAAGGGAGCCGCGGTAGTGCAGTGTCATTCAGATATATACTCCTTCCGGTCTAACTCAGCATGTAAGACTCAACTTACTATTATTTATTTCTTTGACGTTCATTCTCAAACTCCTAAAGGATTTCTCCCATAGCAGGACCATGATCCTATTAGATTTCCAGCAGTATGTAATCAAGTGAGCTGAAATGCGTTGGGCCACCGTTTTATTTGCGTCAGTTTTCGACATTTTCATCTTCGGTGTGCCACGCGATGTAACTCCCTCAACAGCATTCCCATCTTTTGTTTTCATTTGTTATCGTTCCTGAATTTTTATGAATTTTTCAGACTTTAGAGTATTTGCATTACTTCGTCTAGTATACTTTGTCTTTAATAACTACGAAAAATGATTTTACACTCGAGTATTGTCGGTAGTGTGATGCGATTCAGAAAATGAAATTGTATTCAAGTAATTGTGCCCTGCATTGAGTGTCGGAAGAAACAGCCAAGGACAGGTAGACGTGGAGATTGAAATATAACAACGTGTCACGGTGATCTCATAAGTAAAAGCTCTGCTAAAGTGGGCATGTGGGGCAGAAGTGCGCAAGCATAGAGGTCACATTGTACACCAAGGGACACAGTACCTTGTTTTTAGACTACACGCCGACAGCAAACAGTAGTATGAGAATAGGCGTAGAAGGCGATGAAGAAGACGAAAGAAGAAAAAATAAGACCATGGCATTATATATATTTATTTATACTAATGTTGGTCCATATTACCACAAATGATAGTAATTTTTGTTCTAACAATATAATGAACATATATCCACTCAGTGTCCTCATAGTTTATTGATCCTAGCTCCTGGGAGACTACAGCACTTGATCGCTCAGCCTGGCACACCCAGATCACTGCTGGCATCACAACATTTGAAAAAGAAAGAACACTGCTGGCAATCCACAAGCACAAGAAGCGGAAGGACAAATTATAAAATTATCCTACTCTGAACCTTCATCACTCCTTCATGCACTGCAATAGAACTTTCCGTGCACGAATCGGATTAATCGGGCATCTACGAACTCACAAACCAAATTAATTACCAATTTTAATTATTATTTATTGTTTTTTTTTTCCAATCGCATGTAATGTTTTTCATGCCATGCTCATCTTCGCTTGCGAAGGAAGAACAACACCATCATCAGTTTATTGGCACATTTTAAATAGCTAATTTGATGTAATACAGATAACTAAAACTATGGTCCTGGCGACGATTACGCGGAAATATGCTACTATGAAGCATGGAAACTAAAATTGCGAGTATATTCACCATCGTCGACTACCTAATAATATTCTATCGGAAAAAAGTCACGTATTAATCCAGAGCTGTGGATATTTACCAACATTTAAAGATTCATATTCGACAGATTTGCAAGCTTTTCTGAGACTTCGGAAATTCCAGATGACTATGTTAATCAGAATATTTATGAAATGTGAAATGTCGCGAATTAGTAAGTCTCCAAGCATAGGTAGAACTCTGCCATGACTATCTTGCAATTTCAAAACATGATACAGATAAATAGATTTATTCCTCTCAGCAATCAGGTATGGGTCTTCATTTCGTTTCATAACAAGGATTGACCATAATCATTGGATGGAATAGCCAAGCAAATACGCATACATCTATTTTTTCAACCACTTGCGACATACATGGCAGTGGTTGTGTTACAATCTTCATCCCCTCTATTGGTAGTCTTCTTCGTTTTCTTCTTGTTCTAATTTTAACTACACAGAAAATCCGGTTTCTAAATAAATGCTGCTGTATTAGAAAGCTCATCAGTGCTCATATACATTTTTCTGCAGATACACGTCTTTGTGGGTCAGTGGTCTTCCTTTAACTGAGTTAGTATACTGCACTCTTCTATATGTTTCGTGATCTATATTGCCTATCTACATGGACGCAAAGGTGATAGAACCAATCTTAGTTTATTTAAGTTGTTCTTTAGTCTGTTGTCTCTGATGCGAAAGATGATAACATGTTTAGCTATGTAAAAATAGTGATAGCTTATTTTGGATGGTCGACTTTCCTAATAGCATTGAGGTGCTTAACTTTTTTCCTGGTATGTTATCTCTTTGTCTTTTTGCTCCCTGTGTTCCTGCATCTTTCGCCAGTATATCTGTCATTTCATATCCTGGTATGTCACAGTGGGATGGCATCCACAGTATTACTAATCTTCTTTGTATGGCTTCCTTCAGGAATGGAAGCTATCGCTAACAATGGCTTTTAGGACTGACAGTAAGAAACACTACCTTTTGACATCGCCTTGCTGTATTTTTAATTATTTCTGCAGCACTGCTTAGAACCTATATACTTCTGTATTTATTTTATTCTCCTAGATACTTGAAGTACACACCAGCACCTCCATTCTTCACTACTCTGGTTGCTGACATATCGATATATACTTTTATCCACACGCTTCTCTAGTGTACATATCATCAATCATGCTGCATTCTATTGTTTACTTTAGAGATGATTATTCAGTGCTCTCATAGTGTAGTTGTTGTTTATCGTGGTTCTTGTAGTAAGTTTTTGATATATACCTACCATTAAACGGGGGAAAATGTTGATCTTTCTTTATGTTATGTCTTTTAGTTCGTCCTTATACTCTATGTGTAGTTTTTTGTATCGATAAATAGAACTGTTTCTCTTCATACATCCACTTATTAGGTCACCGAATATAGTATAGTCTTCATTGGATGCACTGAGATGCTCGTGTATATTTATGCATAGTTCGATGGTTGGTTGCTGATCCAACTGTCCATGGGCGCATGCCCTTTGACACAATGCCATTAAAATGGAATATTGCTGGGAAGTCTGTGTATTTTATGCCCACCCCGGGCTAGAGCCAGAAAATAACTATCACACCACCAGGAAGGTAGGTTTCAAACTATGCATTGCTCCGAGCCACTGCAGCCAAGATAAGGTTCACTGTGCTCATTCCCCGCCACCAATTGACTACTGGTTATGCCGAACTTCTCTATTGCTCCAGACATGCAACCAAATGTTCACGTCAAAAGGATTGTCTCCTCCTGAGTCACTGTGCCACTATATGGGCCTCAGCCATAGGGAAAAACAGTGCTGCGCAGTATATCTCTGACACCCCCCCCCCACCCACAGAGGGATGCATACATATATGCAAATAGCAAAGCATAAAACACATTGCAAAAACAAAATCAAAATATGAGAAACATAATTGTATACATGACGTGCCATGAAGTTTCTATAAGAAGATAACCTCAATATAACGGCATGCCATCTACTAAGGTTTTCTGTTGCATGGATGGTTTGTCTAGTTGGCCATTGGTGAGTCCCACAGACGCAACCACATGCGTGTATATTTATTCATGGATCATGATCTTAGTATAACGCCTTCATGGTAAGGGGGTGGTGCCTGTAATTCATTCCATTTCATTTATTGGGGATTTTTCCATGGCACTTGTGATAGGTGACGTGCTTGATTTTGTACCTTGTACAGAGCTTCTAGATGGGAATTGGCTGATGAAGTCCATGCTGATGATCCGTATTCAAGTAATGGTCTAATTGCACCTGTATAAAAGGTTGCCTCATTGGCGCCTCAGCATATTCCTGCCAATTTCCTCAGGGTGGTACGTTTCTTTCTATCCTTTGTTGCCATTTTCTCATTTTAGGGTTCCATGTCATTGTCTTATCTAGTGTGGTGCCCAGGTACACCGGCTACTATTATATTTGGATACGTACATTACCAAGATTTATCTCTCCTACTTTGTCTTATTTGAGTGCATGAAGAGTGTTGCTGGGGACTTTTCAGCATTGATCTTTACCGTCCATTTCTCTGCTGAAGCTGTTATGTTGTTTGCTGCCTTTCGTATTCTCTTTTGGCGATTGTCGGTAATGTAGGTATAAAAAGATTTTTCATACAATATTTACAATATGCCGTCTTTATTTATTTCATTTAACGTGTATATTATTTATTTATTTATTATTTATTTATTTTAACGTGCATATTATTTGCACGTTGAACCAGAAGTCTAGGTCACAGTTACCACGTGTATTTTAGTAATAATAATTTTTCTACACATTTCTAAAAATAGTGTTGTTAGTGTTGAGAGGTTGATAAAATAATTGATTGCAAAACATTTATGAGTCGTGAAGATACATTCACTTCATGTACCTTACATTCATGAGTAGACCGCAATGATCATCAGTCTCTACAATGATATCTTCTCATTGAGGACAACAGAATCCATCAAAATTGGTAGCGTATACTATTTAGGACGTAGCCATCAATCCAGCATTTTTTGGCTTCACTGATTTTCTAGGCAATATAAATACGTTCAGTAGTTTGCCATGGCTTTCTGAAGGGTCCGGACTCACAAGTGTCTGTGACGGGGGTGGAACTCGATACCTTGGCCATTACAGACGCGCTTTGTACCACTGTGCCATAGAGCCAGATATATTCCATTACTTAAACCAAAATACTAAATGCATTATATTTTCTCTCTCTGACTTCGTCTACGAAGAATCTTTTCTTGTGAACAAGCTGTTGCTCCATCTCTGCATAAACTAAATAAAAATAAAACTAGCATGGCTTGGACATGTATGTGGATATGATCCGGTGTGGTACCGATATACCCTGACGGTTTACGGGTTTATTCAGTTATTGAAACTATATTTAGTGTAGTTGCAGCAATATCGGCTATTACTCTATAATAGGCTATTGTTCTATTATAGAACAATAGCCTATTATAGGCGGCCCCATATAACCATCGCCCCTGCCTAGTTTCGTCTTTGATGTGAGAGTAGACATTCTGCTGCTAGAAAAAACTATGCATCTAAAACTGATATAAATAAATGAATTCAATTTATACTTTACAGTGTTTTCCACATCAGAATAAAAATAATTCAATATTTATTAATATTTCAAAGCACAAAATACATTGAAAATATTCTTCTGTATTATAAACGTTTTTTTAAATTAACATTTAAACATTGAGTTACATGATAACATAATTGTAATCGATTCACCCAGAAAAAAAAACATCAGACATAAACTCAATAATTATGTCTACTGGCCTCCATTTTTTTAACCTTATAGATTTAGTTTACAATTTTTAACAAGCGATTAATTTACCTTTCAATGGAGTTAATTATTGTTTTTTACCTTTCCAAGTTTAACATGTTAATTAGTACTGACACTGACAGATAATGATTAATTTATAGAAGTTATATGGTGATGTGAAGGTTTGATCATATATAAAATTGTGCATCAAAGCAGATGTTAAGTAGAGATGTGACAAACGATATAATTACTGGAACTAGATTCCTAAGATATATGCAAACTATATATTCATAGATGACACCATGCCATGAAAATGGAACAAATAGCCTTAAGTGCACGGTTACTTCCAATGCTATGTCCGTAGGACCAATTTAAAGATGACATCACACTATGAAATGTTCTTAAATACTCTAAATTGTAGGATTATTTCGACAATATCAAGGTAGCAAATAAAATACGTATAATATAATATTCATAAGAAAGTAAATGCATCACCGCTGGATGTTAACTTTCTGTCATGATACTAACCTTCTATTATGCTATTGAAGGTTTCTCATGATATACATTTGTGTTTGTGAATATTTCAACTGTACTCGGGTTAAGGTATGACTAATATGTAAAATGAAATTAAAAATAGTTTAATTTTAATGTTTGTGTGGATGTGCTGCCATGTGGTTACAGTGTTCAGTAGCGAGGGAGAATTATGAATTAATTTTTTAAACTGCATTCGTAAGTAAATTACAATTTTATTTTAAAACATTATAATTTTCTGTTAAATCTGAAGTGAAAGTAAATAAGGGAAATCTGCACCTAATGTTTATTTAAAACTTTTGAAGAAAACGATAGTTTACAAATGTAAATGAATGCTGAATATTGTACAAATTAAGGTTTAACTTCAGTGATTCATTAAAAAATCTCTGCTTTTACAAAGAAACAGCCTTTAAACATATGAACCAATATATGACAATGATATTTTAGTGTAATATTTTCAGTTCATATTTCTACTGCTGGTAGTAGGAACAATAACTGTTTTTTTTTATATTTGTTTATTTGTTTGGGTCTCAAAAATAACAAACAACGAAGCTCGGGTTTTCCTAATTGCAATATATGGGATTTCTCGAGATCGTTCTATCGTAGTTAGCCAGTAGATTCCAAGTCGCAATGTTATGTTTCTATAAGAAGAAACCTCTTAGGCATAGAAGTTCTAATGATGTAGGTATCAGCCATATTCCACAATTTGTATCCAGATATCCAATAAGAACCTGCAACTATAGTATAGCATTAATGCTGGTCACTTTTGACAGCATAGTCTTTAATACAAACAAAACAAAACATTATATTAAATCATATGGTATGTAATATTGTATACTAATAAGCTGTATATGGAAACTATTAACTTACTGATATAATATATATATATATATATATATATAATCATTGGTTCTGGTTTGGAACTTGTGTCCTCCTATATTTGTCAAGCAAACAAATTGTGAACGAAATAACATAGTATGCACAGGTTCATTTAGAGTTTATTATGGTGCGCACTGTTTACTATAAAAAAATACGTCATTTCAGACCGTGGAGAGAAAGAAATACAAAATGGCTTAATTTAGTTAAAATTCTATACGATGAGTGTTCAATGGAAGAAAGGGGATAAAGCTAGAGTTAGGGGGAGGAAGATGGTTAGAGGTAATGTTATAACTCATTATAATATTACCCGCCTCCCCCCCCCACTACTGAACTCTATATATTTGTGTGTCAAGGAAATCAAAAAATGTGTTCTTCCTGTTTACGCTGATTATTCCCCATCACGAACTACTAAATAATCACGATAGAATAATCAATTTAAAATTAATACCACTGCAAAAATTTGGAGGCACGCGTTGCAAACAAGAACCTAATCATTTACTAAAAAAGAACTGGGTACAGTTAAAGTAGATATCATAACATTTTTAACAACCAAAATTGAACAAAACGAAGCATTCCCGTAACTATGGTGCAAAGAACTTAACAGCAAATAATACAAGGGACACAATCAGAAACAGTTAAACATGTTTTATTGAGACAGTCATCTTTCAAAAAATATAGAGTAGCGTCAAATGCGGTTTCTGTTGCTGTTAGCCTTGATCTCCGCATATATTCTGCAATATAGCTTTCAAAATGGTATAGAGATGTGTCACGATGTTTCTTGTTATATATATGAATATAATTAGGAATAAAGACATATATGTGAGTAGAGGATGGAGAATATGTATTAAAAATGTATCCACAAGGAAGGCGCAAAAGTTGAAGAATGAACAAGAAGTACAGTATGAACCAGACTTCAAGTAGTTAGTTAAAATGTTTCATATATGTGAGCATAACAGTGTGAAAGTGCATGAAGAAAGAAAGGAACCTATAAGAGCAGAGTTAATATGTATGCTGATTTATATATGTGAGTGTAAGTACAAGAATAGATTTATATATATATGGAGTCAAGAAACAAGAAAATGAAATGTAGAAACAAACATACATATGATGTAACAATATAGTGATTTGTGTGTGTGCGTGTGTGCGCGTGCGTGTGTGTGCGTGTGCGTGCGTGCGTGCATGCATGCGTGCGTGCGTGTGTGCGTGTGTGTGTGTGGGTGTGGGTGTTGGTGTGTGTGTGTGTGAGAGAGAGAGAGAGAGAGAGAGAGAGAGAGAGAGAGTGAGTGAGTAAAGACGATGAAGAATGTGTACACAAACATGTAGCTACTCGGAAAGGCACAAAAGGGGAAGAATTAACAGACATTGAAAAAGTAAATTATGAACGAATGATATAAGACTTTTAGTTACTGTATTTAAAAAAATAAGATACTAGCTATTATTGTATAAAATAAAAAATTTTATTGTAAAAAAAATAATAAAAGAAGATACAATATAATTAAAACATTTTAAAAAAAATAATAGATAAATAATTTTTTTAAACAAAAATAAAAAATGGTATTCCTCTACAGGTACCCTATGGAGCCGCGTAGCGCAGTGGTTAGCGCACTGGCTTCGCATATGTGTGGTCCTTGGTTCATTCCCCAGTTGAGGCGGAAATGTTTTTCAGATCAGATAGACTCCCGGGTCGACCCAGCCTTAAATCGGTAACGGATTAATCCGGCAAGTAAAGACTGCGAGGAAAAGGAGATGGTTACCGTCCTCATTTGCAGAGCCTCTGATCGCTAACATACTCTACAACATAGCCACTCCTTAAAGAGGTCGAAAATTACCAGAGCCAGCAGGAAACCAAAATCAATCAACAACAGGAAACTCAGGAGAAGAGCGACACAGAACCAGTTCCAACACACGTTTTTAAATATTGAAGTCCTTCTCAGGACTATACTCTAAATCCCCAAAATGTTTTGTCCTTAACAGGACACGCCGACCAGACCCTAAGTCAAACCATCATTCCCAAACAGAACAACACAGGTCATTCGGCTACACGATGCGCCCTGATTAGCCACAGAAATACCATTCCAAGTTTGAAAAGAGCGTGTCTTAATCCAGCAAGATAAATTCACCAGCAAACAACAACAACAATTTGTTACCTCGAACCAGGCTTATCCATAATCACTCACAGTGTCCAGAACAAGCCAAAATATAGTCCTTTTAAGGACCAGCTAGAAATCTCAGCTGCAACCCGACTGGACAGAAACGTTATAGCGCCAACCAGGCAAACATGCCACAAGACACAAAAGGCTCCCAGACGCCCTGATATAGCCAAGAAAGATATCTCTCCAAGGTTGAAAAAGCTATGTATGAGACAAATCCACCAGCAAATAAACAAATAAATGTGTTACATCAGCTAACGTGTGGTCTTTGTAACCTCTTACCTCGAAACTCCTGGTAGTGCGTCCTGATATAAAACCTAATTGTAACTTGCCTGCTGGTTTAAAGTGGTGCACCTCTCCAAAATAGAGGCAAACTCATTAACTATCTACCTACCTTTGTCCTTTGTTACCTCGAATATTTTATAATAGTGCGTACTGATATAGCCTACTTAGACATTGTCCGCTAGTTAAAAGGGGCGACCTCTTCAAAACGGAGGTAAACATATCACCTACCTATCAACATAAACTGGTGGTTTACTTGGTGGGTTACTCCTGGTCAGCTTAGAGTCTGTCACAGAATGCCCACTGGCTTTCATCTCTTCGTTATCTATTATTCATAGAAAACATAAGTAAAAAATCGAGACAAAATCTTGAAACATTTATAACTGCAAAGTTGAATATTGGAGGGATCTTCACTGGAAGAAAAGGCTGACTATATAGTCATCAAATCTACCAGGAGTATACTGTCGCACGTTTAATAGACCAATGATAATACCTAGCAAACCTTCGTCATACTGATCATCAAGAATAATGTGCAGCCAGGTACTCTATTGATGTTATGCTGTTCGTCCATCACAAGTGATGATGACCATTTGTTACATCCACTTTTGAAAATTTAATTTTAGTTATGTCCTTGATTATGAGTTCGTAGATGGCTAATGCGCCCTATTCAAGCTGTAAATGTCTTTGGACAGTTTGGACATGGAATAACGACTGTAGACGGATCTTGGTCTATCCGTGACTTTCTAGCTGCTCTCCGCTGTTGAGCTGCTGCATTTCTCTTCTTTTCACAAGATGATGCGCTTTTTTTAAATTTAGAACGCCATGTAGATCTATTTTGTGCAAGTTCTTCCCATGTATCGTGGTCTATTTCAAAGGCTTTCAGTGAGTCCTTTAACGAGTCCTTGTAGCGCTTCCTTTGGCCACCTTGAGATCGTATACCCTTCTCTAGCTCACCATAGAGAAGTATCTTTGGCAGACGATGGTCTGGCATACGCACCAAATGACCTGCCCAACGAATCTGTGTCTGCATCAGGATCGTGTCAATGCTTGGAATACCAGCTCTATCAAGGACAGTGGTATCTGGAATCTTGTCTTGCCATCTGATGTTCATAACTTAACTGAGACAATTTGTATGAAAATGATTGAGTTTTTTCACATGACGTCTATACAAAGTCCATGTTTCACTAGCGTAAAGCAGCAATGGAAGTACCACTGCTCTGTAAACTTTCAGCTTAGTCTGTAGGTTAATGCCATTTCTACGCCAAACATCTGCGTACAATCTGCCGAAAGTACTGCTTGCTTTGGCGATCCTTGTATACACTTCATCATCAACGTTGGCATTTTGACTCTATTGATAATGAGGTGATGAGTATGTACCTTTCTAATTGCTCTCCCAAAATATCCAAAAGGCTTTCTTTTGAAGTGTAGACCACTCGTTGAGAAAACGTTACAATGCTGTAGAATATATAATAATTCTTTGCTCTTTTCCATGGATCATGTGTGCATTCGCGTGTGTTCATTTGCTCTAAAAAAAATAAGGGAGTACAGTTTTATCAAGATAGTTGTTAGCAATCTCTATTACTTTAACTACACGTTTTGTCTCTTGTTGTTTCCCATTTAAGTGTTTGTTTATGTGTGTGTGCACACGTGTGTTTACGAGTGTATGTGGGGGTTTTTTCAACCCACCCCCCCACCCCATGAATTACGAGCAATATAGCTCTTGTACCCTTTTCAACACATGGAATGACTCTCAAAACTTTTCTTCCAAACCCAAAAGATTGCAACTCTCAGCAATGTACAATGCTTGAATGAAAAGTTTTTGATTAGACAGAGCAAATACACAGTTGTATAAATGAAGTGAAGTTACATTTAATAGAGAAAGTCCTCACTATATAGATATGGCATCTACTAATCTTCTAAAACATGCGCTCTTGATTTATGGTTTGTCTGATGAGCCACTTGGTACCACTCCTGTGACAACCAGGACATAGACTTCAAGCTAGTTATAGGTGCAAAGAATAGGATCACTGTTTTATTTCCAGAGAGGTTGTAAGAGGCTTATAAAGGAAGTTGGGGAATCGGCTGATAATTTGTCATCTGTGAACACGTCATTGTCACTGCACGTCTTGCCTCGGTTTCTTACTGCTGTCTTCTCTCAAATTGCCCCCATGGATGATGAAGCGATGCAGACCAGCGAACATTGCATCTTAGTCCATTTGAAACAGAGTCGTAATGCTAGGTGTACCGTCACTACAAATTAGTCAACAGATATGAAGGAAGAACGATAGCTAGTTTGCCCAAACGTATAAGCTACACTTCTGTCTAGAAGTGATGATCCTTGATACTATCACACTGGAACCCCTTTCTTCAGGGATTAAACCGAGACTGTCGACGGTAAAGAAGACCTCTGTACAGCAAATACACAGGACTTCATTCTTTACGTTTGTGAATATTGTTGTTAATTTCGTTTATTAGTAGTATATACATGGAGTCGCATGCCAAAAATAAAGTAAATGCCGACCAACGAAATTCACAGAAATAATCAAAATCATCCTTTCAGGTCATGTTTACCTTTATGTACACAGGTCTTTACTGGAGCCATGAAACCATAAATCACCTAGCACATCATGCCATTGACACAGCGTTGAAGGTCATCTTGGTTACTCCATTGAGGAAATTCTATGCCTCTTTTCAGAAAAATATACGCTGTTGAGGGCTACCTGTTCACAGTAAAAAGGATTATTTCATGTGTCAAGAGCTCACAGTAAAAAGGATTATTTCATGATCATGTGTCAAGAGCTCACAGTTAAAGGTATTATTTTGACATCAACATGTGTCAAGGGCTACCTGCTCACAGTAAAAAGGATTATTTCATGATCACGTGTCAAGAGCTACCTGCTCACAGTAAAATGTATTATTTCACCATCATCATTCTCTGAGTGGGATGTATTTGGATACAATTGTGCTAGTGTAAATGACATCACAGATCTTCGCGAGTTATATACGATAATAGTGTGAAATATTTAAATTGTCTTGAAATCACCGATGTGTTACATACAAGTAAGATTGCGTATTTTGTTAACTTTGATTGCCTCATTCATATAATATAATGGTATTCTTTGTTTTTCTCTACAGGAGTAGCCAACCATTGAAGCTCTTGTCTCTTTTTATACAGTGGGGAGATTTCCCCACAATTAGAAACAGTATACAAAGAGCGAATCAGAGACATGTGCCTTGTTCTGACTAGAAGTACTTAATCAGGACGAAAAATAATGAACAGACATCGACGAACTTATATAGGGATAACACACATATGGCATCACGAGTACCAAACTATGCAAGAAGAATATGAGACAATGATTAAACGAAAATATAAGAAACATAGTTACATCAGAGAGGAGAGTAATGGACAGAGTGTGGGATCAAGGATGTGTTTGTAGAATGTGTGGGGAAAATAGAGAAGAGTACTTTTTGAAAAAGCATGAACAACATTAAAAAACATTACGCTGACCATATAACCCATGCATATCTAAGTAACATAATAATAAATATGAAAATACTGTTCGTGAGCATGTGTGAGAATGAACAACAAAAATGCACCATATAACAAGTCCATCACTATGCTACCAATGTCAGACGTGGACAATAACAACAGAATTGACTTTTTCTACTTGGAACCACCGGAGTAACAATAACAGTAACAATAATCAGAAACGAAAACTTCAGAATGACTAACAAACACATGCCAATTCTGGATTGCATCAGAAGGTTACAGATTAAGTGGTTTTCACATGTTTCCAGACTATAATCAGGCAGTATCCCTTAAAATAGCATTGCTGTACAGACACGATGGATACAAAGCCAGGGGCAGACCTTGCAAGCGGGTCATTACAGAAATAGAAGAGTCAACGAAAACAAACACATCCACACATTTAAAAAAATACATAAGCACACAAAAAGGTCATCTCCAGAGAACTCTTCTACCCCTGACTTTGCAAGGTATGGAGAAGTATAAAGCAAACAGTAAAGAAGAAAGACTATTTGTGGATCATGCATGAGAGATTATGCCGTTGGTCTCACACCAGTGAGGTCCACTGCTCAACTAACAGAGAGAACTGCATTTTTATTCAGTTGGAGGTTAAAAATTGTAACCCCCCCCCCCCCCAAGCACGTGACGTGACGATATCATAACGTGCGGCCTTTATCATGCAACCAGAAGTAACCTCCCTAATGCGAAATATGCTGTATTTGTGGTTGTGTTTTTCATGTTTTCTTTTTTTTTTAGTAACGTTGCCAGAAGAATGTGGAGGATTGGCTTTAAACCCATGAGCATATTTTACCGAGTTATGGGTAAGAGAGATTCAATATCACGCTCCTTCCCATCCTACATTGAGTGAATAATTGTATAGTGGAGGTCAGTGTGCGAGTTATCCTGTCACGATAACTTCCAAGTTAGTTATTGCTACTTATTATAGCAATCAGTAATTGTTTTTGATGTTCATACATTGAGGTACATATATATGTATGATTTCATGTCTATATATAAATATAAATATATATATATATATATACATACATATATAGTGGTACCATACATGGGGAAAATATCTTATTCTCATATTACAGAAATAAACTATTCTGAATAAACATGAATTTTTCTCGGTGTTCATTATTTTTCAGTAACCTAGTAGTAAGTTATTCATCTTGTGTTTATGAGCCGTGACATCTAGTATGCAAGTGCACTTTTACAAAATACCACCTTTGATGATGACATGTATACCAGGAACTCCATGAAGGTTTCCAAATCGGTTCCTGTCAGGGATGTTATATGCTAGTGAAAAATGAACAGAACTAATAGCAGAATGGGCACGTAAGGCAGCTATATAATCGCACTTTCACAGACCGATTATGAACATCTGAAGACATTATAATATTTCAAATACCATTGTTAATGTTTGTTACCTTGGATGTCTCTGGTGTTAAATGTCTGCCTTCAGATGCTTTTATTATAGTGTCATTATTTTTACTAGTTTTACTGTTTGTTCATTGTATGTATTGATGTATTGTTTTCTGGAAAGAGACCTTAAGGTTGAAACGATGAAACTGTATTGTATACTGTTATTTATAATTGTATACCCATTTCCTATAGTCTGATAGTTTTGCGTTCATTGTAAAGTTAACCGACCATGTGTTTTAAGTAAGTACTAATATCCATGATTAGGAAGGTATAAGTGGGTCTCGTTCGTAAATAGTGGATTGAGGCCTTGAGAAAGGCGAGGCTGAAAGTGGTTACATTTATTTTCGTGTCGGGACATGTGGGTGTTTGAGGCATTGAAAGTGCGGACAAACTGGCGTCAGGAAACAGGGTGATAGGGCAATGGATCGCGCTGACGTTTTGAACTCCTTAAGAGATATAACATGCGAGAGTGAGAGTGGATGATGATTCCTTTTCAATTACTAGGATTGAAGATCAGGGATTGAGATGCGCTTCTGCTAGAAATGAACATTTTGGAGGGCGCAGAAGAATGATGGTCAACCAGCATAGGACCGGTACAGTCAGCATAAGTGTAATGGCGGATGCACTCAAGGAGAGATCGGAGCAACTATGGACGTGTCCAGTTTTCAGTGATGACTAATATCCTTGACAGAGCTGGTATCCCCGACATTGAAAATATTCTAATACATTCACAGATTCGTTGTCTTGATCATGTATGTCAGATCACCGTCTGCTAACGATACTTCTTTACGGTGGTATGCATTAGGCCATGCGCTCTCAATGTGGTCAAAGGAAGCACTTCTAGGACTCGAGAAATACTTCGCTGACAGCCTTGTTACATTTTGGAAAACACTGGACAAAACAGAGCTGCATGATACACTGGAGTACATAAATGGCGTAGCATCTTTGGAAATTGGAGTCATTCGGCAGCTGGGCACCGGAGACCAACTAGAAAGACAAGTGTTGATCAAACAACATCTAAAGTGATCATTCCATGCTCTGTCTGTGCAAGGATCTTTAGAGTTACCACATAGTTTATTATCCATCTATGATCTCATAGACAATGATATATAGTTCCAACTGAATTTCATAAAGAGGATGTATCAAATGGTCATCATCACTGGCCATCATCACTGGTGATAGATGAAAAACACAAGTGTACTTTTGGGAAGTATCTCATGACTGTCGCCTGAATCTGCAGAGTTACGTGCTGAGGGGTACTCTCATCAGGAGACTGGTTGCTCTGATTAGAGTGTAAGATTACGTATATTGGAAATCCGAGAAAATGTTATACAACTTCAGTCTTCCCACCTTCCACCTTTTTTTATAAACAACAGTGTATTAAAAATATTCTTTTTAAGGTTAGGTTAAACCCCCAATTGTAGTATTTTTCTTTCAAATTTGATCATTTTAGTTTATTGATCCATTTGAAAGAGTAATCATTTTTGCAAACAATGATACATATCCAATTGTAATCATCTATCTGGAAGTATTTTAAATTAATTTTAGAGTTTCCATAGTTATTGGTTTTTCGATAAATTAATAAGAAAACTAGAATGATGAGACCATGTTCACAAGTCTATTGCCACAAGACTCTTAGATAAAGTTTCAGTTATAAGGAACACATCCTTTATAGAGAATGGCAGAATATATACAAGAATTGGAGGAGCAGAAAGACTAACAAAAGCAGCAATAAAAAGAATTCTCAGGGTCACTACTAATGTACCATTAGGTCAAATGTGGAAAATTTAGACTATGAAGAAAGCAATATGGGCAATCTGGGAAGATATACAAGGAATACATCTAAACTGTTCACAATCAGGGAACATATACAAAGAATACATCTAAACTGTTCACAATCTGGGAACATATACAAGGAATACATCTAAACTGTTCACAATCATGGTGTTATAGTCAAAACAGGAATAAGCTGACCGATTTTGTCATAGAAATAATAAAACCTGTTTTTGAGGATCTTTCAGGTGATCATTTTTTTAAAGTTTGTCTGGTGGAACACAAAATTCGCATGAAGCATTCCGTCACCTGATCTGGGATAGTTGTCCTAAAGCAACATTTGTAGGAAAAGAGAGATTGGAATTATCTGTAAATCATACATGCCATTATGGTATTCAATGAAGGGAAACTAGCCCGACTAAATTTCAGCAGTCATTTTGAAGAAATTAGGACTGAGCTGTAGGTACCACAATGTTACGACATTACTGCTTATCGGTCGACCCAGAGTAAGAGAAGCCGAGGAAGGAAATATAATAAATAGAAAGATAAAATAAGCATGAAAAAGTGTACAAGAAGCCAAGGAACATGATAAGGATAATTCCTATGCAGCAAGAGCTTACTATGTTTGGATTTACATAGGAAACCAGCATGTTAAGTTACATTTTTGCATATTTCTCAAAACTATCTTTTCCAATGTTTTCAGGTGGAATTCAGGAGATATTTCATACAGTTGTTAACATATTCTATCCACACTTGGCACACAGCTAGGAAACTAGCATGCACACAATCTGAAGCATTGGCATAGCAACAGATGAAATACTTTATGTATTTATGTCATTAACCCATACCCCTTGCTTAAAATTTTTAAAAAAATATTTTTCCACATAACACAGTATAACATTTGCACCATATCTATGATCAACGACTTAATGGTTGAACTGAAAGGTACCATTATCTTGTATGTGAATATCAAGTTTCATTAAGCTATCTATGTTTGTTTTTGAGATAGAAACCTAATGACAGGCACATTGATTTCACAATTTTTGGGCATAACACACCACATTTTCAGCGAATTTTCAAAAATTATGCCCATTTTACCCCAAAAAAATTGATTTTCCTGAATCTTTAACCCATTATATATCAATTGAAAGCACTGCTTCCAGCATATGCAATCAATTTCTATTGGGGGGGGGGGGGGTTTAACCTGACCTTACGAGCTACTTATGTCGTCTTCCCTTTTCTATGTCAACGATCACTATTATTATTATCTCTATCTCTGTTGTTATTTTTAACTTGTCCTCTCTGTTGTCAATGACTTCAGCATCAAAATGTAGAACGAGCTTAACTTGCTCCATGCTGGATGTGGACACCTTATCATTGATGACACATCCAGGATACAGGAGCAACTGCTGGATGTCGACGCAGTATCATTGATGACACATCCAGGATACAGGAGCAATTGCTGGATGTCGACATCCTATCATTGATGACACATCCAGGATACAGGAGCAACTGCTGGATGTCGACATCCTATCATTGATGATACATCCAGGATACAGTAGCAACTGCTGGATGTCGACGCAGTATCATTGATGACACATCCAGGATACAGGAGCAACTGCTGGATTTCGACATCCTATCATTGATGACACATCCAGGATACAGGAGCAACTGCTGGATGTCGACGCAGTATCATTGATGACACATCCAGGATACAGGAGCAACTGCTGGATGTCGACATCCTATCATTGATGACACATCCAGGATACAGGAACAACTGCTGGATGTCGACATCCTATCATTGATGACACATCCAGGATGCAGAAGCAACTGCTGGATGTCGACGCAGTATCATTGATGACACATCCAGAGTACATGAGCAACTGCTGGATTTCGACATCCTATCATTGATGACACATCCAGGATACAGGAGCAACTGCTGGATGTCGACGCAGTATCATTGATGACACATCCAGGATACAGGAGCAACTGCTGGATGTCGACATCCTATCATTGATGACACATCCAGGATACAGGAACAACTGCTGGATGTCGACATCCTATCATTGATGACACATCCAGGATGCAGAAGCAACTGCTGGATGTCGACGCAGTATCATTGATGACACATCCAGAGTACATGAGCAACTGCTGGATGTCGACGCAGTATCATTGATGATACATCCAGGATACAGGAACAACTGCTGGATGTCGACGCAGTATCATTGATGACACATCCAGGATACAGGAGCAACTGCTGGATGTCGACATCCTATCATTGATGACACATCCAGGATACAGGAACAACTGCTGGATGTCGACATCCTATCATTGATGACACATCCAGGATGCAGAAGCAACTGCTGGATGTCGACGCAGTATCATTGATGACACATCCAGAGTACATGAGCAACTGCTGGATGTCGACGCAGTATCATTGATGATACATCCAGGATACAGGAGCAATTGCTGGATGTCGACGCAGTATCATTAATGATACATTCAGGATACAGGAGCAACTGCTGGATGTCGACGCAGTATCATTGATGATACATCCAGGATACAGGAGCAACTGCTAGATGTCGACGCAGTATCATTGATGATACATCCAGGATACAGGAGCAACTACTGGATGTCGACGCAGTATCATTGATGATACATCCAGGATACAGGAGCAACTGCTGGATGTCGACATCCTATCATTGATGACACATCCAGGATACAGGAGCAACTGCTGGATGTCGACATCCTATCATTGATGACACATCCAGGATACAGGAGCAACTGCTGGATGTCGACATCCTATCATTGATGATACATCCAGGATACAGTAGTAACTGCTGGATGTCGACGCAGTATCATTGATGATACATCCAGGATACGCGAGCAATTTGTGTCGTGATTTATAGCTAAAACTTATGTGCTTTTCTACCTGACATATACTTTACCAGGGCTTCTGGTTCTATGTGTCTACCTATGTGAGAGTTAGTTAGTTAGCTAGTTAGTCGTTGGATCATCGTCACTGCACTCCGGATAAGTCCATAGGTGCTCAAATCTCTCCTTGAGTGTAGCCGCCAACGTTGACTGACGGTCCCAGTACGCAGTTGATTGACCATCATTTTTTCTTGCCCACGAAACTGCTCCGTTCTAGCGACACCACATTTCAAACCAAATTCCTTTATACTAGTCATGGAACAAGAGTCCTCGTCGCTTATACAGTCATTTGCTCGTGCGTTTTCCCGTAGGGCGATCAAAATGTCTGCTCGATCCATCGCTCTACCAACAGCCGTAGTAGCAGCGTGTGCGGCCAACCTATCTGCTCTCTCATTACTTACTCATGTGATATCACTGCACACCCAACCCAATACCTCATCAGTCGCCTCTATTTAAATATATTGCAGGATATAGTGTATATATTCTTTAACAGCCCTATCGGACCATCGCAACCCACGAATGAATAGGTGTTCTTCCTCTATGCTGGTTCTCAAACCCCTACAGATGAGAAGTAAATAGTCCGAAAATAATCATGCATTATGTCATGGTATACAGAATTTCTGCGATATTCGCGCCTTTTCTAGACACTTCAGACTCAGCAAAACTTCTGAGTCACGTTTACCTTATAATGGATGGGCAAGCTAACTCCGCCCATTAAACTTCCGTAATGTAAAGGTAAAGGTAGGTCCCATGGCAGCAGCCTGCCGCCGGGGATGAAGATAACTCTTCATGTATTAAGCTGCAGCAACTATTATTTGGGGTGAATAGTTCTATTCCGTGCTGTTTTTACTTCCTTAAACTCATGCGTCAGGTGACTAATTTACATCTGAGTCGACTGGTGTAAGGATCGTGTCAAGCGAGAAATCATAACCTGGATTTGTTTTTCCCTTACGTAGTCCCGTATCTGGAACGATGTAACACGGTGACAGCAAGCAAGCTCCCTATCAACTAGGCTATCTCGCTGTTCAAACTTCCGCTGTCGTCTCTTTTAACATGCAGAGCAAGCAATAGTCTTCCCTTTCCATTTCTCTCTTCTCTGGTACCGGTAACACACACGGGAATTCGCTGTTAAATGTGGTAACTGTAGAACAGAACAGAACCAACAACCAATGTGTAAACAAAAAAACATAAAGAGGAACTTGTCCAACCATTGGTCTTAACAAATCCTCATAATTTACTCCTTCTACAGCTGCTATTAAGAGACTGGGCACCTAGTGGGTTGAATGCAATGACGCTATTTCATAACCAATAATAAAGCACTCAATCACAGAATCTCCCACACAACTACCAATAATAAATTACTCAATCACAGAATCTCCCACACAACTACTAATAATAAAGCACTCAATCACAGAATCTTCCATCCAACTACCAATAATAAACTACTCAACCACATAATCTCCCACACAACTACCAATAATAAACTACACAATCACAGAATCTCACACACACATACTACTAATAATAAAGCACTCAATCACAGAATTTCCCACACAACTACCAATAATAAAGCACTCAATAACAGAATCTCCCACACAACTACCAATAATAAAGTACTAACCACTCACAGAATCCCCCACACAACCACCGAACTTCATTATTTCATCAAAGATGACAAGACTTTTCTTATTAGGTAAAAATAATAATTGATTATAACAGTATCACAGCACAAAGAACAGTCCCATCGAATATTGTATTCTCAAGTCCCAGGTAACATAAGAGTATACCAGCATACCTATATTTAGTGCCAAACCGCCAAACCAGCTTTTTAGTTTTGGGAGTCCGTTCAGATTCGTTTGCCGAGATGTTAAATTATTTTTATCAAAAACGTATTGTTCATTTGGATTGATCATTTGAAGTTAGGTTTAGAATAATAATGTCGCTATAGAAATATTTTTTTATCAAAGAAATGTGATCCAGTATCAAAGATACCTTATTTAACCTATATTAAAAAAAAGTTAATCTAAATTATAAACAACCGCTGGATTATGTAGATGCTTACATCTCACTGCTGGTTATTAAATATAAAGGCATGACCCTCACGGTAGAATGTGCACCGTTCTAAAAGTAGTTGTTTCCACTGTACATTTGTATAAAGCAATGTTACATATGGAAATTCCCGTTTAGCACCAAATATTATTTTTCCTGAACTTAGAATTATGTGAAATCAAAAACGGCTATTTACTCGATTTCAAGTCACAAGTCAGAGGCACGTCTCAATATTTACAGAAAGTAGGCGGCACTAAGCATATTACCTTCTGCAAGTCTATGTGAGAATGAATCTGAAAGCGAAATATTTTACTGAGCATAACATTGCTATAAAGATTTATCAATACTTCTGCAGAGAGCGTAAAAAGGGACATCTTTATTGTTCTTTATCAAATCCTGAGAAGAGAACAATGCATATTTTAGGTTTGTGTAAACGTTCATTTGATCGAATAGTGGAAGCAAGCGGATATTTATTGCCAACAAATTCACGAAAGCAAGGAAGGAAAGAAAAGATAGACAGTTTCGATAAAGACCTAGTAAAAAGAGAAATATGTAGAATGTTTGATAAAAACGAAGAAGTGACACTTAGAAAGTTGAAGATTTGGCTGAAAACTAATAACGACATTGAAATATCAAAAACTTTATTATGGAAAACTGTAAGAAATGCAGGCTTCACCTTTAGAAAGTATGCTGGTGAAAAAAACATTATTTGTGAAAAGCCACATCTGGTAGCTCTTAGAAGCAAGTATTTACGTGAAGTGAAGGGAATGCGCGAGAATGGTTATGATATTGTGTATTTAGATGAAACTTGGATCAACGCTCATCATACAAATGAAAAGGAATGGCAGTTAGCAGATGGAAGTATTAAAAGATCAGTACCAAGTAGTAAAGGGCAACGTTTGATAGTTGCACATGCAGGTAGCAGACATAATGGGTTGTTGCAGAATGCTCATCTAATTTTCATTTCAAAATCCATTGACAATAGAGACTACCACTCCGAAATGAATGGGCACATATTCGAAGACTGGATCGAAAAAAGTATTCTTCCAATATTAGATAGACCTTCTTGTCTGATAATGGACAATGCTTCATACCATAACGTAGTGAACGTAGAAGATAGAATCCCAACATCATCAAGTACAAAAGATGCAATCAAAACGTGGCTCATAAAAGAACACATACCAGTTACCGACAGGTACTTGAAACCCGAATTGCTTAACCTTGTAAAACAGACACAACGAACAAAGATATTTAAAATAGACAAGTTAATTGAAGAACATGGTCATAGATGTTTGAGACTATCTCCATATCATGCACACTTAAATCCTATAGAGCTAATTTGGGCAAAAGTTAAAGGACACGTAGCATCTACAAATACAACTTTCAAATTATGTGATATTGAGACACTTACAAATCAGGCTCTATCAAATATACATAAAGACTACTGGGTGAAATGTGAGGATCACGTGTTACGCCAAGAAGAGGAATATTGGAAAAAGGAAGGTTTGTTGTTTGTTCAGCCGAAAACAGTAATCGACCTATTTGACTCGTCTGATTATGAATGATCATTACTCTGATTAAGTCTACACTAAAAAAAGTTTGATTTGCAAAATTTACAAGTTGATTTGTAAAACATTTCACTGCTCAATACCACCCAAGCAATTCAAAAAAATGTTATAAGCAAACCATCAACCATTACTTATAAAAATTAGCCCGCTTGATTCAATACAGAAGTTCAGATATCTTGGATCAACTATTACAGACAAAATTTCCTTACATGAAGAAGTATATGTACTTATTTCAAAGGCAGCGACAACATTTGTGAAACTCACACCAAGAGCATGGAACAATATCAAATTGACTCTACGAACAAAAGATATATTTTAAATTTTTTTTACACCTGCCACCATGTAAAATTTTGTGGACACGCCTATGGGTCATCATTGCACTAGATTACTGTAAAATATTTTGTTTATGGTCGAAATAATATTTACATGGGCAAACATCAAAAGAATTCGCCGCTTTCAAATAACCGTTACAGCTAGACATCAAGTAACACATATGTTTTCGCGACATGGACATTTTAACAACGTATGCCAAAATTCATGTGAAATCATCAAGAACTTTTTGAATTATACATCATAACATCTCGCAAAACCTATTCTTGTCCTTATCGTGTATCTTATAATTTATACATGTACTTCCAGCAATGATACGTGCATTTTCTCTGAAGTTACACCAGATTTGGTGCTCATTATCAATTGAATACCTGCAATTAATATATCTGACCCGAAAAAACAATACACAAATTACGAATATGAGGCGGTTATTATAACCGTAAGATTCGATTACCAACATTAATAAGTCATAACATATGAGAACTATAATAACCTTCCAATGGAAACTAAACGTTGTTAGAAAAGCTAAAATAAATTGTGATGGAAAGTGCATGCTATAAAATATTGGTTCTCAAACATGTGCCTTGTGGTCCTCCATGGGAGTCATGGAGACTTGAATAGGGATTTCAGGAAGAAATAAATTTGAAATTCGGTGGGGGGGGGGAATTGTGGTCCCAGGATTATTCAAGAGTGAACACAGGAAAATAACTTTTTAAACAACTAAACAACAAACACAGAAGATTTACTCGTATATCGATAAAACTAGACTTTGTGCCTTGCAAAGTAGGTCAATGTTCATTTAGGCAACTGTAGGGCCATGGAAAAAAATGTGAAAATGATGTACGAAAGAGGGGATTTGGACTGAAAACGTCTGAAAGAGATTGATCTAAAACGTCATATATATGTGTGTGTGTATATATATATATATAATAACATGAAAGACAAATTGAACGAACTACTCTTTACAGACGACCAAGTACTAATAGCGACATCAGAAGAACAATTGCAGTAACATATGAACAGATTCCACACAACATGTCAAAAACTCAAAATGAAGATTAATATTACAAAGACTGAAATAATGGCAATAGCAAAGAAAACAGCAATATATCCATCAAAAATAAACACCTTAAACAGGTAAAGGAGTTCACTTACTTAAGACACAGTAAATGGAGTGAAGGAAAAAAACAGTAACAAGATACAAAATATATGTAACAAAACATAACAGATCCTAGGACAGATGACGTGTATTTTTAAGAACAAAAATGTAAACATATACACTATTGTTGCATTATACAAGACTATTATTATCCTATCACTCTGCTACCAGTGCCAAACCTAGATAATGACAGCACAAGACAAAAGAAAAATAGTGACAGCAAAAATGACATGGCTACGAATAATACTCGGAGTGTCATTAAGAGATAGAAACGATAACATCAGACAGATAACCAAAGCCATACCAATATTGGAACACATCAAAAGACAACAGATCAAGTGGTTTTCATACGCTTCCAGACTACCAACAGACAGCATGCCACAGATGGTCATGGCACATAGACTTAACGGATATAAAGCCAGAGGCAGACCATGTACAAGATGGATCACAGAAATCAAAGAAGCTACAGTAACAAACTTACAAGCAGCACACAGGAAAGCTATCTTTAGAGAACTCTTCTACACCTGACGCCACAAGGAAAACAATGGCCACAGATTATATATATATATATATATATATATATATATATATATATATATATATATATATATATATATATATATATATACCTCCTAAGTAGGACAGTTAATCTGGTTTTTCAATCATCTTGTTCTATATTCATTGTTAGAGGTTGATATTGGTGTTTTTATGGTTGCAGTATGATCATGAAATTCAACATCTCCAAACAATTTTTCTGGAATGTAAAATCTACCAACATACGTAATTTCTTTATCAAAGTTGCCAATATGTCTATATTTCTTATTCTTGTTCAAAATAATTAATACTTAAATTATTTAAGCATATGTATTATTAATTTTTACATGATAGTAAATGTTCTCAGTAACTATAAATGTAAACAGACTGCCACTAAAATGATTAAAATGGGTACCAGATGGCAAAAGAAAAAGAGGAGCACTAAGAGAGACTCTTCGCAGAAAAACCATCAAGAGGGCATGACTATGGGTCTCAACAAAATACAAAAATTATACACAGCATCACATCGCTCAAACTGGAGAGATGTGGTTTCAGCTCCATGCACCGTGTTCGGCGTTGAAGGAACATAGGAAGATAGATAGAAATGTTCTTAATTGTTCATTCTTATGCACATTGATAAAACTGTTTTCAGTAAACAGGAAGGGATCTATATATTCCCAAATGTATGTATGCGTGGACAGTTTCAACGCACATACGTGTTATAATTCCTTCTGAGTTGCTAGAACAATTAGCTTGATTTATTCATTTGTTAGATATGTAGAGAATTTATAAAACCATGTTCTCTTTGTAGAAATTATTATATTTCTACTGCTAAAAATCTAACAATTTATTCTTTCTACCCAATCTACGAGTACAAAATAATCAAACTTAATAATTTACAATAATTGGTCACAAACAGCAGTCATGCCAATAGCTGTGTCTCAATAGAGTATATATATATATATAAAAAATTAAGTACCGCTATTTTAAAAAATATGGTTTAGTCTACACAATGAAACACTGAAATCTGGCTAGTTTCTGCAAAAAATAATTTATTTCTGCTTTATATGTCTATATAATTTGTGCAAAAAAAAAATCAATACAAAGTACAGCACCATCAAGATTGACAGATAACGTCACCAAATAGATATCAATTCAAACTGTAAACGGTATTTTTTTTAATTGGTATTTATACGGAACATTTATCGGGTAGCCATTACGTCAGACATGAATGATAACTATAATAGTAAATGATAATCAGTCTGCTAAATAATATGTCTCAGCAAATAACGTCTTACGAGTAGTGTATTTTTACGAGCTAATAAATCTAATAAATGCTTAGTGTGAGAGCCATAAAGGAAAGATACAATTAACTCAGCGTGATTTCATTTATTACAGGTTTACCCTATATATATGAAAATATCAATGGAGGTAATAGTAAATCGAAATCCAATGCTTAATTTTAATAATATAATAATAAAAGGACAGCATATATCTAAATATATTTCAATTCATATTGAAACTGGCTCCTGTAATAATTACGTGTCCATCATAACAGATTCATACTTATTCACACTGAATATTAGATCCTTCAGAATATTATATTAATTCAAACAGTACTCTTTTTAAGACGAACCTGACATTTAATTATTCTCACGTGATCACTGTACAGAAAATGGTTATTGTACATATAAGGGCCTCAGAAAATTTAATCCATACGTTATTGCGTTTTTCGTTATTTGGTATCTTAGAGACATACTCGTAGAATAATATGGAAACTGTCATGGAAATTGTCATGAGACAGCACAGAGGTTCTAACAATAATATTTTCTCTATTTTAAACATTACTTCTTTTTTAAGACTTTAAGTATAAGTGCAATTAAGGAGGGAGCAAGACGAAGGCAGAAATATAAATAGTAAGGAAACACCATAGGATGAACAGGATACAGTCTAGCAGACTGCACCACCAAGAAAAGAGACATGATGATGGAGGTCTGTTACTACCATCTTCGATGCCGAGACGGAACTTCGTGATGATGATAAAGCTATGCAACAATGAAATGTATGGAGAGAGAAATATATATATAGCCCTGGCAGACATTAAGCAGAATATCGGTACTTGGGATTATATCTTCAGTCTGAGTAGTAGGATAAGATCATGAATTTTACCAACACCAATTTCAATATTACTCTCAACTGAGAAACAACTCAGGCAGTTGATAACTTTTCCAACTTTGGCAGCAAAATAACATAAGATGGACACACAATAAAAGAGATTTCTACCAGAAATGTGTTGACTTCAAACTCATTCAACTACCTAATAAACATCTGCAATTGTTTTTTAACATAATTAAATATAAAGGCAGGCAGATATATATATATAGATATACAGAAGGATATATAAGCAGACAGACAGACTGACTGATAGACAGACAGACAGATAGACAGACAGACAGTGTAGATAACATTAAACGTTTATAGCACATATATTTATCAGAGAAGACAAGCAGTATGTGCACAACGTATTTTAACTGATATTGTATTCTGTGCTGACAGTTACCGCTCTTGTTTCTCTGTATGATTTTGTAATGTATATGATAAGATGGAAACGCTTTATGTACACAGATTTGGAAACATTTTTAACATCCTCTTTTGTTTGTATTGCGAACTTACTTCATTCTTCGTTGAACTAACTTGAGGAAGTACATAGTTAGTCAAGTCAAGAAGCAAAAACGTAGTTCACTATCATTATGGTTCTCTACATTATTATATTGGAAATTTTGTTTAAGCAGATCATCTATTGTTGCCTTCGATCAAGCAATTTCAACTTTGCGTCATTTTCCGAGCCGTGTTATAATTGGTTCTCGTTGGTTTTCACTATACTGAGACACACATACATTATTTTGGTGACTAAAAATTGAGCATAAATTACCAAATCTTGCAGAGACTGATGATTTAAATATCACCTGCATCTTCAGATAGTGCAAGGTAAGTAAACTTCTGAACCATCACCCACATGTTAATAAGTAGTAGCTGTTTATGTACTCATTTCTGACTGATTTGAAACTTTTCGGAGTATCTTTCACCCACGGGAAAAAGCTCAGGAGTAACTTAATCACAAAAGAAGTGAATATCCAAGAATGATGATGGCGATTAGGGTAATGTACAACAGATTTAAATCAACTTCCTTCTTCCAGCTCACCAAAAAATTTAAAGGACATGATAGACCGCCTGCTTAGCTCTCTCCACACATGCAATGAGAGTTACGTAACGTCGGGGCTGACAGGTGTTAGTTAAATTGGTGAGTAATTGAAATATATTTGAGAACTGCGCTTGATGGCGAATGGTGTTATATGTAGAAATACTAAGACAATCAGCAAAATATGGTTACTGTTTCTTTCTTTTCGCATTATACAAATTTATGCTTTGCAGCGTCAGAGTTAGAAGAGTTCTCTGGAGATGACATGGGTGTTTGCTTCATATGTTTTTTTCATTGGTCTATCTTTTGCATGGTCTGCCCTGGTCTTGTATCCATCGTGTCTGTATTGCAATGCTTTTTGATGGGTACTATCTGATGGTAGTCTGGAAGCATATTTGAACCACTTAATTTGTTAGCTTCTGATATGATCAAAGATTGGCATCAGGGATACTGCTTGACAGAACGAAATGTCAACCTACCGCGAGAATACACACTAGGTACATTATTCCCATGCTTCACCAGAACGGTCTTCCACGCCGATCACACACAGCATCACTCATCAAGGCTAATTTTGGATACGCTGAGTGTTATAGAAAGAGGCACACTTAAACAAGACCGTAGAAGCGGCTAAATTGAAAAGTGGGGGTATTTGAAAAAATTCAATTAATGTTTGTTGTTTTTTGTGTGCATATTTCCTTTTAAAAAAGGGAAAAAAGTGGAAAAAAAATTTTTAAAGGCTTTTTAATTGTGCGGAGATTTTGTGATCAGTATCTTTAGGAGTAATCGTTAAAATGACAAGGGAGTGGATTTACTCGCCTTTTCACATACTTCCTAGTACTAAATGTGTGCTAAATGTAATGACATAGTTTATGACATCTTCTACTTCTTTCAGTATGAGGAGCAAAGAAGTTACTTCAGCTCGTGACATAACATTTAGAACAACTACTTCCAGTGTGAGGAGCAAAGATGTTACTTCAGCTCGTGAATTAACATTTAGAACAACTACTTCCAGTGTGAGGAGCAAAGATGTTACTTCAGCTCGTGAATTAACATTTAGAACTACTACTTCCAGTATGAGGAGCAAAGATGTTACTTCAACTCATGACATAACATTTAGAACAATTACCTCCAGTGTAAAGAGCAAAGAAGTTACTTCAGCTCGTGACATAACATTTAGAACAATTACCTCCAGTGTGATTCACCTTCGCCTACACCAGTTGTTATGACACCTGATTTTTACCATATTAGCCAAACTATTATTAAATCAAGACTCTTACTGCAATTTTTTATTTGTTGTTTTATTTTACCTTTAACCATCATCTTTTGCAGATCCAATCAAAGTCAGTCTAATTTATGATGTCGGTGATGTGGTGCTAAACGGATTCAGCTCCTCCATGGATCAGTAAACTATATACAATTTTGCAATACTAACTTCTAAAAACATACATTAAGGAATCTGGAAAAATGAGCGATGTAATAAGTAATGAGGGAAGAGAGTTGTCTGAACTTGTCAACTTCGTAATAACCTCATTTACAATAGGAGTTTTCGGGATTGTAGGAAATATTATCAACATAATCGTGTTCTATAAGCAAGGTTTTAGCAGTGTTGTCAATATTGCTTTTTTTAGTCTTGCAATCTCAGATCTGTGTTGTCTATTGTTTCTCATATGGGTATGTATTTGCATTAATCCACTATTCATTGAGTCTGGTATACCTTGGGTAACGAGGGACATAGCATTCCTATCAGGATCGTGGTTGCATGTTTGTTTTTGTCGGATCACAAGCTACATTACTATTTACATCACGACTGAGAGATATTTAAGTATTGCATTTCCATTGAAAGTGAAACAAATTATCACTCCTAGAAGAACTATACTAATCACATGTTTTATCTATGTTGTGAACATATCCGCACTGACTCCTGAATATATCTCTTCATATCTTGACTGGAAGTTCATTCCTAATCTAAACAAATCTTTAATTGCTCTAACATACAATAGCAATAGGGGAAGCGTAGAGGGGGTGGAGAACGTTCTGCACTCAGTTCTTGGTGCTGCATCTTTTTTAGGTGTAGTCATAGCGACAGTTGCTTTGGTGACTAAACTTAGAGCAACATCCAAATGGCGCCGTGAATCAACATTCTATTCAGGAAACAGTGTGAAAATGTCTGTCAAAGAACGGAAAGTGGTCAAGATGGTAGTGCTGATAGCCTGTGCAATGATCGTTTGCTATACTCCTGGTGTTGTAATCTGTTTGGCAACTTATATAGTTGGTCCAGAATTCAATATGTTAGGCAGATACTTAAACTGTTGTGTCGCAATTTGGTCCATAGCGTACTCATTTCAAACCATAAACTCCAGCATCAATGTTCTTTTTTACTACAGAATGAGCTCCAAATACAAGCGAACATTTCGGGAATTGTTCTTTAAGAATTGGAGACGTCTTTAAAATGTTAGTACAAGCAAGAAAGTAAAATCCATATTTTTTTGTTTAATAGACTGTTGAATTCTTGTGTTCGAAAGTGACTTTTAGTTGTGTGCTGGGACATGTGGGTGTTCAGGGTAATGAGAGAGCAAATAGTTTGCTCGCACACGCGGCTAGTACGACAGTTAACGGGACGATGGATCGGAAAACATTTTAAACGCCCTACGAGAAAACACACGACCACATAACTGTATAAGTGACGATGATTCTTGTTCCTTGACTAGAATAAAGGAGCTTGGTTTGAAATGTGATGTCGCTACAAAGGAGTTGTTTAGTGGGAGAGGAAGAATGATGATCAATCAACGACGTACTGGGACATTCAGTCAACGTGTAATGGCGGATACACTCACGGAGAGACCTGAGCACCTACAGACTTGTCCGGAGTGCAGTTACGATGATCCAACGACTAACTAACTAACTAACAGACTGTTGGAAATTGTGATAGACATAATGTATGATGATAATTTGCCTAATTGTGTGAAATTGAAGCGTAATAATTGTTCTAAAATTCAACATAAAGAAGTAAGAATTCAGAAATGGTTCACATAATTTACACAATGTTCTCAGAAATTGTTTTGTGTTTGTTCATTTGAATGTATATCATTTGATCGCAAGAAATTTCACGATCTGAAATTCGTGTTTCCTATGTGCAATTTGTCTTTTGTGGGGGGGGGGTGGGGTCCTTGGGTTTTCTTTCATACTCTCACAACTCCTGCTCCCATCGATTATACAGTGCCTTCATGAGAAACCTTTTAATCATAGGTGACCTATATGTGTGTATACATATTTCACGATTGTGTATGCATGCGACTAATATCCTCAACGATTTTACTGTATAATAATAGATAGATAAATGCAAATATTTGGTGGTATCAATGTTAGCAGCTTTAAACTATACAATCCATATAACTATATCTTCAATACTGCCTGCTATATTTGATATATATATATAATACTAACATTCAAGTTTAAACTATTTTCAATAATAGTTTGTATTGAAATTAAAACTATATTTAGCTTATTCATATAAGAGAGTGTTCATAATTAATTCACTCTATTAATTCAGTGTCAATTTTAAACATTTGATCAAATACAAGAAATTGCTGTTGAAATTGGGTGTCAGGATACAACGTGAGAACCAGAAAAAGAGGCAAATTACAAGTGATAAAATGATGTAATACTGATATCTCTCCTTTACTCGTTACATGATATTAAGCGTGCCCCATTCCTCTTCTGCTCATTACAAGTGATTCAATATTCTCCATTCCTCTTCTACTCATTACACTATATTCAATATTCTCCATTCCTCTTCTACTCATTACAAGAGATTCAATATTCTCCATTCCTCTTCTACTCATTACAAGAGATTCAATATTCTCCATTCCTCTTCTACTCATTACAAGAGATTCAATATTCTCCATTCCTCTTCTACTCATTACAAGAGATTCAATATTCTCCATTCCTCTTCTACTCATTCCAAGAGATTCTATATTCTCCCTTCCTCTTCTACTCATTACAAGAGATTCAATATTCTCCATTCCTCTTCTACTCATTACAAGAGATTAATTATTCTCCATTCCTCTTCTACTCATTACAAGAGATTCAATATTCTCATATTCCTCTTCTACTTATTACAAGAGATTCAATATTCTCCATTCCTCATCTACTCATTACAAGAGATTCAATATTCTCCATTCCTCTTCTACTCATTCCAAGAGATTCTATATTCTCCATTCCTCTTCTACTCATTACAAGAGATTCAATATTCTCCATTCCTCTTCTACTCATTACAAGAGATTCAATATTCTCCATTCCTCTTCTACTCATTACAAGAGATTCAATATTCTCCATTCCTCTTCTACTCATTACAAGAGATTCAATATTCTCATATTCCTCTTCTACTCATTACAAGTGATTCAATATTCTCCATTCCTCTTCTACTCATTACAAGAGATTCAATATTCTCCATTCCTCTTCTACTCATTACTAGAGATTCAATATGCTCATATTCCTCTTCTACTCATTGCAAGAGATTCTATATTCTCCATTCCTCTTCTACTCATTACAAGTGATTCAATATTCTCCATTCCTCTTCTACTCATTACAAGAGATTCTATATTCTCCATTCCTCTTCTACTGATTACAAGATATTATACCTGTTCCATTCCCAATCTACACATTACAAGACATTCAAAATTCCTCTTATACACATTACAAGACATTCAACATTCCTCTTATACACATTACAAGACATTCAACATTCCTCTTATACACATTACAAGTCATTCAACATTCCTCTTATACACATTACAAGACATTCAACATTCCTCTTATACACATTACAAGACATTCAACTCCATTCCCCGTCTACACATCACAGGACATTCAACTGCATTCCCCTTCTACACATCACAAGACATTCAACTCTATTCCCCTTCTACACATTACAAGACATTCAACTCCATTTCCCTTCTATTCATCACAAGACATTCAACTCCATTCCCCTTCTACACATCACAAGACATTCAACTCCATTTCCCTTCTACACATTACAAGACATTCAACTCCATTCCCCTTCTACACAGCACAAGACATTCAACTCCATTTCCCTTCTACACAGCACAAGACATTCAACTCCATTCCCCTTCTACACATCACAAGACATTCAACTCCATTCCCCTTCTATTCATCACAAGACATTCAACTCCATTTCCCTTCTACACATTACAAGACATTCAACTCCATTCCCCTTCTACACAGCACAATACATTCAACTCCATTCCCCTTCTACACATCACAAGACATTCAACTCCATTTCCCTTCTACACATTACAAGACATTCAACTCCATTCCCCTTCTACACATTACAAGACATTCAACTTCATTCCCCTTCTACACAGCACAATACATTCAACTCCATTCCCCTTCTACACATCACAAGACATTCAACTCCATTTCCCTTCTACACATTACAAGACATTCAACTCCATTCCCCTTCTACACATTACAAGACATTCAACTCCATTCCCCTTCTACACAGCACAAGACATTCAACTCCATTCCCCTTCTACACAGCACAAGACATTCAACTCCATTCCCCTTCTACACATTACAAGACATTCAACTCCATTCCCCTTCTACACATCACAAGACATTCAACTCCATTTCCCTTCTACACATTACAAGACATTCAACTCCATTCCCCTTCTACACATTACAAGACATTCAACTACATTCCCCTTCTACACAGCACAATACATTCAACTCCATTCCCCTTTTACACTTACACAAGACATTCAACTCCATTTCCCTTCTACACATTACAAGACATTCAACTCCATTCCCCTTCTACACATTACAAGACATTCAACTCCATTCCCCTTCTACACATTACAAGACATTCAACTCCATTCCCCTTCTACACAGCACAAGACATTCAACTCCATTCCCCTTCTACACATCACAAGACATTCAACTCCATTCCCCTTCTACACATTACAAGACATTCAACTCCATTCCCCTTCTACACATTACAAGACATTCAACTCCATTCCCCTTCTACACATTACAAGACATTCAACTCCATTCCCCTTCTACACATTACAAGACATTCAACTCCATTCCCCTTCTACACAGCACAATACATTCAACTCCATTCCCCTTCTACACATCACAAGACATTCAACTCCATTCCCCTTCTACACGGCACATTCAACGTATTCTATTTCTCTTCTGCTTATTACAAGACATTCACCTCGCGTCAATCTTCTTTTACTCATTACAAGACATTCCCCTCGCGTAAATATTCCTCTACTCATTGCAACATATTTAACATGTTCCAATCTTTCTTTACTCATTACAAGATATTCACCTCACGTCAATCTTCCTCTACTTATTACAAGATAATTACCTCACGTCAATCTTCCTCTACTTATTACAAGATAATTACCTCACGTCAATCTTCCTCTACTCATTACAAGATAATTACCTCACGTCAATCTTCCTCTACTTATTACAAGATAATTATCTCACGTCAATCTTCCTCTACTCATTACAAGATATTCACCTTACGTCAATCTTCCTCTACTCATTACAAGATATTCACCTCAAGTCAATCTTCCTTTACTCATTACAAGATATTCACCTCAAGTCAATCTTCCTTTACTCATTACAAGATATTCACCTCATGTCAATCTTCCTCTACTCATTACAAGATAATTACCTCACGTCAATCTTCCTCTACTCATTAAAAGATATTTCCATCCTGCGCTATTTACAAAAACGCATTACATAACATTCTTAAACACTACGTGTATGTTTGTATACTTGACTTTTATATACCAGAGTTACTTGACACAATAAGATATAATCTGTACGTTCAACCAAAATCAAATTCTCGCAAGCTGCGAATATTTACTGTCTTTCTATCACCTCTGGTACGAAACTGGGTCTAATACTTATTACACTACAACGATGTTCTATAAATTAATCAAGATTTCTAAAGCTGGGTAATTACACTTTAGGTGGACGCTGAATGATCAATGGGGAATTTCTGAGGACGTGTGTATTAATTAAGCTTAGGGAAACTGGAATACTCCAGGGAAGTTTTCTTTTTTTAAATGATCTGCACATAACAATTCATTTCGTCTTTGTTTATTATACATACATTATATACAAAAGACAGTTAAACAGTATATTTGCAAATACTTGCCTACTATTTTGTAGGCATAGAAAAGGAAACAGGTTCGCGCAACTCTGTTGATATGAATCTAGCTCTGGCTGAAGCATGGGTCCAACTAATATTATTGATATGAATCTAGCAATGACTGAAACATGGGTGTTACTAGTTAGTTAATCGTCGGATCATCATCACTGCAAATTGGACACGTCCATAGTTGCTCCGATCTCTCCCTGAATGTACCCGCCATTACACTTCTGCTGACCGTACTGGTCCTCTGCTGTTTGACCATCGTTCTACTGCGCCATAAAAATTGTTCACGTCGAGCAACACCATATTTCAAACCCTGATCTTGAATCCTGAATGTTGAAAAGGAAATATCATCCACCCTAATCTCACTCTTGCGGTCTATAACTCTTATGGAGTTCAAAACGTCAGTTAGATCCAATGCCCCATAGCCCTGTGCTACAATCGCGCATGACGCCAGTTGAGCTGCTCTTTCATTTCCTCGAACACCTACATGTCCCGGCACGAAAATAAATGTAGCTACTTTCAAACTCGCCTTTCTCAAGGTCTCAATCCACTGTTCCTCAATCCACGAGACTCACTTGTACCTTCCTGAGCATACTCATAAAGTCACTCAAGATGCAGACCCGTGTTACCTTCTGTGTGCCTACCCACTCAAATGCTCTGGTCACGCCATAATATCCATGGGCAAGCTACTCGTAGTCACAGCAAAGGTTCCACTCTCCTCCCAGATCGTTTTACCTGCGCACTGAGCTGTGAAGGCCCAATCACTGCGAACATGTCTAATCACAGATCCATCAGTGTATATAATACATTCCCCCTCCTCTTTGGCATTCCCACTGACTAAAGCCTGCACTTCTTTCTCCACAGCAATGGGACACCATTCTCTGCATTCCCTGCTAAATGTTATTATTACAAAACAAGTTTATCAAACAAGTTTCGAAATCTGCAAGTAGACCTATCCATTCCGCACATGCTGACACATCTTGCAATCTGCACACGATTTGTATGACATTTTTAGCACTAATATTATTTATATGAATCTAGCTCTGAAATATTGACCCTACTAACATTATTGATATGAGACAGAAGCATGGGTTCTACTAACATTATTGATATGAGACATGCATGGATTCTACTAACATTATTGATATGAGACATGCATGGATTCTACTAACATTATTGATATGAGACAGAAGCATGGGTTCTTCTAACATTATTGATATGAGACATGCATGGATTCTACTAACATTATTGATATGAGACATGCATGGATTCTACTAACATTATTGATATGAGACAGAAGCATGGGTTCTTCTAACATTATTGATATGAGACATGCATGGATTCTACTAACATTATTGATATGAGACATGCATGGATTCTACTAACATTATTGATATGAGACATGCATGGATTCTACTAACATTATTGATATGAGACATGACTGGATTCTACTAACATTATTGATATGAGACAGATGCATGGATTCTACTAACATTATTGATATGAGACAGATGCATCGATTCTACTAACATTATTGATATGAGACAGATGCATGGATTCTACTAACATTATTGATATGAGACAGAAGCATGGGTTCTTCTAACATTATTGATATGAGACATGCATGGATTCTACTAACATTATTGATATGAGACATGCATGGATTCTACTAACATTATTGATATGAGACATGCATGGATTCTACTAACATTATTGATATGAGACAGATGCATGGATTCTACTAACATTATTGATATGAGACATGCATGGATTCTACTAACATTATTGATATGAGACATGCATGGATTCTACTAACATTATTGATATGAGACAGATGCATGGATTCTACTAACATTATTGATATGAGACATGCATGGATTCTACTAACATTATTGATATAAGACATGCATGGATTCTACTAACATTATTGATATGAGACAGATGCATGGATTCTACTAACATTATTGATATGAGACAGATGCATGGATTCTACTAACATTATTGATATGAGACATGCATGGATTCTACTAACATTATTGATATGAGACATGCATGGGTTCTACTAACATTATTGATATGAGACAGATGCATGGGTTCTACTAACATTATTGATATGAGACAGATGCATGGATTCTACTAACATTATTGATATGAGACAGAAGCATGGGTTCTACTAACATTATTGATATGAGACATGCATGGATTCTACTAACATTATTGATATGAGACATGCATGGATTCTACTAACATTATTGATATGAGACATGCATGGATTCTACTAACATTATTGATATGAGACAGAAGCATGGGTTCTACTAACATTATTGATATGAGACATGCATGGATTCTACTAACATTATTGATATGAGACATGCATGGATTCTACTAACATTATTGATATGAGACATGCATGGGTTCTACTAACATTATTGATATGAGACAGATGCATGGATTCTACTAACATTATTGATATGAGACATGCATGGGTTCTACTAACATTATTGATATGAGACAGATGCATGGATTCTACTAACATTATTGATATGAGACAGAAGCATGGGTTCTACTAACATTATTGATATGAGACATGCATGGATTCTACTAAAAGTATTGATATGAGACATGCATGGATTCTACTAACATTATTGATATGAGACATGCATGGATTCTACTAACATTATTGATATGAGACATGCATGGATTCTACTAACATTATTGATATGAGACATGCATGGATTCTACTAACATTATTGATATGAGACATGCATGGGTTCTACTAACATTATTGATATGAGACAGATGCATGGATTCTACTAACATTATTGATATGAGACAGAAGCATGGGTTCTACTAACATTATTGATATGAGACATGCATGGATTCTACTAACATTATTGATATGAGACATGCATGGATTCTACTAACATTATTGATATGAGACATGCATGGATTCTACTAACATTATTGATATGAGACATGCATGGATTCTACTAACATTATTGATATGAGACATGCATGGGTTCTACTAACATTATTTATATGAGACATGCATGGATTCTACTAACATTATTGATATGAGACATGCATGGGTTCTACTAACATTATTGATATGAGACAGATGCATGGATTCTACTAACATTATTGATATGAGACAGAAGCATGGGTTCTACTAACATTATTGATATGAGACATGCATGGATTCTACTAACATTATTGATATGAGACATGCATGGATTCTACTAACATTATTGATATGAGACATGCATGGGTTCTACTAACATTATTGATATGAGACAGAAGCATGAGTTCTACTAACATTATTGATATGAGACATGCATGGATTCTACTAACATTATTGATATGAGACATGCATGGATTCTACTAACATTATTGATATGAGACATGCATGGATTCTACTAACATTATTGATATGAGACATGCATGGGTTCTACTAACATTATTGATATGAGACATGCATGGATTCTACTAACATTATTGATATGAGACATGCATGGATTCTACTAACATTATTGATATGAGACATGCATGGATTCTACTAACATTATTGATATGAGACATGCATGGATTCTACTAACATTATTGATATGAGACATGCATGGATTCTACTAACATTATTGATATGAGACAGATGCATGGATTCTACTAACATTATTGATATGAGACATGCATGGATTCTACTAACATTATTGATATGAGACAGATGCATGGATTCTACTAACATTATTGATATGAGACATGCATGGATTCTACTAACATTATTGATATGAGACATGCATGGATTCTACTAACATTATTGATATGAGACATGCATGGATTCTACTAACATTATTGATATGAGACAGAAGCATGGGTTCTACTAACATTATTGATATGAGACAGATGCATGGATTCTACTAACATTATTGATATGAGACAGAAGCATGGGTTCTACTAACATTATTGATATGAGACATGCATGGATTCTACTAACATTATTGATATGAGACATGCATGGATTCTACTAACATTATTGATATGAGACATGCATGGATTCTACTAACATTATTGATATGAGACAGAAGCATGGGTTCTACTAACATTATTGATATGAGACATGCATGGATTCTACTAACATTATTGATATGAGACATGCATGGATTCTACTAACATTATTGATATGAGACAGAAGCATGGGTTCTACTAACATTATTGATATGAGACATGCATGGATTCTACTAACATTATTGATATGAGACATGCATGGATTCTACTAACATTATTGATATGAGACATGCATGGATTCTACTAACATTATTGATATGAGACATGCATGGATTCTACTAACATTATTGATATGAGACATGCATGGATTCTACTAACATTATTGATATGAGACAGATGCATGGATTCTACTAACATTATTGATATGAGACATGCATGGATTCTACTAACATTATTGATATGAGACATGCATGGATTCTACTAACATTATTGATATGAGACAGATGCATGGATTCTACTAACATTATTGATATGAGACATGCATGGATTCTACTAACATTATTGATATGAGACAGATGCATGGATTCTACTAACATTATTGATATGAGACATGCATGGATTCTACTAACATTATTGATATGAGACATGCATGGATTCTACTAACATTATTGATATGAGACATGCATGGATTCTACTAACATTATTGATATGAGACAGAAGCATGGGTTCTACTAACATTATTGATATGAGACAGATGCATGGATTCTACTAACATTATTGATATGAGACAGAAGCATGGGTTCTACTAACATTATTGATATGAGACATGCATGGATTCTACTAACATTATTGATATGAGACATGCATGGATTCTACTAACATTATTGATATGAGACATGCATGGATTCTACTAACATTATTGATATGAGACAGAAGCATGGGTTCTACTAACATTATTGATATGAGGCATGCATGGATTCTACTAACATTATTGATATGAGACATACATGGATTCTACTAACATTATTGATATGAGACATGCATGGATTCTACTAACATTATTGATGTGAGACAGATGCATGGGTTCTACTAACATTATTGATATGAGACATGCATGGATTCTACTAACATTATTGATATGAGACATGCATGGATTCTACTAACATTATTGATATGAGACATGCATGGATTCTACTAACATTATTGATATGAGACATGCATGGATTCTACTAACATTATTGATGTGAGACAGATGCATGGGTTCTACTAACATTATTGATATGAGACATGCATGGATTCTACTAACATTATTGATATGAGACATGCATGGATTCTACTAACATTATTGATATGAGACATGCATGGGTTCTACTAACATTATTGATATGAGACAGATGCATGGATTCTACTAACATTATTGATATGAGACAGATGCATGGATTCTACTAACATTATTGATATGAGACATGCATGGATTCTACTAACATTATTGATATGAGACATGCATGGATTCTACTAACATTATTGATATGAGACATGCATGGATTCTACTAACATTATTGATGTGAGACATGCATGGATTCTACTAACATTATTGATATGAGACAGATACATGCGCTCTGCTAACATTATTGATATGAGACATGCATGGGTTCTACTAATATTATTGATATGAGACAGATACATGGATTCTACTAACATTATTGATATGAGACAGAAGCATGGGTTCTACTAACATTGTTGATATGAGACAGAAGCATGGGTTCTACTAATATTATTGATATGAGACATGCATGGATTCTACTAATATTATTGATATGAGACAGATGCATGGATTCTACTAACATTATTGATATGAGACATGCATGGATTCTACTAACATTATTGATATGAGACATGCATGGATTCTACTAATATTATTGATATGAGACAGATGCATGGGTTCTATTAACATTATTGATATGAGACATGCATGGATTCTACTAACATTATTGATATGAGGCATGCATGGATTCTACTAACATTATTGATGTGAGACAGATGCATGGGTTCTACTAACATTATTGATATGAGACATGCGTGGATTCTACTAACATTATTGATATGAGACATGCATGGATTCTACTAACATTATTGATATGAGACATGCATGGGTTCTACTAACATTATTGATATGAGACATGCATGGATTCTACTAACATTATTGATATGAGACATGCATGGATTCTACTAACATTATTGATGTGAGACATGCATGGATTCTACTAACATTATTGATATGAGACATGCATGGATTCTACTAACATTATTGATATGAGACAGATACATGCGCTCTGCTAACATTATTGATATGAGACATGCATGGGTTCTACTAATATTATTGATATGAGACAGATACATGGATTCTACTAACATTATTGATATGAGACAGAAGCATGGGTTCTACTAACATTATTGATATGAGACAGAAGCATGGGTTCTACTAATATTATTGATATGAGACATGCATGGATTCTACTAATATTATTGATATGAGACAGATGCATGGATTCTACTAACATTATTGATATGAGACAGAAGCATGGGTTCTACTAACATTATTGATATGAGACATGCATGGATTCTACTAACATTATTTATATGAGACAGATACATGCATTCTACTAACATTATTGATATGAGACATGCATGGATTCTACTAACATTATTGATATGAGACATGCATGGGTTCTACTAACATTATTGATGTGAGACATGCATGGATTCTACTAACATTATTGATATGAGACATGCATGGATTCTACTAACATTATTGATATGAGACAGATACATGCGCTCTGCTAACATTATTGATATGAATCTCGCTCTGAAATATAGATCCTACTAACATATAGGTAGGTATATAGGTATGTAGGTAGGTAGGTAGGCAGGTAGGCAGACAGGCAGACAACAGACAAACAGACAGACAGACAGACAGACAGGCAGACAGACAGACAGACGGATTAGATGGATGGATGGATGGATGGATGGATGGATGGATGGATGGATGGATGGATGGATGGATGGATGGATGGATGGATAGATAGATATATACGTACGTAGGCAGGTACACAGGTAGGTAGGTAGGTAGGTAGGTAGGTAGGTAGGTACTAAAGAGAACTTAAGAAACGGTACATGTGACGTACAGCATTTGTCATATATTAGTAAAACAGTCAGATATCATTGTTTGACCGTTATTGTTCTGTATTGAACAAAAGAAAGAAGAGATTATGACTTGTACTCACAGATACGAGAAATATGAAAGGTGCTAAATATGCAAGAGATTTACTGAATATCCGCGTCTTCCTGTAGTTGACAGTGGAATACAATGAATCTATAAAATTTATTCTCAAAATGTTCTTCTATTATGAGAGAACAGTTCATGAAATGTTCTTTTGTAGTTTGAACTCATTTTGTAGTAAAAAATGATATTGATACTTGAGTTTATGGTTTGACAGGTATACGCGATAGACCACACTGTTATTCCACTGTTGTAGTATCGTCCCAACATATTGAATTCTGGACCAATTATAAAAGTCGCCAAGCAGATAATAACACCAGGCGTATAGCAGACAATCATTGCACAGGCTATCAGCACTACCATCTTGACCATTTTATGTTCCTTGACAGAAATTGCTGCTTTGTTTCCGCTCTGCATTGTTGTTTCACGGCGCCATTTAGAGGTTGCTCTCAGTTTGGTCACCAAAGCAACAGTTGCAATAACAACACCAAAAAATGATGCAGCGCCAAGAATAGAATGTAGAACGTTCTCTACTCCCTCTACGCTTCTTCTGTTGCTATTGTATGTTAGAGCAATTAAACTTCTGTTTACGTTAGGAATGAATTTCCAGTCAAGATATGAAGAAATATATTCAGGAGTCAGTGCGGATATATTCACAGCAAAAATAGCACATATGGAACAAGTAGTTTTAGTTGCTGTAACAATTTGTTTCACTTTTAAAGGAAAGGTAATACTGAGATACCTTTCAAATGTTATATAAATTGTGATGTAGCTTGTGATTCTGCAAAAACAAACATGTAGCCACGATCCTGATAGAAATGCTACATCAACGGGAACCCAGGGAACTCCGGAGAGAAAAAAAAGTGGATTAATACAAATACAGACCCACACAAGAAATACAAGACAACATAGATCGGAGATAGCAAGCCCCAAAAATGCAATATTAACAGCATTGCTAAAGCCTTGTTTAGAAAATATGATTGCATTTATAATATTTCCTGCAATCCCTACAACACCGATTGTAAACGAAATAACTACGAAGTTGATAATTTCAGACAACTGTCTTCCTTCATCACTTATAACATCGCTCATGTTCCGATTTCTTTGGTGTAAATCTTCTTCACGTTAGTCAGTCCACACTGTAAAGTATAGCGTTTAGTTTAGCCGAGTTTTAGCCAATTAGCAGATTATAGTATGAATCCTCCCTTTAATTGAACCTGCAAAATGTGTCAAAAGATCAAACAATGAAAAACTACAAAAATTATAATGGTACGTTAAATAGAAAAATTGTAGTTTATCATACCGACTATAAATATTTATATATTAAACTTATGAATAGATTTATAATATCCTACACACTGTAAACATGTATGATCGCTGTGAGCCAGTTACTGAACTCAGACGTAGAACATGTTTGATTTTTATCTACTCTGTATGTCATATTTTTTTATGAGTTCGCTATCGAACTCCAGAGATAAACAGGAGGGAGTGCAGAGAACGAAATTCGTTGTGTTATGGTTCACAGCTTTGTTGCGATTTCTGTGCCTTTCGGTCTTACACATCTTACTTCAACGTAATATCGGATCACTTTAATCATCTACGGCATGAGACAGTCAGCCCCACCACTCAAAATTATACTTTGTCGCCTTTTACGACATGTTTGAGAAGTCATAGTGTCTCCTACAATGCTCTCGTTTTTCGCGCGTTGTACTTTTAAATGTCGAAACATCATAAGGTTTTTTATATGTAGAAAGGCACGTGTTCTTTTCGAAGATTCATTTTTTTTTCTCTATAGAGAACACTCTGTGAAGATCGGAATAGAAAAAAAATATCTTAAGGTCTATACACGCTAGACTGGGGACATTAGAATTATGTCTACTGCTTTTTGCAAATTGTTGACACCCTTCGCCTCCCTAGTCAAAGACATTCAATAATTCAAGGGACCCCCTTCCTCTGCTTAATTATATTTAACTATTTTAACAAACCACACCCCCAATAAAGTACATGATATATGCTGAACATGTGCGCAAGTCTGACAAACGCATGCAAAAGCATATGTTATATGATCAAAAATTATATAGAATATAAACAGAAAAATAAATATAGTTCAGGCAGGTTTCATACAGAATAGAGGCACCAGGGATCACATTGTCAGCATGAGAAATATAATAGAAAAATGCAGAATTCATTGTAGATAAATACACCTGTTTCATTGACTACTCAAATCCGTTTGACTTCGTAACAACCAGAAATTATGGAACGTAATACGAAACATGGGCTTCGCACATTATCTCATATCACTCATTAAAATGCTTTATCAGAAACAGCAGGCTTTGTCCGTCTCGACGGAGAAACATCTGACTGGTTTGAGGTCCAAACAATAGTCAGACAGGGATGGATGCTTCCTCTCAACACACTTGTTCAACATTTATGCAAAATGTACGAGAAGGTTCAGGCTATGAACATTTTCAACCTCTTAATATCACAGGACACTAAATCCCAGAAAATAGGTATGAAGATGACACAACACTAATCTCAAAGGAGCCACCACCGGTTTAGAACAAATAATTATGTCAGTAAAACATCATAGCGAGAAACAAAACATTTTCCTCAAAGCAACAACAAATAAAGACATACATAATAGACGTAAGCAGAAATGAAATTACACCTAAAATAGTCATTGAAAAAGATCGACTAGAAAATGTAAACAACTTTGAATATCTATGGTTTACCATCAATATCACAGATTTTCGGCAGAGATAAGAAAGAGATCAACCATAGCACTTCAAAACATCATCACAGATGAAAAGTCTATAACAAGGAGCAAACAGAAAAACAAAGTTACAACTAATAAGAGGTGACATCTTTCCAGTGGCAACACACGGTTGTGAGACGTGAGCAATGACATCGACAATGGAAAAGAAATTATCTGCATTCGAAATAAATAGCTATAGAAAGTTCCTAAGAATATCGTGGACAGAAAAACTAATAAAAGCAGCTGTCCGCAAAGATCTAAGCATAGAAGAAAACTGGATCTTCAAAACTATTAAAAAACTAAATCGTATATATTTCGGACATATAAAAAGACACAACGCTTTGGAAAGATTAATCACGGATGGCAAAGTTCCGGGTAGGAGAACAAAAGGCAGTCCCAAGACTACGATGTACACATGACATCGATGAACTTCTGAACATCACACTTGATGAAGCTGGGCAGCTCGCACAGTACCATGAGGCTTACAGATTGGCAGTTATGGTAACGTTCTACAAAAGACACGTCACATATATATGACATATAGAAAGATGTGTCCACATTTTTATTTTTGCGAAACAAACCATACATTATTTAACGAAACGAACTATCGCTACAGGCACATACAACGTAGCATCCATCGATCTGTGCACAACGCGTTTCGCGCAGAATGATCGGTAGCACACACAGCGTATTTTAAATCTTGAGTCACGGAAATTGTGTAAAAATCTATTCACTAAACCCTTTGTTGCCTTTCAGCGTCAGGGGTGGAAGAGTTTTATGGAGATTGCCCTCTTGTGTGTTAATATATTGGTGAGTTGCCACCTCTTTTATTTTGGTGGCCATCATTTTCGTTGATGACCTCTAGGTCTGCCTTCACTGTATCTGTGTAGCATAGCTTGCTGTCTGATGGTAGTCTGCTGGTCTGTGCAAACCATTTTATCTGTTGTCTCTTAATATATTCCAAGACTGGTGTAATTTGTCCATTTGTCTTTGTAGTTGCTCTTCTGATGATTCTACTAGTACTTGGTCGTCTGCAAATAGCAGTTCATTTAAGTTATCCTTCAAATTGTTTTCTTCGGTTGTCTTTGCTAATTTTCAAATGTGTCTATGTATGTTATGAACAATAGAGGGGATAGTACACATCCCTGTCTCACTCCAGAGTGAACTTTGAAATTATCCGATGTACCTGTGCTCATTCTTACTGCGCATTGACTATTGGCCTTGTTTCTACCTTTTACCAGCCAACCATAGTTTAAAATTGGTATCACATGTATACCAGCATATGTGTGTTGCCAACTCTTATCTTGATCTTCTATCCTGCAGCCAAAATACAAGTTCTACGCTTTCTTAATCACTTTAGACATATTCCGTCTTTATGATAGAAACGTCACTTCGTCACATATAAAACAGAAATTAATCGCGCTGTTGACGCATGTCCTGGGCATTTCTAACAAAGACACTTTTGAGAAGGAAAAATGAAACACTAATAACGAAATTTAATCAGAGATACGGTATTTATACACAAAAGTGATGTAATATTTGGTAGGAATACCATGCTTCTAGTTACATATTTATTGGTCAGAATTAATAACACAGTCTACCACTGCTGTTGCCTCATATATATATATCTATGAGGCAACAGCTGTGGTAGACTGTGTTATTTATTCTGACCAATAAATATGTAACTATATATATATATATATATATAGACGGTAATTTTTGTTTTAAAAGTTGCATATATCTAAACAAAATATAGTACAAAGGAAAAAATTTTTAAATATCATTTTCGTTTCAGCACCCCCAATTCAGTTAAGATCAACTTTTTTCTTTACTCGTACAATGTTGATGTTGACCTGTGTTATCGATTGTCACATTATCTAGTATAACAAAGATCATTGCCTTCACTGTGTAGTGCGCATCATTTAGTACATTTTTATATTTATTTTGAATTTATATTCGCTGTAATAAATTATATTTGTGAGAGCAATTAGTCCATATTCTATATTTATTCTGTTTTATATAACGTTTGGCAAAATTTTAGTACTTTATTATGCGAAGATGGTTTGATTCCAGTTATGTAAACAAACAAAAAAATTCAATAACATCGGTTTCTATAAATGCCTCAAAGTTAGTGTATCATTGCAGTAGTTACCAACTCAGTAAGCATCGTAATTACTTCTGGAGATTGTATGTAAACGCGTTCATACCAACCTGCTTAGTGTATATGTATTATGTTACATTGTCAAGATTATTACAGAAATTATGAATGCAGAATATAGCAATATGATACGACAATTAAAACCGTGAATATCTAGTTGAAAAATGAGTGAGCGAGTGAAATTGAATTAAAAGTTTTCCGCCGAAGACGGATGTGTTGGGCCATTGGCGCAAATAAAACGGCAACACAGCGCATTTCCATTCTCTGGACTATATTCAACTGGAAATCTTGTAGGACAATTGTCCTGTTACAAGAGAAATCCAGCGGGAGTTTGAGAATGAACGCTGAAGAAGAAGAAGAATTAAAAGTTTCACATAAAATTGCTATTTAACCCTTTTTATATTTTTATATATCTTGGTGTATCACTTGAATATCTAGTTACAAAAAAAATAAAATTTGCACTTTAACAAACTATGTATTGGGGATAATTTAGGAAACCAAACCCACAAATAAGATGACATAAATTATTCTAGTATAGGAAATAAGCAGGTAAACATTTACAGTAGAGACAGTTTAGTTAGATGGATAGCGTTGGTTGTTCTCTATAATTCTCTTTAAATGTTGGTGAGTACATATCATTCTCATAGGAAGAACACTTATCAAGCTCAGTAATTGTGTTTCTCTAATAATATTAATCTAATACATGAACTGTTATTACTTTGTCATGTTGTGGGAGGATGGAAGAGAGAAAAAATACCTGTTTTATATTCATCAATCGGGATATGTCATGTCGATGTAACAGCAGAAACGAACCAACAATATTGAGTGATAAACAACAAGGTAAATACCTGCAGGATGTATAACGACAAAGAGAGGACAAAGATGAGATTAGATTACAAGAATCACTATTCCCGCACTGAATTTATGCAAGTTTCAGATTTATTAATCTGACACTAAATACAGGTAGCTAGCTATATACTGTATTATTTTCTAACCCAATCTATGTTATCATAGCTGTTTTTAATTTGTGGTTGCAACACTAACTCACTAATTTGTTTTGTTGGATAGTGTGTGTTCTTTTGATGACATACTTTTTGTTTATGTCAAATATTAAATAGCAATTCTTTGAGTGATTGTTAGCAAATAATGAAATTCATAGCGTCAAATATATTGACTACTATGAACTGTATCTAAGCTTTTTAATCATATGGGCTGCGTGTTCAAATGTGAGCTCACATATACTAGTAACTAGTAAAACGCATCGAACACCTGATCTGTTTTAACAATTAAAATGTTTATGTTCGTTGACGATTTTTCAACCCATAAAGCGTGAAAGTGATGAAGTTTATGCAGTCTCATGATTTGTTGATGTGGTATTTCTTTCGTATTTTTCGTGTCCCACGTGCAAGATAGCAAATAAAAATAAATAAAATAATGAAACAATTACTCTGACTCTAGTAAAAGATTGAAATTTGGCACATGCACTAATAAAGTTTATGCGTGTAAAAGGCATTATCTGGTTTTTATCGAAAAAAGGTCTGTTACTGGTTTTATTTTCATGCCCAGACTAAAGTTATGAGAGCGATGGCAAACTGCTGGCATGCATGTCAGTGGAAATGACAATCAGCGAAATTGCCAGACATTTCAACTGTAACCAGTCCACTATGGCTGCACCAACGATTCCTGGCTACATGTACCACCGATGACAGCTTCAGTCTTGATAAACCTCGTATAACAACACTAGCTTAGATCTCCATATTGTACTCATGCCTCTGCCCAACTGATTGACAACAGCAACTCAGACAGCAGCTCATACTCGTGGTACTCGGGGCTTATTAGTTCAAACACTGTGCAAAGGAGACTTCACTCTTCTTGCTTGCACAAAAAAGAAGTCCTAACACTAGTCCTATCCTTAATAGACGTCACATACCGAACAGACTGGAATAGACCCACAAAATATTCTGCGTCAAGAACGAAATGGAGATCGACGATCTTCTCTGATGGAAACCGGTTTAATCTCTCATTTTCAGATAGAGAAATCGAGTCTAGCCTCGTCCAGAAGACAGCTATGCTGACGTATGCATAGTCCAGAATAACAGATATGGAGGAGGAAGCATACATGTTTCGGGTGGATGCTCCCATGAGCGCCGTACTCCCTTTTCACAGCTAACGTAACCGCTCATGTCTACGTTAATCAAGTACTGCGATCTTTAGCTGTGCCTTTCATCCATAATTACAAATATGTTAGAATATTTGTGCACGATAACGCTAGGCCTCACACTGCTAATGTAATCTTTTCTTGTATAAGATTGACCTGCCAAATCTCATGACATGAACCCGATTGAAAATTCTTGTTATTTACTGAACAGAAGGGTCCTGCAACATGACATAAACAATTTGAATGATCTCTAGTGAGTACTCATTGCAGAAACGAACGCTGTATACTAAACATTTTTCGAGACACGCTGCAATAGCATGAGACGCCGATGCAAAGCTTGTGATGATGCTTCTGGAGACATGCGATATTAATCATGTCTGTGACTTGACGACAACGAGTGAAAAGATATTTTTTACACCAAGTGTAGATAACTGCTTACCATTTATTTCTGAACTGTTTTATTCATAAAAATACTGCATAAATGGTTCCGAAAATTCTTCATAAATATAAAATACAAAGTTTCAGTTAAATTTATTTCAACACGTGCAGTGGCTCAGGTAAAATATGCAATGCATTTTTTGTTTATTGTTAATATAAGGTAGTACTGCAGTGAAACGTAACAACAATAGTTTTTACTTAGAACACAGGTTTGTGATGTTTCACTTGAACACAACAGACGAACTATCTCTAAGTCTAAGGGGTTATGAGGTGTAAACAAGAAAACGTACAAATTACAATACACAAGACATTTTCAACGTTTCGAACCGTTAGGTCTTTCTCGAGAATATATAAAACAAACAGTGAAAAAAAATAATGAAAACAGTAAAAACAATGTTACCACCACAGAGGCACTAGATAGACTATTGACATGTAAACAATACAAAGTTCTTGGTCACCTTGAACCTTCTATTGTTTGCGTGTCAATAGTGTATCTAGTGCCTCTGTCGTGGTAACGTTTTTACTGTTTTTATTGTTTTTAAAATAACAATGAAACAACTGAAATAACAGCAATAGACGATGCCTTGTACCACCTGAAGACCAAATTCGTTGCCTTTCCATGAAAACACCAAAACATTGTGATTTTTACAGTCCACTCTTCAAGGACATGAATGTGATCGACACAATAAACATGAGTTCGTCGAAATATATCACCATGCCAACAAGCTGCTAACATCTTATGATGTCAGTATTGTTAGCAGTGGAATCATGTCACTCAAACACACCTGGCAATGAGAAGGCAGGCGGACTAGCAAAGAAGAGGGCACAACAAGAACAGCCATATGCACAAAAGACCTTGCATACAGTTAAAATAATGTTGAAATCTATGAACACAGATTTCGATAAACAGATGAACTATAGGAAATACTAGGAGAGAAATGTATAAATATATGGCCAGACCAAATTCTAAAAGACAACATCAACCTAATGGGAAGGAAAGACCAGAGTATCATATTCCGACTTCGCACACATGTAAAGCTTAACAATCACATGTACAGAATACAACTACAACACACTCCAGTATGCCGGCTATGCACTTATCCCTATGAAACTGTTCACTACCGCCTTTTTGAGTGTAAAGTTCTGGATGATGTCAGGAAAATACTCCCTCCGAGGCCAGATAAATGGAACATATTATATGGAACAAAACAATAGCACACAAATACGTGCATATATCACACAAGGACATTGGGTCAAAGGGCATGAGCCCATGGACCGCTGGATCAGCAACCAACATTAATGTCGAATTCACAATCTGATGAATGGCAGGACATTAACATATGACCAAATGGTTATATTTAAACGATCTCTCGTTACAAAGACCAGCTCAGATTTAAAACATTTGCTCCATGGCATTAAACACTAACCACAGGTTGAGACTTATGGTTAACACATTTTGAGAATGGAATTTTTATAAAAAACATCCCATCCATGGAGCAGTAATTTCACTTCAACTGCTGACAGGCATGAATATTAAAAATGAAGCAAAGGTGGGCAATCTATTTGGATTGGCAGATCTTTCGTGAACGTTGAAGACAACAAGATTTGTGTAGTCCCTTAGAGCTCCAAGTACAAGCGTTGCGTCCGTTCAAATAGTACTTTTAAATAAGTTTGACGAATTATTATAGGTGACTTTATGGTCTGAATTTAGCCTGCGGACCGTGTTTTGACTACTCTTGAATTGTAGAATAACAACATTTACTAACATATTACAGTAGTTCTTGTACAATTATTAATTGAGACTATAATTCTTTAGAAATACATTTCCAGAGAAACGTAAATCAACATCTCAAGTAATTCGTGATAACCATGGATTATTTCCTCATGTCCCTCGGTTGTCACAGATCATAGAGAAAAATATACACGTTTATAATAAAATTAACAAAAACAAGTTACAAATATAATAACTAACATGTGACAGAAATATTGAAGATAGACAATGTTATGTTTATTAACTGAATATTTATTGTTGTAATATGGCAGTTTATCTTGTAATTATGCATGGTGTCTACACAGTCAATGTGCATTCATTTATATTGGTGGTGATACTGAGCCCTATGAACTCTAAGTATTTAGTACGGATCTCTGTGACGTCAATGCAGGGCGACTTTATAGACACCATATATAGTGACATTTCTGAAAGATTATATACATACATTCAGCAAGTTTTTTTCTTTTTTTTTCTTTTGCATCTAGTTATTATTTACATATCTGCTCAAGCGATTTCTACCACGTACAATAAGACTGAAGCATTCCACATACAATAATAGTTAACTCTATTGAGCAAAACATAAATTAGGAATGCTGTAGTAATGGGCTTTTCTTTCTTTCTTCATAGATATTCCTGTTTCTGTTATTCTAAAAACTAGAAGTTAGTGGAGAAATATTTCAGTCTATCTATCTGTCTATCCCCATAAGAAATAGCAAAGAAAGAAAGAAATAGCATATATCTATAGAACTATCTCCATCGATAATAAACACATTAAACAGGTAAATGAGTTCTCTTATTTCACTTCTTCTGTGCACTTTCCCCTCCTTACTTACCACTATCTTCCCGTCACACCTTCTCCCCTGGCATGCTGCCCTATCTTTGCTTCCTCCGTCGTCTATTCACTATTGTCCTTCTACCCTTTTCTTTCCTTCATATCACAACCATGTGTGACTCTTTGTAATATGTGTTTACTGTCGTCTTTGTTTGTCCTTATGAAGATTTTTTAGTCGAAACGTTGTCTGTCACTATGTCTCGTTGTTAGGTTGTTTTATGGCTTATTTTGGTAAAACGTATACCTATTTGTATTCATTTTGATATATTGTTAATACGATGCATTAGAAATTCTTCGTTTCTTGGTTTACGTTACAACGACCCAGGAACTCGTGAGTTAATGTTAAACTTTGTTGGCACTAAGAGGGGGTGATCTCATAGTGAAGTATCTGTATTTGAAAATCTTAACCTGAATTTTATGTTGTGCTCGTGAGTGAACCGAAGATATGACTTGCTGGAGAAGAAATTATTCCTCTTCTTCAGCGTTTATTCTCAAAACTCCCACTGGACCTCTCTTGTAGCAGGACAATGGTCTAGATTTCAAAGCAGAATGTAGTCTAGAAAATGGAAATGCGCGGTGTCGCCGTTTTATTTGCGCCAATGGTCCGACACATCCGTCTTCGACGTAAAAATAAATTGATAGCGACGATAGAGTACTGTAAGAAAGAAATTAGCGATTCCAGATCAACAAAGAACAATTGTAGTCTACAGATCCTGCGAATTTAGATGGTAGACTTATTTGTAATGGTTTAATAAGTGAATCCGAATTAGAGGCTACAGAGATGTGGTTTCTGAGAAGCATGATGAAAATACCATGGACAGCCAAGAAAACTAATGCAGAGGTTCTCATTGATGCTGGCGTAAAAAGATCAATCATATCAAACAATAGGGGTAGACATTCAAGGTTTCTATGACATGTGTTGAGAAGAACAAAGCTTGAACACTTAATAACCACTGGAAAGATCAAGGGCAGAAGAGATAGGTGACGACAAAGAGAAAAGTTACTAGATGGACTAGTATTGTGGCACGGTAGAAGCTCACCAACCGAGCTTATTGACGACAACACAAGAGACAGAGAGTCGTGGAGAAACATTATCTCCTGCGCCATTCGGAATCACGATTGATTGATTCAATAAATGAAACTGTAATTATAGAACTTATTGACAACAAAGACCGTGCAGTCAAAATTCAGCAGAATTAGCCTGTGACTATAGTACCAATAGAACGCATATCGGGTAAATGTATGTGTCAGGTACTCCGTTGTCCGGATAACGGATGCAACATCTCAATTAAGTTGAAAACTCACGAACAAATCGATTGAAATCGAGCAACGAGATATTTTCTACAAGTAACAAACTCCTAATAGTGATCGAGAATAAACTGTTACTCATGTTAGACCAATGTTTCTCAACGTGAGGCCCACGCCCACATGAGGGCATTGTGCTTGTTCAGGGGGAGGGGGGCAATTCAAACAAGTTGTAATTAAGCTTCATTTAGGGAATAATTACACTTTTTTTAAAATATGTATATGTTACATAGCGGAACATCAGAATTTTAGAAAGCCGTAGGTGGGGTACGGAACAAATAAGGTTGGGAAACACTGTGTTAGACCAACTGGACAAGTTGTTTAGAAGTTCTTGTTCTGAACCAAACCTATACAGCGATGTTTGAAACACAGATGAACGGGTGCCCTGTCAAATTATCATTCCTGCCGTTACCAACTAGCGCGATCACTTTAACTGGAGACTGCGTTTACCAGGGGAGGGAACACTACATCAACAATAATTGTGTACTTGTGATTCCTTCGGCAGCGGACAAGGATTACTTGGACATAGCTTAAGTAGGCCTATATATACTCTCACATATGTAATGTTGGCGCAGTTAACTGGTATCTTCCATAGTCACTCTGATATAGTTACGTAGAAATATATTACACGTGTAGTTTTAATTGTAAACTAATGAGGATGTTTGATTGTTATTCTCTGAGATTAGGTGTTCATTTTAAAATGTAGCTTAAGCGGATGTTATAAACTGACAGCTCTAGTAAGTCTGGAAAGTAAAATCATTGAATCTGTTCGGTCTTAGCATTCAATCCTTAGTGATGTGATTACAGTGCTCGTAATTGTTAAAGTATTGTTAGCTAAGATTTGAGAAGTCCAGTTTCTTAGATAAATTTCGTACGAATACACGGAGTACCTCTTGTAGAACCACAAGAAGAAAGGCCTCTGCTACACACATTATTACAAGACTTACAAGACTTATTAAGAGAAGCCACACAATATTAGCATAGCATATCTACAGAGAATTACAAGACTTACAAGACTTATTAAGAGAAGCCACACAATATTAGCATAGCATATCTACAGAGAGTTAACCACTTCATAATGATTGGTATGATAGGTCAATAGTGAATAATCAATCTTCAGACTTTCAGCATGTGATTAAAGCATTAAATAGACACGCTAATACAGGAACATGCATATTTCTATATTAGGAAAACATATACATGCACATAATTATGTATATTATAATATTAAAAATTAAAATTATATAAAATACATCACTACATAAATGTTTTGTTTTTTATAAGATGATATTTAGTCATTTAGATAGTCAAAGTAGATGAAAAAAACAAAGCATTATGAAATAGTTCTACAAAGTTGTTGTTTTTCCAAAATTTGAATGAACGGGTACTGCAGTAAAACTACACCATACAGTAAGCGAATATTGGATACAAAATATAAATAAGGATAAATAACAGTTTTACATTCAGCAATAAGACGAAATCAAAGTTTAGACTAAACGATTTTTATCAAGATAGATTTTAAAAACTCAATTTAATAATATTATATCTATCTTTTTATATGTCTATCAATATATGGTCATTTTCACTTGTAATGTTAAGCGTCGTGAGGGAGAGTTAAAGTTGTCTGTGTTTGGCCAATTGGGTCTCATTGGCCATGGTCAGCTCTTTTTTCTGTAAGATTTCTTTGATTGTATCCACCAATCTAGTTCTTAGTCTTCCCTGTGCCATGTAGCCACGACCTTCTTATGTTTATGCACAAAAGGCTGGTTGCATTTGTTCAATTCTCATTACGAGACCTAAGCACCTAGTTGCCTGTCTTAAGATGCAGTCTTATCTCGAGATAGTTTTATTTCTTTACTGATATTTTAATTTCGCCGTCGGTCTCTTCTGATGACATGTATAGCTTTCTTCAAATAACTCTTTTCACATACTGTGATATTTTCTACTAGTGCCTCTGTCAAGGGCCATGTGTGACATTCTTAACACAGTGTTAGTATACAAATACAGTTTATCGATTGCCTTTCTGTAAGCCATGCAGATTGATGTGCGTTTGAGTATTGGCGACAGCTGGTAAGTCAAATATTCGCTATCTAGCAATTTCTTTTGATCTCTCTATTGAGTTTACCATCCTCTGTTAAGACGCTTCCTATATATTTAAACTTTGACACCTTATTTAGTTTTGACACATACATTTAACTAAACTGGTGTTCTGCTTATCGTCATAGTGTCGGTTTTAGCTGTGTTGTTTTATATTGTATTGTTCGCAGTTTGTTGGGACTGGTGTGTTAAACTGTCATCCATCTTCAGATTCGTATATTATACGTTGATCATCTGCAAATAGCAGTTCGATTAGAGTAAGTTGTACTCTTCATTTGGTGTCTCTGCAGCGGTGAATTGGTATTGTGGATCTGCTTCTTAAGGTATGTTAATCCATGTATGTTTCAATCAGAAGTTATGAGAGTGCTCATCCTTGTCTTGTGTCTTTATATACACATCATATTTAATGTACATACACCTATACAAATCTCATATATATATATATATATATATATATATATATATATATATATATATATATATATATATATATATATATAATATGGAACATGTAGGTCATACTGATCGTTATAGAACGTGTGTCCCTATCTGGATAATGCCTCTGTCGTCGAAACGTCAATTTTATATATTGTTCTACATAAATGTGCTATCGGTGCATATTTCAGAATCATTGCGAACAACAAAAGGGTTAACCAATAGACGTGTAATTCCTGCAATTGATTTCATATCTTTTAAGAATAAAATATTACTGATGCTGTGATATGGTAAAAATTAGTAACTCAAAAAAACATTGCATTCATAATATATACATGTATGTCTACAGATATATCTATAGATAATAGCCGTCCATCTCAGGTGATGATGACACATGTATGAGACTTGTGTTGTTGCATTCCTCTGGTGTGTGTTGAAATTACTGAAAAGTTCAATCCTGGCACAGAATTCCCTACCACATTTGGAACACGTACGGTCAGGAGTAGGCGTATGTGTGTTTATTAATCTATCTCTTCGTGCAGCACATTTTCTTTGTGCCACTGAGAATTGATGCATCTTGTAGCTATGCAAGAACCTCTGCTGGTGTTTCTGTGCCACACTAGAGGATTCTAAGAAAAATATTCAAGGTACATAGAAAGATAAATAGATAGACAAGATAAATAGATAGACTAGATAAAGATAGCTTAGGAAACGACAAATTAGAAGGATATCGTATATTAAGAAAAACAGCAAATAGCGTTGCAAGGCGGTCATTGTTATGTAATAAACACATAAAGATGAGTGTAGAGGGACAGAGACAAACATCGGGGAGTGTGTAATTCGAAATATCTATAAAAGGAATTAGTCTTTTACGGGATCGAGACATAGCTAAAGATGAAAGACGTTTAATGAATGTCTGCGACAGCCAGCAGTTGACAGTGGAATACAATAAAGGTAAATTATTTTTTTCAAAATGCTCTTCTATTAAGAATGAACAGTTTCTGAAAAGTTCTTTTGTAGTTTGAACTCATTTTGTAGTAAAAAATAATATTGATACTGGAGTTTATGGTTTGGCATGTATACGCGATAGACCACATGGTCATTACACTGTTGTAGTATCCGTAGTATGTTGTATTATCTTGTGATTGCCGTAATGTGACGACGTGTTTCCATGTTTACATTTGTGTTTTCTGGATTACGCGAATTTCGATGGCGTATTACTGGTGACAGTGTGATGCCAAATTTAGTTCCAACCTGTAGGATCTGTGTTTTTTGTTCTTAAACGATTATAGGTGGAGTGTATTTCATTCAAGTTGTTCCGACTCGCAAACTCCCTATCTTCGATACAGAAAAAAAATGGCGTCTCGACTACTCCAGTTAATGGCTACGTTCACAGCGTAGAATTTCTTCTCAAAGAGACAACCGTAAGTCAACAATAGGGAATGTCCATCCCTAGACAAAAAGTCTGTGACGGCACGCGAGGCGGAGGAATCCAAATGGATCAACGGCTCAAACGGCGAAACAGCAAAGTGTGTGGCGCACAAGAGGCAAGTTCTGGGCATAATAATGAATATTGGCTGGCCACCGTGGAAAAGACTGGGACCTTACCACGTACACCCCAAAGTCAAGCAACGGATGAACGACATCTAAAGTTTAGGAAACAACATATTAGAATAGGAACATGGAATGTCAGAACACTACACCAATCAGGAAAGCTAGAAAATTTAATATTAGAGGCAGAATCATTAGATGTAGATATTCTAGGAATAGCAGAGACAAGATGGAAAGATGCTGGGTACACAAGAAAAGAAAATTTTAGTTTTATACATTCAGGAGGAGATTACCATGAACGAGGGGTAGGAATACTGATCAGGAAAGAAATAGAATAATATATCAGCGGGTACTGGACATATAATGACAGAATGATGTTGCTAAAGATCAAAGCAAAACCGTTTGATCTGGCCATTATACAAACTTATGCACCGACTACAGATTACACTGAAGAAGAAATAGAACAGTACTACGAAGATCTACAACAACTACTCAAACCAGTAAAATCAACAGATATTTTAATAGTCATGGGAGACATGAATGCAAAAATAGGAAAAGAAAGACATAAGAACATCGTAGGGCAATTCGGACTAGGGACAAGAAATGACAGAGGAGAAAGACTTATACAGTTCTGTGAGGAGAACAATATGATCATATGTAATACATTCTTTCAACAGGAAAATAGAAGATTATATACATGGAAAAGTCCTGGAGACAGAAAGAGGAACCAAATAGATTACATTATGATTAACAATAGATTTAGAAATAGTGTCAAAAACATCAAAACATACCCAGGTGCAGATATCAACTCTGACCATAATCCAGTGATGTGCAAAATAAATGTCAAACTTAAAAAGATAGTAAATAGAGGAATCCAAGAACCACAGATAGACGCATCAGCACTAAAACAACCAGACATACAACAAAAATACCTTGTAGATGTAAGGAATAGATATGAACATCTAATGATAGAATGCATGGAACAATACAGAAGGGAAAATCCAGAAGAGAAAATAGACAATAAATGGGAAAGCCTAAAGAAAAGTATTCAAACATCAAGTAAAAATTTACCAACAAGAAATACCAAGAACAAACAAACATGGATGACAGATGAAATATTAGAGAAAATGACAGAAAGAAAGAAAGCTAAAAATACACCAAAATACTCAAGTATAGACAAGGAGATACGTAACATGTGCAGAACAGCGAAAAAACAATGGCTAGAAACAAAATGCAATGAAATAGAGGAGATGTCCATACAACAGAAGACAAAATTAATGCATAAGGAGATAAGGCTGATCACAAATAAGAAAAATCCTATTAATGGCGGTGGCTGCATAAAAGATAAAAATGGTAAAATAATATTTGATAAAACAGAAGCACTCACAAGATGGGCAGATTATGTAACAGAACTGTTTGACGACCAACGGAACAAAAAACCAACAATACACAACAATGATGGACCAGCAATACTGAAATCAGAAGTAGAACATGCAATAAATTCAATAAAATGTGGAAAAGCTCCAGGCTCTGATAACATAACAGCAGACATAATAAAAACTTTAAATGAATTTGGTGTAGATACTATCACAGAAATTTGCAATGACATATACGAAACAGGACATATACCTAAAGACCTAACATCATCAATATTCATACCACTACCTAAGAAGCCCAGGGCTGTGGACTGTACAGAATATAGAACAATAAGTCTAATGAGCCATCTAACTAAAATACTTCTCAAGATAATACATGAAAGAATTAAGAACAAGATAGACATGGAGGTCGGTGAAGAACAATTCGGTTTTAGGAAAAACAAAGGAACCAGAGTAGCTATACTGAGTATCCGGCTAGTGATAGATAAATATATAGAAGTCCAAAAAAGTATCTATATTTGCTTCATAGACTACAGCAAGGCCTTTGACAGAGTCCAACATGAAAAATTAATCAAATGTCTTCAAGAAATAGGCATAGATGGAAAAGACATCAGGCTGATTAGAAATATATATTGGGAACAAACTGCATCAATAAGGTGTGAAAACAGCTACTCACCGTACATAGAAATAAGAAGAGGGGTAAGACAAGGATGCATTTTATCACCAAGCCTATTTAATATCTACACAGAGAATATCTTTAAAAATATAGAAGAAATACCAGGACTCAAGATCAATGGGAAAATAATAAACAACATTAGATATGCAGATGACACTGTTCTTTTAGCAGAAAGTGAACATGAACTACAAAGACTAATAGATCAAGTCAATAAATCAAGTAATGAATATGGACTGGATATAAACATTCAAAAAACAAAAACCATGATAATCAGCAAAAACACAGAAGAACAGGAGGTAAACATAAACATACAGGGAGAGAAACTACAACAAGTAAAACAGTATCAATATCTTGGACACATAGTCACAAATGATGGCAGATGTGAAACAGAAGTTAAAAGGAGAATAGGAATGGCTAAAAGTACCTTCAATGACATGAGGAAATTATTAATATCTAAACAAATTACAAACAAGTTAAAAATGAGAATTATAAAATGCTACATCTATTCCATATTAATGTATGGCTCAGAAACATGGACACTAAATAAACAATTAGAAGACAAAATTGATGCCTTTGAGATGTGGGTATATAGAAGAATAGGGAGAACATCATGGAAAGAGAAGAAAACAAATAAAGAGGTGCTAAAAACACTTAATATGAAGAAAGAACTACTAAGAGAAATAAAGATCAGGCAAATAAAATACTTTGGACACATTAAAAGACATGACACCCTATTGAAGACCTTACTTGAGGGTAAAGTCAAAGGGAAGCGAGCAAGAGGTAGGCAGAGATACAAGTGGGAGAGTAACATTACACGATGGACAGGTTACAGTCTAGCAGAGTGCACCACCAAGACAAGAGACAGGAGATGTTGGAGATACGTTGCAGCCAACCTTCGTTGCGGAGACGGCACTTGATGATGATGAGTATCCGTCCAACATATTGAATTCCGGACCAATTATAAAACACGCCAAGCAGATAATAACACCAGGAGTATAGCAGACAATCATTGCACAGGCTATCAGCACTACCATCTTGACCATTTTATGTTCCTTGATAGAAATTTGTGATTTGATTTCTCTCTGTAATGTTGCCGTACGACGCCACTTTGATGTTGCTCTCAGTTTGATCACCAACGCAACTGTTGCTATGACAACACCAAAAAATGATGCAGCGCCAAGAATAGAATGTAGAACGTTCTCTACTCCCTCTACGCTTCTTCTGTTGCTATTGTATGTTAGAGCAATTAAACTTCTGTTTACGTTAGGAATGAATTTCCAGTCAAGATATGAAGAAATATATTCAGGAGTCAGTGCGGATATATTCACAGCAAATATAGCACATATGAAACAAGTAGTTTTAGTTGCTGTAACAATTTGTTTCACTTTTAAAGGAAATGTAATACTGAGATACCTTTCAACTGTTATATAAATTGTGATGTAGCTTGTGATTCTGCAAAAACAAACATGCAACCACGATCCTGATAGAAATGCTACATCAACGGGAACCCAGGGAACTCCGGAGAGAGAAAAAAGTGGATTAACACAAATACAGACCCACACAAGAAATACAAGACAACATAGATCGGAGATAGCAAGCCCCAAAAATGCAATATTAACAGCATTGCTAAAGCCTTGTTTAGAAAATATGATTGCATTTATAATATTTCCTGCAATCCCTACAACACCGATTGTAAATGAAATAACTGCGAAATTGATAACTTCAGACAACTGTCTCCCTTCCTCACTTATAAAATCGCTCATGTTCCGATTTCTTTGGTGCAAATCTTCTCCAGGTTAGTTAGCCCACACTGTAAAGAATGTTTCGTATTGTTGAGTTTCACTAAATAGTCGATTAATGATCTAGAAATGAGTCGACACTTTAATTGAACCTGCAAAATATGACAAAAGATCAAGAGAAAAAATCAATGAAAAACGAAAAAAATGATGTAAAGTTCATTAGAAAAATTGAGTTCGCAGACCATCCGAACTCAGATAATTCTTAATAATTTCATTTATCCTCATTTTTCCTACTTAAATGTACTTGTGGTAGCTACTATTCGAAGTAACTTTGTCCTTTCTCTATGTTATTTATGTTTATAAGCAGGCATATATGTCCTCATAGTACGAATACGGTCGTTCTATGTTTGTGTTGCTGAGGATACTTCAGTACTTGTACTGGTGTTCGTTGATTTTGTAATAATCTTTGTCTCGATTGATCCGTTCTCAGTGACTTGAGTACACAGTTTGAATGTCTTGACAAAATTGCATCTTTTTTTGGAGATGCGATTAGTCAAGTACGGGAAAACTAGTTTACTTGAGTTGGAAGACGATTTGTTGCCGTTGGACCGAACCTGGTTCAATTTCAGCTAGTCTCAAGAATTTTTAATTTACCCTTTTCGATCCTACTTGAATTTACTAGTGAAAATATCGTATGATTTTAATTAAGACCACATCTAACTTCTCTCCTTTGATAGATCAAGAGGATTAGATCATTGAGTGCACATAATTGCAACAGAAATCTTTACCTCCTGTTAATATATCCAACGTGAATACCTATAACATAAGCTAATACTTGACCGTACAACTTATAATTGACCAATGATGCTAGTAGACATCCTTTAATCCTGCTAATATTTCCAACGTGAATACCTAACTCACAAGCAAATATTTGACACGGTGACAGAATAATTTGTAAACTCACCCATAGACATAGATATCTTCTTCTTCTTCTTCGGCGTTCCCTCTCATATAACCACAACGAATATTTCGTGTGATTTCCGCCGGGGTGCGTGAGATACGTTGTGCTGCAAGTTCCACAGTAGAACTGTGATTATTTGCATCCCGGTTGGCCACTTGTGGTCAGAACATCCATTTTCGTCATTCCTTTATTTCGGGGTTGGTCCCTAGTCCGTGACAGCCTCTTTCTGTCGCCGGGCACGCTTGTGAGTAGTTCCTCTTCACCAAGACGCCTGTCGAGCGCGTCTATCTAGCACGACTTGTTCCACTGTCTATGAACCCATCACGTGCAATTGAACGAACTCTGCCTGTGTCCATCGGGTACTGAACCGTTTCTTATCCGCGAGCCTGGTTCAGTATGAGGAAGAACTCAGAAGAGTTGGACCCTGACTCGTTCGTCCTCCTACCCGAGGCGTCGTTCACAGACATTGTGAAACCCTCGCCCAAGTTCGAGTCTCACGCCAAGCATTTGAGAGCAAGGCGTTCTCGAGCTGAACGACCTTGTCCCAAATAGCGTCTGAGCTCATCAGGTACTGAACCCTTTCCCTCTGCAGGTGTATTTCCGGTATAGGAAATCTTGACAGTAGAGTTGGGCCAGGACTGCCATCATTCTCCCTTTCTTGCCTAAGACCATCGGGTACGGAACCCTTTCTCTTCGCGAGTATATTTCCGGTTTAGGAAGGCTCAACATTAGAGTTGGTTTAGGTCTTCTTGCTTTTCCGAACGCCCACGATTGGGTCTGGGTCTCTGCCTATAAGGAGCACAGGTAACTAGAAGCTCGTCTCGAGCTAACAGAGCTTGTAGTTCCCCTTTCCTGGGAACTTTTCACTTTCTATTTGCAGTTCGCGCTGCCCTCTGGCGATGTTCTGCCCTTTCATTGTGTCATTGCACTCATTATGACATATATTTGTTCCTCGTCATGCATCCACCTTTACGTGCCTTTTACATTTGCCGCCCCTCCAATGTTCTGACTGGACTAACTGGCATCACTGTATGTCGACAGTGTCGCTGTATGTGGTGATGCAAATGGTGTCGGAGATATTGCCTGTCTCTTTTGAAATCAAATCTCTTTCCATCTGCTACCTCCACATTCTCAGACACGATCTCCAAATGATTTGGCCAGAATCAGCTCGAGCTGCTGTTTTCTGTTACCAGGGTGCACCGCGAGAAGATACATTCGGGATCTTGGTTATTTGCTAACCCTGGATCCGCCTAGAGAATTGCGTTCCCTTTGCACCCCAGACATAGATATCATTTGGACCATGTCCAAAATGAACAGTCTACACTCACCACTCTACATTTTTTTGGATGTGTCCTCTTCTCTTAACTACAGATTACGAACTGATTTGTGTTCACCTAAAACTGTCGGTAACCTACTGGTAAATCTAGGAACAGAGTAATGAAGTGTTGCTAATAACTAAAGACACACATTATAGCACACACAACCTACTCAAGAATACACAAAAAGTTATTTATTCGTACACTACTCAGTCTAACCACGCCTTTTCAGTGGCAAATGTTCTCTAATAAATTTGTCTTAATAATTAAACCGTCTAGACCAGTGTTTCCCAACCTTTTTTTCCCATGCCCCACCGAAGTCTTTCTAAAATTCTGACCCCCCCCCCTCCCCCTATGTAATATATACATATTTTTTTATATTATAAAATTGAATTATTCCCTGCATGAAGTCTAATTACAACTTTCGAATTGTCCCACTGAACAATAAAAAAATCCCACCAATGGGGCATGGGCCCAACTTTGGGAAACACTGTTCTAGACGGTAAATTTACATGAAAACAAGTTGTTTTCCAACACAATTTGTGCACTTCGCCTCAAGATTACGAAAGACCTCGTGTTAACATTATTCATTTTGGCCTTGACAGCGAAAATAACGTCTTAATTTGTCTGATCAATTGTTCTCGTTCTAGAACAATTGTGTCCCTTAATTCTGTCTCTAACTTTTCAATCAGTCGCTTCCCTTATATTATATTATACCGTATATTATACCGTCTACAAATGTTTATATATTGTGAATAAATATATAATACCAAACATGATCTAATATTTTAAAACATACTCTAAAACATAAGCTAATACTATACCTTACAACTTGTAATTGACCCATGATGCTAGTGGACATCATTTCATCCTACTAATATTTTCAACGTGACTACCTAACTCACAAGCAAATATTTTTCATGTTCATTCTGGGAACTCAGAAGTAGAGAATATTTTAAGTTTATATAATCTATATATCGTCAGTTCTCTTCTTCTGGGTTAACTCTTGAACTCCTATAGATTAGTAGGATGTTGTTCAGAAAACGAAATTCGTTGTGTCATGATTTATAGCTTGGCTGCGATATATGCCCCCATCGACTTGGCTCGGGTGACTTCGGATCACTTTAACCCTCTTTAATCCCACCACCCAAAAATCTCCTGTATCGCCTTTTACGTCATGTTTGTCAGGTCATAGTGTCTCCTACATTGCTCCCGTTTTTAGCGCGTTGCACTATTTAAATGTCAGAAACATAATAAGATTTTGATATGTAGAAAGGCATACGTTCTTTTCAAAGATACACTATTTAAGAGGACACTCGAAGGTGAAAAAAGATTGGAATAGAAAACAAAACTTATTTGAGCATGTTACAGACTATACACGATATACTGTCAACATGAGAGTTACAACATTTTCCTATTGTCAAAAGAAAACATAAATGAATTTCCACCAAAAAAAATAGGGCACAAAAAAGACGCATTTTTATGTGTAAAATATAATGTTTCTATTATACACATTCTAGCAGGAAACATCGTAAATTATAGTTTTTCTTCTCATAGAATTTAAGACATTTAAAAAAACCTCTTTTGTTTAAAATATAAACAATCAATAAATTAAATACGATTGGAGGTTGTTTATAAATTACTACTCATTTTTTTTTTGGCCAATTTGTCACACAATGTTGCCCTCGTTAACAGAATGTCTACAATTCATGGAACCTGCTTAATTATGTAAAATAATGATATTCAACACCCCCCCCCCTCCCCTTTTAAAAAAAATAGTTACTATACAAAAATAAGGGACTACAATTTATCATTTCGACATTTTATTTATGACGTCACTGTACTGCTGTATTTCTTAGTAGCTAAATGGTTGCCGTATTTGTGGTTCGACAGATAAATGCATTATTTTCATTGCAATTAGTCAACACAAGATGAGTATCATATTATGAACAGACCAGAACAAGTTATAATTCTACGTCTCAGAACAGGACACAACCGACTCCGCAGTCACATGTATACAAAGTTCAAGATTGGCAACATAGCCATGTGTACATGTGGACAGGCAGCACAGAGTGCCAAACATATACATCAAGAGTGTTCTGAGCATGAAACACTGAGGCAGACATATTGGCCAGAGGAAACAACACTGGAATCAAAACTCTATGGGACACTATGAACTACAAAAGACAGTGAGTTTTATTAAGGAGACAGAATTACAGATATAGACATGTTTCAAGTGAACGAAAGAGGAAGAAGAAGAATTGCAATTAGTGATCCGGATGCAAAGAAATACACTGGGATATACTTTCAATTGAAATTTGTATATTTTATTGTGTGGTTTTATATATATGCCCATAGTTGGAAAATAGGAGAGTTGAAGTTAAGGTAGATTATGCTCTCTTCACTCTAAGAATGAAGTGGGTCAGTGCTTCTGATTTGCTGTTGGACGTAGAACGCATTAATCGATTGTTAAGTTTCTAATATTATTTTTAAATTTCGTTTTTAAATGTTTTTTTAATGTTGCGTAATTAAATATTGTTTTTAACTGTTATTAAATGTTTTAAATAATATTGTTTTTATATGTCTTCAGCTGTTTAAAAATCACCTGTTGTCGCGTAGTAATGTCGGGTGTGTTTTGACTCACTTCATTCTTAAAGTGAACAAAGTTTAGTCCCAGAATATATTAGACTCACTCATGGATCTGGACTCATAATAGAAGAATTATGCAATCCCTTGGTGGTTTTTTTAGGTGATCCTTGAAAAGTTGTTTTTTTCTGTATTCCGTTTGAACGTTTACTACCGCACAGCTCCCCACAGAATAATCTCTTTGGAAGGCGCTTATCTAGCATACGGACGATGTGGCCAGTACAGCGGAGTTGGGACTTAGTCAGCAGGGCATGGATGCTTTGCTTACGGGGCTTTTAAAGAATTTATGTGTCTGGTACTCGATCCTGCCAAACTGCCCCCATGAGATTTCTTAGGCACCGAAGGTGAAAAGAGTTAAGCTGTCGAGCGTGTCTCACATAGACAGTCCTGGATGGCGCAGCATAAAGCAGTGTTGGTAGAACCACTGCGAGGTGCACGTCCAACTTAATTGTCAAACTGAAACAACACCTAATCCAGACGTTGGCACGAATGCCCCCACATGCCTCTTTGGAGCGAGCAATACGCAGGGCAACATCCTCGTCAATTGTCGCAATTCGCGATAGTGTGCAGTTTGCGATAGGATACTGAAGAGATATACACATTTATTGGCAATACTGAGATTTTGTCCCTTTACTGTGATTGTCCCTTTACAAATAAATGCAGATATTAGGAAATAAATAATTGACATCTCATGTCAAGACTTCATCAAGAGACAGTTAACGAGATGGTTTTACCGTCTCTTGAGAATGGAATCAATACAACTAGCTCTCCAATGGTAAGCACTAGCAGAAGATCGGGTTACGAGAAATGAGGAAACCAAGAATTAGATGGGTGAAGACAATCTTAAAGACACCTCACAGAGACACGGACTGATCATGGTCAATGTGAGTCGCATGGCTAAATACAACAACTAGTACCCAATCGTTCCCCTCCTTTCCCTGACGCTTAACGATACAAGTGGAAATGGGAATAGTTAGATAGAATCCTTCATTAGAAACTGTACCATCTCCTCATTGAAAGTTATCTGCAAAGGACATCAAATATTTTGTGTCTTAGTATTGCACTCTGCTAGACTTTCTTCTTCTTCTTCAACGTTCGCTCTCAAATAACCACAACGAATAGTTCGTGTGATTTCCGCCAGGGAGCGTGAAGTACGTTGTGCTGCAAGTTCCACAGTAGAACTGTGATTATTTGTACCCCGGTTGGCCACTTTTAGTCAGGACGTCCGAGGTCCAGCACATCCGTTTTCGTCATTCCTTTATTTCGGGTTTGGTCCATCGTCCGTGACAGCCTGTCTATCTGTCGCCGGGCACGCTGGTGTGTAGTGCGTCTTCGCCAAGACGCTTGTCGAGCGCGTCTATCTGGTACGACATGTTCCACTATCTATGAACTCATCTCGTGCATTTGGACAAACTGTGCCTGTGCCCATCGGGTACTGAACCGTTTTTCATCCGCGAGCCTGGTTCCGTATGAGGAAGAACTCACCAGAAGAGTTGGACCCTGGCTCGTTCGCCCTCCTACCCGAGGCGTCGTTCAGTGACATCGTGGTTCCCTCGTCCAAGTTCGAGCCTTACACCACACGTCTGAGAGCAAGGCGTTCTCGAGCTGAACAACCTTGTCCCAATAGCGCCTGAGCCCATCAGATACTGAGCCCTTTCTCTCTGCAAGCGTATTTCCGGTAAAGGAAATCTTGACAGTAGAGTTGGGTCAGGACTGCAATCGTTGTCCCTTTTTTTGCCCAAGCCCATCGGGTACAATACCCTTTCTCTTCGCAGGCATATTTCCGGTTTAGGAAGATTCTACATTAGAGTTGGGTTAGGTCTTCTTGCTTTTGTGAACGCTCATGATTGGGTCTGAGTCTCTGCCTATGAGGAGTACAGGTAACTAGAAGCTCGTCTCGAGCTAACAGAGCTTGTAGTTTCCCCTTCCTATGAACCTTTCACTTTCTATTTGCAGTTCGCGCTGCCCTCTGGCGCTGTTCTGCCCGTTCATTGTGTCATTGTACTCATTATGACATTATTTATTTCTCGCCATGCATCCACTTTTACGTACCTTTTACATTGGCCGTCCCTCCAATGTATTTACTGGACTAACTGGCGTCACTGTATATCGACAGTGTCGCTGTATGTGGTGATGCACATAGTGTCGGAGATATTGCCTGTCTCTATTGCAATCAAATCTCTTTCCATCTGCTACCTCCACATTCTCGGACACGATCCCCATACCAGGGTGGACCGCGAGGAGGTACATTTGGGATCTTGGTTATCTGCTAACCCTGGGTCCGCCTAGAGCAATGCGTTCCCTTTGCACCCCTGCTAGACTTTATTTTGCGCATCTCATAATTTTTACCTCCCACTTGTATCTCTGCATAAATCTTTTTCACTGCCCATCAACTCTACCAAAGAGTAAAGTCTTCAACAAGATATCAGGTCTTTTAATGTCCAAAGTATTTTATGTGCCTTATTTTTATCAATTTTAATTTTTTTTTTGTAAGCTGTGTTGTCAAAACCTCTTTATTTTCTTCTATTTCCATAAAGTGTTCTATATTATTTTATATATCCACATCTCAAAGCAATAACTTGTCTTCTGACTGATCTTGTGTTCATTATTCATGTTTCTGATCCATGCATTAATGTAGAACAGATGTAGCATTTTACAATTGTCATTGTAATTTTTGCTTTGTTTCGATGTTGGTATTTTCAAGTCAAAAAAACGTATAATGTAGTAAGAATCGTTATCGTTAAGTAAATGGCACTTAACTGTGACTGCTTCACTGTGTAGTGGGAATGATTTAGTACATTGTTATATTTACATTATTTTTCAAATCTTTCGTAATGGACTATTTATTCCTGATGTAAGGTATTTCATATTTTTATATTTTTAGTCTGTTTTAAATAACGTTTTGCCCGTTAAATAACGTTACTACTTTTATAATTCGAAGATGATATGATTCCAATTATTTCATCTAATGCGAATGTTCAATAACGTCTATTTTTATAAACACGTCAAAGTTACTGTATCATTGCAGTGACTAGCAACCAAGTAGGCATCTTGTAGCTATTTCTGGAGTTTATATTACATAGTGATCTACGCACAAGTTTATACCCACATACTTAGAGTATATGTACTATAGTACTTTGTCAGGAGTATTATAAGAATTGTGGATGCATAATATATCAATGTGGAAAATCAATGAGAACCGTTACTATCTAGTTAAAAAATTCGTGAACTAATGAAATTGAGTTAAGTCTTTCACGTAAAACTGATATTTAACGCCTTTTATATTTGTTTCTTTTTTTATTTATAACAACCTTAATATCTATCTATAAAAACGTATAATGTGTAGTTTAATAAATAATGTATTGAGAGATAAGTTCTGGAAAAATCAATAAGATGACACAAATTATTATAGTATTTGAAATAAGTAGACAAACATCTTCAGTAAGGAAAGTTAGATTGTACCTTTTATTGTTCTCCATAATTCTCTTTAAATGTCGGTGAGTACATATCATTCCTATAGGACGACACTAGTAAAGCTCAGCCATTGTGTTTCTCTAATACTATTAATCTAACACATAAATTGTTATTACTTTGTCATGTTGTGAGGGTAAAATACGAGATTATTGTACTACATGATTATTGTTTATTCATCGATGTTATGTCGCTGTAAGAGCAGAGAAGCACCAACAATAAAAGAGATAAAGCAGTCGAAAAGAATAGCTTCAAAGTGTCATCCTGGTGCATATAAAATATAAATACTTGCAGGAAGTATAAATAAAAAGACAGATTCAGAGAGGATAATGATGAAAGTAGAACACAATAATTGCTATTTCCGCGCTGAATTTATGCAAATTTCAGACTTATTAATCTGACATATTATAACATACATTAAATTATAGGTAACTATACTATACTTTTCACATAAGAATATCCACAAAGTAACATGGAATTCCCCTGATGGCAGAACCAAGAACCAGATTGATCATTTCTATATTAGCAATAAAATTCACATATCAGTACGTGATGTAATAAATTATCGTGGTGTAGAAATTGACTGTGATCTGGCAAATGTACACTTTCGAGTATACATGTTACAGACGAATTCTACGAATTTTCTACAGAACGCATAAGACAAATGTGTACGTAAGAAATACAATAGAGATGTATGCTGGTGTACAAGAGCCATTGCTTTCAATAGTGAAACGACGAAAACTAGCATGGTTTGGACATGTATGTAGAAATGATTCCTTGTCAAAAACATTACTGTAGGGAACAGTCGAAGGGGAAGAAGCAGATGAGGGGCAAATAAAGACATGGACAGACAACATCAAGTAGTGGACAAAACAATATTTTTTCTCACTCATCCGCATCGTTGAAGATAAGAGATCGCTGCAGGATTCTGTGTGCTGAAGCATCCAATGTTGTACCCCTATGATCCTGAAGTGTTACGGGTTTATAGATATAGATAGATAGAATTTTCACTTCACGCGCTTAGGAACACAGACAAAAACTGTTCGGGAATCTCCGTAGCATAGTGGTTAAGATGTTTTCCTTGTGTTCGAGAGGTCATGAGTTCGAATCCGGCTCGTGTCGTCTTGTTTGCAAAGTGAATTTTTTCGGAGATGTGTGTGGATTATCACTTGAAACTACAACTACGGAGTTACGGCTATGAGTGGTACTCTCGGCAGGTGGCGTGCTGCTTCGTTGATAGTGACGTAGTACATATGGGAAACCGAGTACAGTGACGTCAATCCTCTACGACTTTTGAACCTTCTGAATCCTTTAAAGTAACACAGAAAAACACAAGTTAATATGATACGCCTTAGCGAATAACAATAATCTGGATAATACACTGGTGTAGGGTCGATGCATTGTTCATATGTCTTCCTGTAAAGAGAAAGTAAAGAGAAAGGCCTATTCCTAAATATCAAGAAAACAGAAGTAATGGTTATTTCAAAGAAAGAAAATAACACACCTTGCAAGATCATAGTGAATGATATACTATTAAAACAGGTCCACCAATTCAAATATCTAGGTACAATGATTACAGCAGATGGAAGAAGTTCAACAGAAATAAGATGCAGAATAGGACAGGCAAAAACAACATTCAGAAAAATGAAAAATATACTGTGTAATAAGACCTTGTCATTAGAGGTGAGAAAGAGAGTTCTTCAGTGTTATATAATCCCTATACTAACATATCGGTGCGAATCTTGGACAATAAACAAACTTGAAAGTGGGAGATTGGAGGCAACAGAGATGTGGTTCTACAGAAGAATGCTGAGAATACCATGGACTGCCAGAAAAACTAATGTAGAGGTGTTGAATGAGTTAAATGCGAAACGGACCTTAATCAACAATATAAGAAAAAGGCAATCTTCTTTTATTCGGCCACTTCATGAGACAGGCAGGTTTAGAGAACAACAGGCAAGATTGAAGGCACCAGAGACAGAAGGCGACAGCGTGAGAAAATATTAGACAGTTTGACAACCTGGCACGGCAAAGAAACAACAACGACTTTGATACATAATACTGTGGACAGAGAGCTGTGGAGAGCCATGACCGCCTACGCCACCCGGCATGGCACCTGATGATGATGATGAACACCTTCATCATTCCAGAACATTATTGTACGTTGACAATTGTAAATCGCAAGCGTTCCCTGGTTATTGACTACAGGTGTTTTGTCAAAACAAAATTAATTGTGCTACATTGTCAGCTGGATATTCTGAATTATTGAATTTGATTTTGGTGTATTATAATCTAAAATGTTCATTTGTTAGTTTCACCTATGAAGAATCTGTAATATGTACAACATCTATTGGCTGGGATAGAAAACCATGCAGTGAAATAATGATGAAACTGAATCTATAGGTATACACACAATTTGTATACAAGCACATACACACTTAGCATGTCATCTGGTTCTCATTAAAGATCTGCGTCTGCCGAAGTTGTTTGCTCAGGCTAGACTTCTAAAGGCTTAAGACAGAAATTTTAAGTTTTAATGTCATCTTTACAACATCAATAGCACGTTTCAATGTCAACATAAATTCATGGGTGAGTCTGAAACAAGACGTGTCATTATGGAATCGCAGAGAACAGGATTGGTACAGTTGGTGAAGATAAACTTCTATTCAACAAAATTGTGCTAAGTGTGGGAACTATCAGTTCAATGTCTCTCAGATTTGTAGCACTTATATTTAGAATGTGGAAGTAAATTCCAATACATTCCTAAGACTCATTAACCATATTTCGACATTCCACAATTATGATCAATTTAACATCCGTATCCCAGTTGAGGTCAACTGGTTTTCGTAGACTCCAATGTACAACTAGCAAATATTGGTTCTAATATGAATCCGTAAGATTTCTGTATTGAAATTCTTTGAATATGAACCTACGAAATGCAGACAATTGTATATTGCCTATCTCCAGGTGAATGATGACTGATAGTATCCAAAATTTTCCATTAAGTGAATGGGTGTCAGCTTCAGCTCTCGTTCCAATGCCAGATGTGTCACCATGGTTGTATTACTTCCATGTTTGTACAAGGTTATCTTGACGTTTTCTATCAATCGTATTTTAGTCTACCTCTGGCTTTATGTCCTAGAATTCTTTTGTTATATGCTTTTAAAAAAATCTTAAAACAGACAATTAGAAAGCCTTAATCAGTTTATTCGGACATGTAGCAAAGCATGCATCAATCAACAAACTATTTCAATGCTGTTTTAAACGTGTTACCTTTTGCTGAGACTCAAATGGCAGAATATTGGATAGAAAAGATAATTTTTTTAAAATAGCCTAATGTATTAGTTTATGTGTATTAAAGTCTGTGTATTTCCAAACAAGGTACACTAAACCTGAAACACGCAATAAGCTTGTTTTTTATATTTTATGTTTTTGTTTGTTTATTTGCGTTTTTGTTTGAGTATTTATTTATTTCTGGATGTATGTGTTTGCTTGTTTATTTATTTATTTCGATTCCTAGGAATTATGAGTAATAAAGTTCTTATTTTATGTGAAACATTGGAGAAAAGAGAGACATCCAAATATTTCTCCCAAACCGGTCATATTCTTTCATATCTCTATGTGGTATGCAAAGTTTTGGATAGAAGCCGTATACACATAGATGACATATGTATGTATGTAGAAAGTGTGTTCTAGCATTTTGTATGAAGACATCTAATCCCATGACATACTACAACCATTTAGGGATATCAATGTTGACCACTTTTGATAAAACATTCCACATGAAAGCGTGACTTCAACACCGCTAAGTCGTTTTATAAAATAAACACTGTAAAAGAAAGAGCACGGAAAAATAACAAATAATACTCTTAGAAAAGTAGCAAAGAAATATGAATACCGTAATCTGACATATATAAAGTAATATGCTACAGCATATGATTAGTGGTAAGTTGACTGTCCAATCATGTCGGAAATAATTACAAATGCTATGCAAAAGTTTGGTATCTTGGGTGGAAAAACGCAGGTATGGAAACACTGTCGTAAAACGATAATCAATGCTTTCCGTTCTTTGGAATACGTCCTGAGAAACTGAGAGATTATGAGAATAAATTCAGAAGAGGAAAATAAAATAATAACATTAGAAAGTTTTTGCTTACTAATACTCTTATAGTCTGTAGAAAAGAGGGCCATCCCGTCGTTGAGACCCATAACATATTTTTCACACGCATGTCCTAAGTATATGTTATCCACAAGGCGAATAAAATTATAACTCACGAAAGTAACTTGGCTCGGTCAGGTACCTATTTCTGTTAGAGACGAATTTCAACCACAGACATCTAGATACACACATGGATATTCTATGTCACAAAAACAGTTCAGTATCAACAATAAATCAGGGATTTCTCGTACTTGAACTAATTTGTACCAATATAGCTAGAAAATGTATGCTTTTGTGTAACATAGTCCATTTTCAGAGTAGTCACTTAAGTTAATCTCACGCTGTGTCACTTATTTTTATTTATTCAACATGTCTCGTACTTGTGATTGGCTGGCGACAAATAATGCACGTGAAATATCACATGATCATTTCAATATAAAGATGGATGAATCTGTGTAAGATCAGTCATAGACATCTCAATTACAGGTCTTAGAACACAAGAAATAAGGTTCTTGTTTGGATACCGTGTCTCACTGCTTATGCTAGGTTTAATTAATCAAAATATGATATCAATAATTAATATAAATATTCATTTTTATAGTTAGAATTAGGATTAGTTATGTTTTAAATAACTAGCCCTAACCCTGGCCCAAAATAAATTTATATTTAAATTAATAAATGATAATAATAAACTGATAAACACAGCCAAGGGAAATAAGCAAATAGGGGGACATGGGTTCCAAACAAGAACCAACAATTATTGTGTGCTTCAGACATAAAATAAAGACGCACATAGTTCCAAAAAACACTACTTTCAACAGTTAAAAGACAAAATTGTGCATGGTTTGAATATTTCAGCTGCAGTGTTTCCTGATTACAAAATTCCCCAGAAGGTAACAGTCGAAGTTGGAAGGAGTAGAGAGAGAAAAACATTAAAGAATGGTTTTATTGTGATTTTTCTTTTTTCATCTTGATCACTGAATATTTTGAATTCGCTTGAGGATAATGAATTAATGCACCCTCTGTAGTACGCCTATACCCTGATTGTATCCAATTTAGCACCCCTTGACCACCATTTTTGACATCACCCTTGACCACGTTTGTGGTCAGCACCCATTGACCACAATCTTGGTCCATATATCACACCACAGTACTTATGTATTGGTTTTCCAACTTACAATAACAATTACCCATTGGTTTTCCAACTTACAATAACAATCTCCCCTTACTACAACTAACAATTATTTCCCTGATGATTTACACCCCCTTCTTATTTAAGTTTAAATACATAATAGTGACAGCGTATGAGTAGACATACTAGTGACAGCGTATGAGTTGACATACTAGTGACAGCGTATGAGTAGACATACTAGTGACAGCGTATGAGTAGACATACTAGTGACAGCGTATGAGTAGACATACTAGTGACAGCGTATGAGTTGACATACTAGTGACAGTGTATGAGTTGACATACTAGTGACAGTGTATGAGTTGACATACTAGTGGCAATGTATGAATTGACATACTAATGACAGTGTATGAGTTGACATACTAGTGACAGTGTATGAGTAGACATACTAGTGACAGCGTATGAGTAGACATACTAGTGACAGCGTATGAGTAGACATACTAGTGACAGTGTATGAGTTGACATACTAGTGACAGCGTATGAGTATACATACTAGTGACAGCGTATGAGTAGACATACTAGTGACAGCGTATGAGTTGACATACTAATGACAGTGTATGAGAATACATACTAGTGACAGCGTATGAGTAGACATACTAGTGACAGCGTATGAGTTGACATACTAGTGACAGTGTATGAGTAGACACACTAGTGACAGTGTATGAGTTGACACACTAGTGACAGTGTATGAGTTGACATACTAGTGACAGTGTATGAGTAGACATACTAGTGACAGCGTATGAGTAGACATACTAGTGACAGCGCATGAGTAGACATACTAGTGACAGTGTATGAGTTGACATACTAGTGACAGCGTATGAGTATACATACTAGTGACAGCGTATGAGTAGACATACTAGTGACAGCGTATGAGTTGACATACTAGTGACAGTGTATGAGTAGACACACTAGTGACAGTGTATGAGTAGACATACTACTAATGGCAGCGTATGAGTTGACATACTAGTGACAGTGTATGAGTAGACATACTACTAATGGCAGCGTATGAGTTGACATACTAGTGACAGTGTATGAGTTGACATACTAGTGACAGTGTATGAGTTGACATACTAGTGGCAATGTATGGGTTGACATACTAATGACAGTGTATGAGTTGACATACTAATGACAGTGTATGAGTAGACATACTAGTGACAGTGTATGAGTTGACATACTAGTGGCAGTGTATGAGTTGACATACTAATGACAGTGTATGTGTTGACATACTAATGACAGTGTATGAGTAGACATACTAGTGGCAGTGTATGAGTAGACATACTAGTGGAAGTGTATGAGTTGACATACTAATGGCAGTGTATGATTTGACATACTAGTGGAAGTGTATGAGTTGACATACTAGTGACAGTGTATGAGTTGACATACTAATGGCAGTGTATGAGTTGACATACTAGTGACAGTGTATGAGTAGATATACTAGTGGAAGTGTATGAGTTGACATACTAATGGCAGTGTATGAGTTGACATACTAATGACAGTGTATGAGTTGACATACTAGTGACAGTGTATGAGTTGACATACTAATGACAGTGTATGAGTTGACATACTAGTGACAGTGTATGAGTTGACATACTAGTGACAGTGTATGAGTTGACATACTAGTGACAGTGTATGAGTTGACATACTAGTGGAAGTATATGAGTTGTCATACTAGTGGAAGTGTATGAGTTGACATACTAGTGGAAGTGTATGAGTTGACATACTAGTGACAGTGTATGAGTTGACATACTAATGACAGTGTATGAGTAGACATACTAGTGGAAGTGTATGAGTCATACGGACAAACCAATCAAGTACAAATAGAAAAATCGCAAATAACTAGCCCTAACCCTGGCCCAAAATAAATTTATATTTAAATTAATAAATGATAATAATAAACTGATAAACACAGCCAAGGGAAATAAGCAAATAGGGGGACATGGGTTCCAAACAAGAACCAACAATTATTGTGTGCTTCAGACATAAAATAAAGACGCACATAGTTCCAAAAAACACTACTTTCAACAGTTAAAAGACAAAATTGTGCATGGTTTGAATATTTCAGCTGCAGTGTTTCCTGATTACAAAATTCCCCAGAAGGTAACAGTCGAAGTTGGAAGGAGTAGAGAGAGAAAAACATTAAAGAATGGTTTTATTGTGATTTTTCTTTTTTCATCTTGATCACTGAATATTTTGAATTCGCTTGAGGATAATGAATTAATGCACCCTCTGTAGTACGCCTATACCCTGATTGTATCCAATTTAGCACCCCTTGACCACCATTTTTGACATCACCCTTGACCACGTTTGTGGTCAGCACCCATTGACCACAATCTTGGTCCATATATCACACCACAGTACTTATGTATTGGTTTTCCAACTTACAATAACAATTTCCTATTAGTTTTCCAACTTACAATAACAATTACCCGTTGGTTTTCCAACTTACAATAACAATTACCCGTTGGTTTTCCAACTTACAATAACAATCTCCCCTTGCTACAACTAACAATTATTTCCCTGATGATTTACACCCCCTTCTTATTTAAGTTTAAATACATAATAGTGACAGTGTATGAGTTGACATACTAGTGACAGCGTATGAGTTGACATACTAGTGACAGTGTATGAGTTGACATACTAGTGACAGCGTATGAGTTGACATACTAGTGACAGTGTATGAGTAGACATACAAGTGGTAGTACATTTGTAGACATACTAGTGGTAGTGTATGAGTTGACATACTAGTGACAGTGTATGAGTTGACATACTAGTGACAGTGTATGAGTTGACATACTAGTGGCAGTGTATGAGTTGACATACTAATGACAGTGTATGAGTTGACATACTAATGACAGTGTATGAGTTGACATACTAATGACAGTGTATGAGTTGACATACTAATGACAGTGTATGAGTTGACATACTAATGACAGTGTATGAGTTGACATACTAATGACAGTGTATGAGTTGACATACTAGTGGCAGTGTATGATTTGACATACTAGTGACAGTGTATGAGTTGACATACTAGTGACAGTGTATGAGTTGACATACTAGTGACAGTGTATGAGTTGACATACTAGTGACAGTGTATGAGTTGACATACTAGTGGCAGTGTATGAGTTGAAATACTAGTGACAGTGTATGAGTTGACATACTAGTGACAGTGTATGAGTTGACATACTAGTGACAGTGTATGAGTTGACATACTAGTGGAAGTGTATGAGTTGACATACTAATGACAGTGTATGAGTAGACATACTAGTGGAAGTGTATGAGTCATACGGACAAACCGGTCAATTACAAATAGAAAAATCGCTTCCAGCTGGCTATCTCCCCTCACAAGACGTGACTAAGACAATTTTCATTCTACACTCAGGCGCGACCGATCGGCAGTAGAAGACCTGTTCTCTGAATTAATTAGGCCTTCATTCGTTCCGTTTCTTGATTATTCCCGTGTTTTTCGTTTGTCATTATTTATATACTTGGAATCGCATGCAAAAAATATCCAAGACTACTACAAGTATATAAATAATAACCAATGGGAATCATGACAATCAAAAACGTACCGAATGAAGGCCTGTTTACTTAGTTCTTATAGTACAGTCGATGGTCACGCCTCAGTTGATTTGATTGCCTGTTGATGGCAAAACAATAAGACATGTCTATCACAGAAGAACACAAGGGTTGTAAACATACATAAATATATACTTGATAGACATTTACACTTTATTATCATCTTCAACAGAAAATAGGCCAAGTGTTTTGGAGTATGAAGAGACATAAAACACTTTGCGGAAGGCCACATTTATTCGTTCGGTTACTGCGGCACTTTCCATTTTGTCGGACATCCCCCGATATTTTGAGTATTACCGAGTGTGTTGATGTATCAGTTATCAATCAATTAAGTGATATTTTAACTCCTTATATCTCCATCCTCATGCTCGATGTGACAGTGGAATATGCTGAAGATTTCTCAACCAACCTCACGCCGTTTCTGTAGGCAACAAAACTCCAACCGTTGTTATGTGTGTTTCCGTTAACTGAACCATCTGTGTATATAATTATGTTTTGTGGATCGTGTGTAGCTGGGCGAGTTCATGCACTGTAACATGGACGCTGACACTTGTTCATTTTCGACACGCTTTATCTAGTTGTTTATTACTTAAGTCAGTTATTTCTTCTCAGTGTCTATTTCCACCCATTTACTGCCCTTTCCTATGCCTTCAAAGTCACATACTCTTCGCAGTGTGTTTTCAGCCTTTGCCATCCATGATCTGCCATGCTTGATTCGTTTTCCCTTTGACTCATCTAGACGTTGGTGTAATTGGTGGTGGTTGTATTATGTCACTTTACTACCTAACGTGTGCTACCTGATGTCGCACTCTAATGCTGGGAAAATCAATCAATCTCATAGATGAGATGGGTGTATCTCTAGTACACCCCAGTACTACTCTCATTTCCTTATTTTGGACTTTTTCCAGTATATCGACTTGTGTCTGTGACAGTGTTAGTAGACCGAGGCCATAATCTATGACAGATAGCACCATCACTTGTAGCAGCAGAAACAGGACCCATTGCGGCATGTCGAAGGTCGCCATAACCTTGATAACACTGATTCCTCTTTTAGCCTTCTGAATTATATTTCTGATGTATTATTTGAATGAGAGACTTCTATCAAAGATTATCCAAAGATATTTAAGGTTCTGTTCGCTTTCAATGAATGGGCCTATGCACCTGACAGCTGGCAGTGTGTCACTTGCCAGATTATTATTTAAGGAGTACGAAGCGGCCTTTGCTTTCGAGGGATTTATCACAGCGTTGTATGTTCTGCACAATATCTACAATTTATCTAGTCCACACTGTACATTGTCAGCAATATATGTTCTCTTCCTGCCCATGTTGTATAATAGGATATCATCAACGTATGTTAGAACTCTACAATTGCTTGAGGTTTGCAATTGAGCAATTATCAACGTATACACATTAAACAACACCGGGGACAGAAGAGATCCTTGTGGTGGCAGACCAGGTGCTATTGTTCTGATCTCAGACATCCAGGATCCGCACCTCAGGGCAACTTTTCTAGAGATTAGCACATTTGCTATCCAGCGTATGATCCAGGGGTGGATATCTTGTTCCCTTAGCATATCGACAAGATGGGTGTAACTAACGCTATTGTACACATCTTCTAGATATATCGCTACAACTAAAGGTTCTTCTTTATTCTGAATACCTTCATAAACCTCATATGCAAGAACTGCTGCATTTGTGACTGTGTCTCTTCTGGGTCTGTATGCACCTAGGCTATTTGGGAGAACGCCTTTGATCTCTAGTTCCCTGGTTATGTGTCTAGCAACAATTCTTTCTATAGTGCGTTTATAAATAGTTATCCACCGATATTGTCTATTTTCTCCGTTATTACAGAACGTACAGGCTTCATATTTTGCATGAATGCATTATTTCTTAACCACGTTACAGAATTATGATTAGTTATTATTTACATTTAACGGATTTATCGCAGCAGTCGCTACGAATATCGTTTTTAAGGTAGTAATGATTTTATTGTATGTGGAAAAGAAATTTTACAGTAATTCTTGGTATATGCGTATCGTTAATAAGTCATAGCATGGGTAAAAATAAAGTACCGAATGTAATATTTTTCTTTCATTGCATTGAGATTATATGTAGCGATATATATATATATATATATATATATACATTTAACAGTTAAACGTGTATATAATTGTAGAATTGTGGAAAGTCTTCGCTCTGTGTACATTCTTTACCATTAACAGTAACTCCGGTTTCAAGTGCATTTCAGTAAATGGAGTATGTTTTTTTAAGCCATATGTTAATATCTTCCTTAGTAGATGAGGTTATAAGGATCTTATCGTCGCATGCAATAACATTATGGTAGGAAGCTTGTCCATAACCAGACATGATGGTCTATCTAATGATGGAAGTACAGTCTTTTCTATCCAATTTCTAAATATATTACAATTCATCTCAGCATGGTAGTCTCGATTATCGGTAGATTTGGAAATTAAAATGAGTTCACCATTCTTCAAAAGAACATTTTGTATGCGACATGCATGTGCCATTATTAATCTTTGACCTTTGCTGCTCGGTACATATCTTTTAATAGTTCCATCTACATATTGTCATTCCTTTTTATTAGTGTTATGGGCGTTAATCCACGTTTCATCCGTATATACAATATCATAGGGAGCCACGTAGCGCAGTGATTAGTGCACTGGATTTGCATATTAGTGGTCCTGGGTTCACTCCCCAGTTGAGGCGGAAATATTTTTCAGATCGCAACGGCTTCCAGGTCGACCCAGCCTTAAATGGGTACCGGATTAATCCGGGAAATAAAGACTGCGAGGGAGAAGAGATGGCTACCGCCCTCATTGTAGAACCACTGAAATGTGAGATCGCTAACATCTCACACCCCTACGGCATTAATAATTGCTATGGGTTACTTCACTTTTTTTACAATATCATTATTATTTGTTTGCGCATCTCTCTGATTTGTCTCAAATATTTACTTCTCATAGTTACTAAATGTGGTTTTCTCACAAAACGCTTCTGCTACATGTATGTAATTTAGTTTTAGAAATGTGAATGTGGTTGTTCATTTCTGTATAAATTTTCAATGTCGTTAATGTCAAAGCTTCTTTGCAATACAAAAGTCTACGAATTGTTCTCTTAATTATTTTCTTCAACACAATTATCTACAACATTGTTGTGTCCTCTCGTTTCTTTTTTTTCACTTTGACAGTGTGAAATACAATGAAATAGAGTTCTGCGTCGCGCCTTTTGTGAAAAATATTTGTACAATCTCATAGTTATACTTTTTAGTGCACTGAATTAACTTTCCAAGACGTGTTTGTAATATAGTTGATAATGCTGCTTTATATAATTATTTACAAAACCATGATATGTTGAAGACACCACAATAAAATAATCTCTAATATGAGATACACCTTTGAGGAAAATGACATTCTGCTATTATTTTAATATAATGAACTACGAAATCTCTAAACAAAATGCTTACTTAATGTGTCACACATGTAAATATTAATTGACGTTCTAAGATAGTGCTATTCGATGCATGAAGATGCTCACTAAAGACATTTCCCGGTAATATAATGTAATCAATGATGACGTCTTCTTATATAATCGTGCATATAATTGGCTAGTACAATCACACTTTGCCTAACAGCCAATGAATAGCAAGAATACAAAATACAACAATAAACAAATAATACGCAATTCTCTTCATTGACAAATAAAAATAGTAATTTTCAACGTAAACCCGTCTATTATTACGACTATCAAAAGAAAAGTATTGCTACCGTAAAAACGGCATTCGTAACGACTGCTGCGATAAATCCGTTCAATATAGATAATAATTAATCATGATTTTGTAACGTGGTTAAGAAATAATGCACTCATGCAAAATATGAAGCCTATACGTTCAGTAGTTACGGAGAAAATAGACAATATCGGTGGACAACTATTTATGAACGCACTATAGAATTTTACCGTGCACATTCTGCAATGTGATGATGCGATAACCTGTCATGTCCGTAGAATCACTGCTGGGTTTTGGCACGGGTATATGATAGCTATATAGTCACTCCTCTGGTACTACTCCTGTTTTCAGACTCGCATTATAATCGTCTGACATCTTAACTAGCATATTCTCCCCAAGTAGGATGTCAGCCCGAAAGGGGAAGATTTTATAACCAAGCTGTAAACCATGACAACGTATTCTGTTCTCCCGACTTTATCCTGCTAATCTGGAGGAGTGTAATAATGAACACATAAATAATATTTTAACTGTTTAAATTTTAAGTTTCAAATGAAAATATTATTTTGTTAACAATTTTAAATAAAAGCACTCTAATTAGCTTCCATAAATAAATTTATACTTGTAATTTCTGAGTGTTTACAGAAAATATCTGTAAATTAATTATCATTAGTTTATCTCCTATATCATTAATGTTAACATTCTAACTCTGTTGAAATCTAGTTTTTTTTCTCTCTGTGTGAAACTGATAAAGGTACTAAACGAAAGTTGTTCACGCCATTTTACACTCGGGAAAGAAATGATATTTATCTACTAGAATATTTGTAACATATCGTATTCCGGATATACCCATCAATTCAGCATTATTTGGTTGTAGTGATTTTCTAGGAAATACAAATACGCTCAATAGTTTTTTGTGAGTCATGTGACATTCTTTCCAGAATGTAGTCTTCGTTATGAATCTCCTGAAATTTCCACGACCTCTGGTTAAGTTTCAAACGAAAATTTCAACACATTCATAAGGAAATGGCACAATGCTCTTGTCGTAGTTTTACAGTCAAAAAGTGTTTGTTGATAACTACGTCCTGAATTGTATATTCTGCAAATTCAAACATTATCAATATATTGGATACATAGTCACAAATGATGGCAGATGTGAAACAGACGTTAAAAGGAGAACAGGAATGCCTAAAAGTAACTTCAATGACATGAGGAAATTATGAATATCTAAACAAATTACAAATAAGTTAAAAATATGAATTATACAATGCTACATCTATTTCATATTAATGTATGACTCAGAAACATGGACACTAAATAAACAATTAGAAGACACAATTGATGCCTTTGAGATGTTGGTATATAGAAGAATAGGGAGAACATCATGGAAAGAAAAGAAAACAAATAAAGAGGTGTTAAAGACACTTAATATGAAGAAAGTACTACTAAGAGAAATAAAGATCAGGTAAATAAAATACTTTGGACACATTAAAAGACATGACACCTTTTTGAAGACCTTACTTGAGGGTAAAGTCAAAGGGAAACGAGCAAGAGGTAGGTATAGATACAAGTGGGAGAGTAACATCACACGATGGACAGGTTACAGTCTAGCAGAGTTCACCACCAAGACAAGAGACATAAGATTTTGAAATACGTTGCAGCCAACCTTCGTTGCGAAGACGGCACTTAATGATGATGATGATGATGACAAATCCAGTTAGCAGGCAGCTGCTGATGATAGTTTACCGTAATTATTTCTAATGCCGAGTTCCATAAACAACATTGTTATCTGAACTATAGAGAATGTTCAATAACAATCACGAAATAATTATACTATTACGATATTAGTGGGCAGAATATACGAATATGACGCGTTTCCAACATAATCCTAAATTATTGGAAAACAGTTCGTGAAATGTCCGCTTGTAGTTTGAACTCATGGTGTAATATAAGAGAATATTGATGCTTGAGTTTATAGCTTGAAATGAATGAGCGATTGCCCACATTGATATGCAACTATTGAAGTATCTGCCCAAAATATTGAACTCTGGGCCGATTATATAAGTTGTCAAGCAGATTACAACACCAGGTGTATAGCAGACAATCATAGCACATGCTATCAACACTACCATCTTCACCATCATCTGTTCCTTCGCAGATGTGGTTTCTCTGCATCTTGTATGAGACGTTGAACGTGTTCTCCATCTTGAGGCAGCATTAAGTTTGGTCACCAGTGCTGATGTTGCCATGACAACGCCAAAAAATGACGTTGCTCCTAGAATAGAGTTCAGTACGTTGCCTATTCCCTCGACACTTTTCCTGTTGTTATTATACATCAAGGCAAGGACAGTTTTATTCACTTTGACAACGAACCTCCAATCAAGATATGAAGATGCATATTCTGGAATAACTGCAGAAATGTTAAAAAAATATATAGCACAAATGATTACTGTAGCCCTTTCCCCGGTGACTATTTGTTTGACTTTCAACGGAAAAGCAATGCTGATATACCTTTCAGCTGTTATATAAACTGTAATGAAGCTTGTAATTCGACAGAAACAAATATGCAAAACTGATCCAGAAATAAATGCTACGTCGACTGTTACCCATGGAACACCAGAGTTAATAAACAGTGGATTAAGACAAAAGCAGGTCCAAACTAACGATATGAGACAAAACAGATCTGAGACAGCAAGTCCTAAAAATGCAATATTTACGGTATTGCTAAAGCCTTGCTTACAGAATACTATTGCATTGATAATATTTCCTACAATCCCCAAAACACCGACCGTAAATGAGATAACTTCAAGGTTGATAATTTCAAACAATTGTCTGCCTTCATCACTAATGATGTCACTCATTTTTGTCGGTTTTCTTTTGTGTGTATAATATCAGAAAACAATCAATCAGGGCTTTGATGAATATATTTGCTTGCTGTGTTTAGTTAAGTCAGATTAGTTCTTGTATGCTCTAGTAATGTCCTGACGTTCCTCACACCTACAAAAATAAAGTACATTTTTATCATTATGTTATCACTCTTACAAAATTAAAACATTAATATAAAACATTATTATAACTTTACACTTTCGACGCGAAAACTAATTAGTTCACAATTACCTTCAATAACTGAACTATGAAAACAATCAAACTTACGTGACTTCACTTAATTTAGCATCTCTGACGCATAAATAAATAGGAGTAGGATGGTGACTATGATAATGATGAAATAATTCCTTTAGCTGTGAGCACGTATCTCTTTTAACATCCCCTAGTCTTTCTGACAAAAGCGTATGTTCTTCTTGGTTGTGTAACTGAGATTGCAACTAGAATCATATAAAATCGAAAGCGTGGGGGTGTAAATAATTTTTATAGATGATTGATTATTCGCCGAAGGGAAGCATTCCAGTTCGTAAGCATCACTGGACTATTGTGTCCTGTAAAAGATACTGCACACACTTCTGGGTAATTTTCTCATTACTCTTTTGTCAGATTTGTTGATATAGTGATGGCAGATCTAGCACTGTCTGTCAACTAGAGATGTACCACAAACATACATTGTCTGTCACCTAGAGGTGTACCACAAACATACATTGTCTGTCACCTAGAGATGTACCACAAACATACAAAGTCTGTCACCTAGAGATGTACCACAAACATACATTCTCTGTCACCTAGAGATGTACCACAAACATACATTGTCTGTCACCTAGAGATGTACCACAAACATACATTGTCTGTCACCTAGAGATGTACCACAAACATACATTGTCTGTCACCTAGAGATGTACCACAAACATACATTGTCTGTCACCTAGAGATGTACCACAAACATGCATTGTCTGTCACCTATAGATGTACCACAAACATGCATTGTCTGTCACCTAGAGATGTACCACAAACATACATTGTCTGTCACCTAGAGATGTACCACAAACATACATTGTCTGTCACCTAGAGATGTACCACAAACATACATTGTCTGTCACCTAGAGATGTACCACAAACATGCATTGTCTGTCACCTAGAGATGTACCACAAACATGCATTGTCTGTCACCTAGAGATGTACCACAAACATACATTGTCTGTCACCTAGAGATGTACCACAAACATACATTGTCTGTCACCTAGAGATGTACCACAAACATACATTGTCTGTCACCTAGAGATGTACCACAAACATACATTGTCTGTCACCTAGAGATGTACCACAAACATACATTGTCTGTCACCTAGAGATGTACCACAAACATACATTGTCTGTCACCTAGAGATGTACCACAAACATACGAAGGTGCAGTGACCACATGCCTGTATCTCTTCGTCATCCATGGGGATTTTTTGACAGATTACAGAGGTAAGAAATTGAGACAATACGTGATAATGATGATCTTTACACAGGTGGCAGATTGTCAACCTATCCCCAACTTGTCTTAGTCACCTCCTACGACATGTCTGAAAAGAAGTCCATTATTTGCACCCCGAACGAAAAGTCCATGATCAGGTTTACTACAGGGTCGATCGATGTTATTGATCTTATAATCTATGGAAAATTGCAGGTATCACGTAATAATCAATCAATCAATAAAACCCATAACCCTTAGGGTCGTAGGGGTACCACATTGGAAGCTTCAGCACACATAGTCCTCCATCGAATTCTATCCTCAGCGATGCGGATGAGTGTGGAAATATCTAGCCCTGTCCATTCCTTGATGTTGTCTGTCCATGTCTTTATTTGTCCTCCTCTGCTTCTTCCACGTAATAATACACATTGGTTTATCTTAAATTTGCTACGCATGGTTTGCGTCTGTGGGTCTCACCAATGGCCCATTAGACAAATCACCCATGCAACAGAAAAACCTAAGTAGATGACATGCCGTTATATTGAAGTTATCTATTATAGAAGCTTCATGTCATGTCATCTATACAATTATGCCTCTCATACTTTTAATTTTTTTGTTACAATGTATTTTATGCCATGTTGTATTCTTTTCATTTATTTGTTTATGTATGCACCCTCTGTGGTTGGGAGAGAGCTAGAGATTTGCTGCGCAGCAGTGGGGAGGAGGAAACTGACAGCACTGTTTTTCCTATGGCTGAGGTCCATCACAGAGGCACACTGACTCAGGACGTGACGATCCTTTTGACTTGAACATTTGGTTGCATGCCTGGAGCAATAGAGAAGTTCGGCATAACCAGTAGTCAATTGGTGGCGGGGAATGAGCACAGTGAACCATATCTTGGCTGCAGTGGCTCGGAGCAGTTCATAGGTTGAAACCCTCCTTCCTAGTAGTGTGATAGTTTTTCGCTGGCTCTGGCCCGGGGTGGGACGAAAATCCACAGACTCCCCAGCAATATAATGCCAGTACAAAACATACTAATTACAAACGAGATCGGACGTCGCCTCGGTTATCAAGGTCCGAGACAGGCAGTGGGTAACCAGGCTGCTCTGTCTGAGAAATTAACTACTGGAACGCATCCAAAACATCAGCACAAACACAGACATGCACAATACACAACACAGCAACAACACCTGCACAAGCACCAAAACATTAAACCCAGAAAACCTCGGAGGGAGAACCAGCAGAGCCAAGATTTTCATAAAACAAAGTCTTCACTTAATATTCTACAACTGAACATCTGTGGAATAAGAAACAAAACACTAGAGCTCGCTAATTTACTACATGCTCATAAGATACATGTGGCCCTCTTACAGGAGACTATACACAAAGACACTGACCCATATCTGTCAGGATATACCAGCTATGCCTGTAAGTGTACCAACTGCCGTGGCATAATTACTTATATCAGGAACGACATTCAGGGACAAGTCACGCAACTAACAGCCAATCCCACAGACATGCAGAAGGTGACCATCTGGCACACTGGAGGAAAATACACAATCTACAACATATACAGCCCACCTCAGACAACATGCAATTTACTTGAAATCCATACAACACAATTTATCAAAACAATACTTGCTGGTGACTTTATTGGTCACTCACCCCATTGGGGTTACCAGAACCAAAATAAGACAGGAAGATATATAGAAGAACTCTGTGAAACAACAAACCTGTCTGTCCTTCAAGATGCAAAGTCTGTACCAACACTTTTGCACAGGAGCCATCTATCTCTCAGTCGACCTGACTTGACTATCTGTTCATCTGATATAATAGACGCTTGCTCCCTAGAAATACTTGATGACATTGGAAGTGACCACAGACCAATCCTCACCACCATAACTACACCCAACAAAGCATATTTCAAACAGAAAACTCGCTGGAATTTTGGCAAGGCAGATTGGAAACTATTCCAAGAAACATCTGATTTCCTGCTAGGTAAAATCAAAAGCAATGACATAGAAACAGTTACTGCAGAGGTGACAAAAGCTATTCTCAATTCAGCATCACAAAGCATCCCAGGGGGCAGTAGGAAATCATACAAACCATTCTACAACAAAGAAATGCAAGCTGGAATCCTTGATAGAAAAAAAGCAAGAGAAGCCCTTGAGATCTCACCTTCACAAGAAGCAAAAATCCTCTACAATAAAACATGTGCCAAAGTAAAACTAATAGTGAAGAAGGTCAAACATGATAAATGGGCAAAAACATGCGCAAATTTAGATCTAAGGAAAAATGGCCGAAAGGCCTGGGGGCTGATCAATAATTTGTCTGGGAAAAGAAGAAGAACAAACGATAAACCTGTGATAGATGGAAACAGAACAATCACCACAGATCAGAAAAAGGCAGAACACTTTAACCACTTTTTTGCCAGTGTGAACAGAGTAGGGAAGCTGTCCGAGGCTGACAAGAAGCGTCTGTACCTACTGAAGCAGCAAGAAAAAGTCCAAACCTCTGGCTCAACCATATTTGATGATGACTTCAGTATGCAGGAACTCCTACAAGGGCTGAAGAAACTAAAGCCAAGAAAGTCTCCTGGACCAGATAAAATTTATAATGAAATGTTAACACACATGAGCACATCAGGGAAAGAAGTACTCCTTAAACTAATAAATATGACCTGGAGAAATGGAAAACTGCCTAAACATTGGAGAAATGCTCACATCTTTCCCATCCTTAAAAGTAACAAACCTCCAGATGAACCCAAAAGCTACCGCCCCATATCCCTAACATCATGTCTTGGGAAATTAGCAGTAAGAATGGTTAACGCACGACTTTACTGGTTCCTCGAGAGCTCAAACATCCTCTGCCATGAACAGGCTGGCTTCAGAAAAGGCAGTTGCACAGAAGACCAACTATTTAGGTTGACACAGAAAATCCATGATGGATTCCAGGAAAACAAACACACTGTGGCCATCTTCTTTGACTTACAACAGGCTTATGATCGAGTATGGAGAAAGGGTCTTTTGATGAAGATGATTGAGATGGGAATTAGTGGAAAGCTATACAACTGGATAAAATACTTCCTCATTGACAGAACAATCCAGACAAAGATAAATGATGCAATTTCATCTAAAGAAGTTCTAGAGGAAGGCTTACCACAGGGTTCTGCTTTAAGCTGCACCCTCTTTCTCATTTACATCAATGACCTTACCAAACATATCAAAGCTGAAAAAGCCCTCTATGCTGATGACTTAACAATATGGCAGAGCCATGAGAATGTTGAAAGTGCTGCCAAAAGACTAAATGGAGATTTAAAAAGACTACATGAATACTGTCAAACATGGAAGCTAAAAATAAACTGTGAGAAAACTGTCTATACCATCTTTACCAAGAGTCATAAGGTAGCCAAAGAAAATATCAGTCTATGGTTGGATACACAGAAATTGCCAAGAGAAGAACACCCCACATATCTTGGAATCACGCTTGATCGGCAGCTCACCCTCAAGAAGCATGTAAAAAATATCAAAAATAAAGCACTCAAACGGTTACAACTACTGAAAAGACTCGCTGGCACATCTTGGGGATCAGACAAGGATACCCTTAGAGGACTATACCTTGGTTACATACGTTCTGCTTTAGAATACAACAGTGCACTCCTCACAACATGTTCCACAACAAATGTAGAATCCCTAGACAGAGTGCAGAACAATGCCCTACGTCTTATTAGTGGATCAATGAGATCTACACCGACGGCTGCATGTGAAATACATACGAATATAGAACCCCTTGAGATGCGGAGAGATATGGCTGCAATGGAGACTTATGAAAGAAGCAAAAGAATGAACAAAGACCACCCAAATAAACAACTTGTAGAAAACTGGGAACCAAACCACAGAATAAAACAAAAGTCAGTCCTGAGCCATGTCAATGAAATAAAAGACAGTTAACACCTTCCAGACAAGAGACAAAGACTGCAAAGAGTAGAAAAATGTTTACCACCACACACGGGCTTTAAATTGCCAGAAATCAAAACACAGTTAAGAGATAATGCAACGAAACGTTCCGACCCAGTAAGTCTTATGAAAGCAACACAGAAAACAATAGACACCTACCCAGAACAATGGATTCATGTCTATACTGATGGGTCTGCCTTCAAAGCCATCATCAAAGCAGGTTATGGTGTCTATATAGAATATCCAGACAAAACATCTGATGAGTTGTTTGATGCCTGTGGGGAGATATGTACTAACTATGAAGCTGAAATAACAGCACTAGAAATTGCCTTGTACCACCTGAAGACCATATTTGATGCCTTCCCATCAAAAGTCCAAAACATTGTTATTTTTACAGACTCTATGTCTGCGCTCCAAGCATTGGAATGTGATGGACATTCTAAACCCGAGCTAGCTGAAATATACCACCATGCAAACCAGCTGCTCACATCTTATGATGTCAACATTGTTATGCAGTGGATTCCTGGCCACTCAAACACACCTGGTAATGATAAGGCAGACAGACTAGCAAAGAGGGGAGCACAACAAGAACAGCCTTATACAGAAACAGCAATGCACACAGTTAAAATGATTCTGAAATATGTGAACAAAGAAAATTGGATGAACAGATGGGCCATAGGAAACACTGGGAGGGAAATCTATAAATATATGACCAGCCCAAATCCTAAAGACAATATCAACCTCCTGGAAAGAAAAGACCAGAGTATCATATTCCGACTGCGCACACAACATATACAGCTTAACAATCACCTGAACAGAATACAACCACAACACACTCCAGGGTGCCGGCTGTGCACTCATCCATATGAAACTGTTGACCACCACCTTTTTGAATGTCCAGCGCTGGATGACATCAGGAAAATGCTTCTCCCTCCAGGACCAGATAAATGGAAATCATTATATGGAACAAAACAACAACTCACAAACACATGCATATATCACACAATGGCATTGGGTCAAAGGGCATGAGCCCATGGACCGCTGGATCAGCAACCAACCAACCAACCAACCAACCATCTTAAATTTGCATGATTTAAGCATGAAACTGTACTTTTTATTTTTGTTTTAATTTGTACTCTTCAACACAAGACATTTAAGGTTGTATCGGTTGTAATGTATGAAGTGATAAAGTTTCTTTTCTCGATATACAATAGTTAATATGCTGACATAGATCACGTGATTTCATTCGTCTATAAAAACTGAACATGATGCACCAATATAAATTATATATCCATTGGTAATAACAACACATAACATCATATGCAAAAAATGGCATTAATATGTGAGACGGTTAATCAGATAATTACATTTGTTTTAGGGTAAAGCTAGTGAAACGTGCTATAGTTGTATGTCCCCCTATGTTCTTTTCATCTCTCAAATAGAGCTAAACGTCACCTCTCAAGAGTGTCACTCATAGCAAATAATCGCATTGTTTCAAACGATAATACTGGTGTACAAAAAAAAATAAAGTTGAAAGTTGTGTATAATTTTTATCTGAATTAGAAGCATTTTGTGCCACTGAAGCCAGAAATGACATCCATTTCTCTCATTCAGGTCAGGTTTTTTTTCTAAATTGTTTTTTTTTTGTAATATATTCTCTGACTATAGCCTTCTATTCATAACTAAATGTTGGTGATATTAGTAGTTGACTTATCTGTTATATTTCTCACATAAAAAGGAATTTAACAGAATGTATTTATTACATGTTACAAACATGGACTTATATAAATGAAGAGAAGACATTGAAAAAGGTAAGGACATGTAAATTATGTCATCACTGAGCAAAATTCAAGACATAAACTTTAATTTCTTCGACTTTCTTGAATGCTCAGCAGCAGGGATGTCTCTCTTCAGAGTTCAGCTGTAATCAGCCATCATTACTGCATCACAAAGTCCTTGATGCCTGATCTCTTTTATTTCCCAATGGAACCTCTCTCCCTGCTCGTCACTCATTGATCCTAGATTCTTGGGAAACCGATCCATATGTGAAAATAAATAATGCATTTTTATGCTCATTGTTAATGATCCAAGGTTTTTGAAAGCAGTCAGCATATTATTGACAACTTCTTCATAGCTACTGGCTTTGGTGTTGCCCAAAAAATTCTTCACAACCAGAACAAAGGCCTTCCATGCTTCAAATTTCAATTTGTTTATCTATTTTTCAAACTCAGGATCTCTGATGAGATGACGAACTCAAGAACCATCAAAAATGTCACCTTTCAACCTCTCTATAGTTAATCCCGGAAAAGCGCGTCACTAGTAAGTGAAGCAGCCACCATCCTTGCCCAGGGCTTTGGTGAACTGTTTAATCAAGCCAAGCTTGATATGCAGCGGTGGGAATAGTATCTTGTTTCTGTCTACAAGAGGATTGTTGACGATGTTCTTTGATTTACCCGGCACCTATTCTTCTCGTGCAAGCCAGTCCTTCTTGGTATAGTGCAGATGTAGAAGAAGATGTTAGGCTTATTTCTGCAAGATCTTCTAGTTGAAGCCATTTGAATCACTTGAAATCTTAAAAAAATTCACACACAAAAAATTAACAATGCTAGTAAGTTTAAACATGTGAAAACTTCATAATTTGTATATTCCAAGATAGATTAGGGAATTTTGCAATATATGGCGTGAAAATATCCATACATGTGACAATAAAATACTTGCTTTCTATATCATTTGTCATTTTAAATAGGAAAAAAAACTTTTGGTCACAAGTGTGGAAATCAATTGTCGTTTTACTGATTGATTTGACATGGAATATGACCCACCTATTAAAAAAAACATCATGTGGTGCTAGATAAAAAAATCTGACCTGATTGAGCAAAACCAATGTGATTTTTGGATTCAGCACAATAAAATTATCCTAAATCTGTAAAAAAAAATAAAACCATAGACAGCAAATTTGATCTTTGCCAGTGTAATTTTCAGGAATAACAAAACGGGAACTTGTAAAACATTTATTAATGTTAAAATTGAAGACATGATAGAGCCTGTTTGTAATGTAATTTTTCTTTTTCTTTTTTTCTTTGTTTTTCTTTATCATTGCCAAACTACATTTATCTACAGTGTAATAGAAGTACACAGACATATTTACATAACAACATACATCCACAGTAATTATACACAGAAACTACAAACACGCCTACACAATATACACACTTTAAAATAGTAAACACGCAAATGTGGAATGTAGACAGCCTACTTCGAGTTCTATACATACGACTAATAGTCAATAGTTACAAACTTATTCACAACAGGATCTACTTTTAAACTTTAAATTACCAAGTGAAACAATCATCATTTGTATACCCAACATAAAATGTGTGCATAGTTTCACATATTACCCACTGATAAAGCATATAAGATGCATAATCGTAAATAAAATAAAACATAACATTGTATAATCAGAGTAGTCCTACGTATTATTAATGTTGTCGAACTATTGTAAAGCATATAAATTACTATAAATAGTAGGTGTTAACAGAATGGCAGGGAAACATTTAATTATTTAAGAATTTTATATTATTTCTTACAGTGACATAATCAGCTGTTATTAAGATATCATGTTAGACAAAATAATACCTGTCTGTCCTGAAATATTTCGATAAATATATCAAACTACAGAAAGAAAGGGTAGAGTTATGTGATATTAGCTTTTACTGCAGAGTACCAATGAAAATAATACTAGCTCAAGATCTAGAAATTATAAAAGTAAACAATTAAAGTGGCATGTATACGATCACCTGGAGAGAAAATAACAACATAAATTTAGGAAACGTCAGAATGAAATATGAATACGATAAATACAATCCTCTGGTGATTAAGAAAGTTATTGGGTTTCTAAGTCTAACACTAAATACGAGTAACTAAGACTGTATGTTAGCATGGTGGTATAGTAGATAGTGAATATGTGTCACAAACCCTGCTTGGAGATGCGGTTAGTCAAGTACGGAAAAACCCTTTTACTCTAGTTGCCAGGCGATTCGGTGCCGTTAGAACGGACTGGTTTAATTCCCGTTGGTCTCAAACGCTACTCGGTGGAATTAGCTCGTGGTGTGAAAGCTGATTTTTCACATTGCATTGACGATTGCATTTATTAGAGTCACCTACATATTCTTCTTCTTTGGCGTTCATTCTCAAACTCCCGCTGGGTCTCTCTTGTAGCAGGACCATGGTCCTACTAAATTTCCAGCAGGATGTAGTCCAGAGAATGAAAATGCTTTGTGTCGCCGTTTTATTTCCGCCAATGGCTCGACACATTCGTAATTATATACCTACAGATTCAACAACTGTTCATTAACAAATTTCTTTACGTGATATGATTCAATTATTATTTTATTACATACTGGTATGCTGTACTAGAACTTAACCTTTCTGTGATTCATGACTACAACACTGATATCTCGTGGAGTAAATTATTAAATATTGTTGTGTCTAAGAAATATAAAGTAGGTTAGAACAGAGTATAAGGTTCAACATTTGTAGAAGTCAACAATTGTTAACTCAAATTTCTTCATACCATTGTACGTAGACATTGAATGTGCATTGACGTAAACGTATGAAAATTCAAAAATACCTGTAGGTAATCGATAGGGCATTAAAGTATATGTTTGGTACAACACTACTGCTCCTGTTGCGTTAAATTAGTTTTAATTCTTTGGAATAATGTTCTTATTTAGATCTACCTCTGGGTCAGTTAAGATAAAGAAACATCGAGAAAATGGCATACATCCGTCACCTAGGATTTCTTCCTTAATGTCATCAAATTTACTAGTGATAACGCTAGTCTATCTTAATCAAAAGTGCATTCATAATGTGAATATCAAATACATAGTAATACATGTAACAAACACCATAATCAGTATGATCAACAGTGCCACCGTATTCACTCTGATCTTCAATAACAATTTAGAAGCAGTAGGACAGGATCCATACTTTACAATGTTATTTTTCCACGGGAACACATTAGTTTACCTTCGTTGCGTTGAACTGAAATATTTTTTCTATACCCATGATTCACTGATTGTAATCTGCATGTTTGATCTGCTCCTTGTTTATCGTGCAGTCATTATGTATTAAATGAGTGCTCATGTAACATTTTGTTAATGATTTTACAGTGCCTGGTCAGTGATAGTGTCACACTATACTATATGAGCAACCACTGTCGTAACAATCATCAACTTCTGACGACTAGAGGGTGCTTCAAATGAAAACCTTAAAGGTGTAATATAAACTATAATAACCAATGCGTTGTTTTACATCCTATCAATATTGTTGTTAAGAATGTCTTTTGCGTGAAAATTCGGTACAGACAAGCAGCGTGACATTATAATAGCAGTTTAAAGGTGGGTGGTTAATTCATTATTCACATGCACCAATTATATTAGAACACAATGATAAACACCGTCAACAGTGCCACATATACAGATTTTCGTAAACATCTTCGATCCGCAATTAAGCACATGCAACGTGGAGTTCTGAGTAAAAGTGTCATATAGCAACATAACTATGCTCGGCCACACACTTCCTATGTTAAAGCTTAAACCACAGAGGAATCGTACTTTCAGTGTTACTGAGCACTTAGTGCTCGCCTGGCCTAGCTCAAAGTAATTTTGACTCTGTTGAACGACACAAAGATATCGGATAGAAATACTTTCAGGTCTGAGTGGAACAAATGGTGAATAATATTAATTAAAAGACCATGTGCCAGTCAGAGTCATAGTGTCACAATGGAGACATCAGCAGAAAAAGTCCTACAAACACCTCTGTCCTCAGTCATTATGGGAAGTGTAGAAACTTCATTCTCAATTCATTCCTTGATGTTCTAAATCCGGGATTTTCTTTCTCCGACTCTTCTCCCACCCTCGAATGTTCCTTGCACAATAATTTTAGAAAGCGGGTCGTGTCTAGTTACATGTCCAAACCAAGCATGTTTATTTACATATCCAATCCAAACAAAGAGTGGTTAGAAACGCAGCAAAATTTAAAGTTGTGGGTTTAAGCTTAAAGTTGCTTTAATCTCATCCTGCCAGATAACGCGACAAATGGGATTTGTCTATGCAAGAATCCAATCACTTTATAGATGATGTAATACTACTATCGATTTCAATTATGACTACTTCGGAAAATAATACAGCTGTGTTTGACTTTTCCATAAAATAACCACCAAATAAAATTATTTCAAATTTTCATTTAGAGCACTATCGTATATACTGATATGTACAGCGTAATTTTTTTTCTGTGCTGCTGTCGCTGAGGTCATGCTACGTACGTTCAATCAATGCTGCAGTCTGTTTTTTTAATTTGGTTTCTCTTATACCAATAAATGTGGTGCTACAGATGAGGAAACAAGTAGTATTATCAATAAATGTAATGCAACAGTTTAGATTTGCAGTATATATCTCTCCAACAATGGATGGTTCAATAGGAGATCATCTGAAAAGAGAAACAATGGAAGACCTACGAACTCCTAGACTAGGACATATCTCTAACTCAATTTCGAAAGTGGATGTAACAGATGGTTATCATCATTTGTGATGTATGTACAACATGAACATATTGCTTTCACAAAAGTCTTATACGAAATCGTTCATCTATATTGTCCATATTCTTCTTTATTATCAATATATGTTTAAACATTAGTATTATTAGTTGTGTAAACCATGATAATCAGCAAAAACACAGAAGAACAGGAGGTAAACATAAACATACAGGGAAAGAAACTACAACAAGTAAAACAGTATCAATATCTTGGACACATAGTCACAAATGATGGCAGATGTGAAACAGAAGTTAAAAGGAGAATAGGAATGGCTAAAAGTACCTTCAATGACATGAGGAAATTATTAATATCTAAACAAATTACAAACAAGTTAAAAATGAGAATTATAAAATGCTACATCTATTCCATATTAATGTATGGCTCAGAAACATGGACACTAAATAAACAATTAGAAGACAAAATTGATGCCTTTGAGATGTGGGTATATAGAAGAATAGGGAGAACATCATGGAAAGAGAAGAAAACAAATAAAGTGGTGCTAAAAACACTTAATATGAAGAAAGAACTACTAAGAGAAATAAAGATCAGGCAAATAAAATACTTTGGACACATTAAAAGACATGACACCCTATTGAAGACCTTACTTGAGGGTAAAGTCAAAGGGAAGCGAGCAAGAGGTAAGCAGAGATACAAGTGGGAGAGTAACATTACACGATGGACAGGTTACAGTCTAGCAGAGTGCACCACCAAGACAAGAGACAGGAGATGTTGGAGATACGTTGCAGCCAACCTTCGTTGCGGAGACGGCACTTGATGATGATGATGAATACATACTTTATCTATTTATATAACAATATGGAGAGAGCTTGATATTGCCCTTCAGTACATAACAAAGTTTAATTAGCAGAGTCTGCTTCCAAATACTAGTTAAGAAAACACGAATAAAGAAGAACAAATAATATTTGTGATGGTTGTTGATGATGTCTGCATGTGGTTAAAATCAAGAAATCTTAGGAAATAACAGTTCTATCTAGCATGTAAATAACGCATACACCAAGTACCAGAACATATCATTCCACATATTGTTTTCAAGGGTTGTTTTTCTATTTCTCCAAACTCTATTATCCTTTCATGTCTATAGTGATAATTAATTTTTGAACGCCTGACAAGGTATCGTTGATTGGACGCCAGTCTTCTGTTGGTGAAACTGCGGTTACCTCTCCTATAGTTCTTCCAGCACGCTCCATCCATGACATACTGCGCTTAATTCTTGCTCCATCCATGACATGTCTTACTTAATTCTTGCTCCATCCATGACATGTCTTACTTAATTCTTGCTTCATCCATGACATGTCTTACTTAATTCTTGCTCCATCCATGACATGTCTTACTTAATTCTTGCTCCATCCATGACATGTCCCGCTTGATTCTTCCTCCATCTATGACATGTCGCACTTAATTCGTGTTATATCTATGACATGCCTCGCTTATTTTTGCTCCATCCATGACATACCGAACTAAATTATTGCTCCAACCATCATATGCAGTGCTTCATTTTTGCTCTCTATATTGTGTTCGTATATTCTATTCAAGGTGCTTGAGTGTAATTTCGGAGATTAAGAGCTGTCGTATTCTCTCTATATCTAACATCTTGGTAGTATTTTTACAGAAAATTAAAGCCTCGATAGTGAGATAGAGACAAGATGTCAAAAGGCAAATGCAGTAACATACCAACTGTCACGACTACTTCTTCATCCCAAGATCGAGATGGAAGTTAAAAGACAAATTATCTACATTATATTCCCACCAACACTGTGTTACCAGTGCCAAGCCTGGTCTAGCTCATCTTCACATTACAGAAAGATAGTGACATGTGAGATTTAATGCTTGCGGAAAACTGTAGGGGGTCACCAGGCTCGATAGATTATGTAATGAAGATATCAGGAAAAGAATATGTATAATACCTTCCACAGAATACATAGAAAGGTAATAGATCAAGTGGTTTGGTCACATTGTGAGAATGCACCACGACATGTTGCCCATTCAGGCATATAACCAAATGGACCAGGGTACAAAGCCAGAGGAAGACCACAGAAAAGATGGATAAAAAACGTAAGAGACATCCTGAACAAAAACGGCCATAGCACAGCCGAGGTCACACATCTGGCTTTAGAACACAAGCTCGAGATACAATCATCACTACGCTTAACAGCAAGAGTGGATAACAAATCACCTGAGGAAAGACAATAGACAAAAGTATTCTCTCTATTTCGTATTCAGCACAACATAAATTAACACATTCTTCAAGCACACAGAATTATGGTTCACACCTTGTAAAAGTGGAACGATTTAAACTGAAAAAGCGAGTTAGATTTTATATTAACAAGAAGAACAAACAGAATGAAAATAACAGACGCAAGAGCCATACCAAACATGTGTGTAGAGACTAGACACCGACCATAAAATAGTAATAGTATCTGTAAAAACAAACAGAAAGAGAAAGAAGAAAGACAACAACAAAGATATTTTTTTTTAAACCAGCACAAATTAAAATACACTTAATAATGGAATACACATATGATAAATAGTATTCTGTCTGCGATAAAGAGAATAGAATTTCTTTGTCACAAATCTATAGCTTTGTGTTTTACAAGACCTGCAGATATGTTTAATAATATATGGTGTTATGCATGATTTAAAAATATATAGTTACATTGACACATAGGTTGAGTAATTTATGAAAAACGGTTTCGTAATATTCCATAAAAATGTAATTTGGCTAACCTCCAGTCAACATCTGGCATGTAAAACAAAGGGTGTGATTGAATAAGAACATTATGCAGGAAACCAGGGGTGACTAGTAAACCAACACCGTTTTGGTGCAATCACTGGCAACACACTAGTACATATCTTCAGGGGATCTAAACAGTTGTTGACTGACGGTTCGATGTGCAGTGATGATGATCTTTCGTTTAACTAAGAGTCGACAGTTAAAGAAAATCAAGATTTGAAAAACTCCTTTATTCTTGTCATTACGCACACAAACGCACATACGCGCAAGCACACATAAAACATAACATTGAAAGTGAATATATGAGATCATTGTAATTCATAGATATCTGTCTACCATATTCATGTAACTGCCACTGCTAAGAATTATTATTGGTTATATCTTGTTGATCAAATCGAAATCCTGGTGTGAAAAGAACAAATAGCGTACTGATCCAACAACTTATTACTTGAAAAAATTGTATGTGCATGTTAATATTTTCCTGCACTGCTTACCATAGCCTTCAGGATCGTAAGGGTACCAGTCTCGATACATCAACATAAAAATTCCGTCATGCCACACTGGTCTCAGTTTCTTGTTTAAATGTGGAGAATCTTAAACATATCCAGTTTTTAATACTATCAATCTTTATTTTCTTCTTATATCATCTTCTTCTTCTACCCTCAACTGTTCCCTGTAGAATAGTTTTCGAACGACAATCCTGCCTCATCACATACGCTTCACCACTGTCATTAAATGTTCTTGTTGACCTGCAAGAGTATTTATTTTGTTTCTCACGTATTTATTGGTTTTATGTTCTGTAAAATGAATGTGTAATATTGGTCTGTAATATTTTGTTTCAAATGCCTGTATTCTCCTCTCTATTTCCACTATCTGTTCAACTCTCACATCCGTACAAATGAATAGATTTTATTCTAGATTTATATATGCTTATCTTCATCGCTGTGCTTATTCTGCTCACCCATTATTTTATTTAATCTGAACACTGCAGCCGAGGTTATTTCAAGTCTAATCTTAATTTCTTTGTTTGTGCTTCCATAGCTGCTCATATAAGATCCTAAGTATTTAAATGTATCTACTTCTTTTGTGTTATCATTCATTTAATAATGTTATTGTTCAGTTCTGCCTTTGTTTCAGTTCGGATCACGACACATCTGACAGATAGCATACGTCATTCCCCTGCGATTTCCTCCTTGATTACAGAATATTTGTTGGTAATAACTCTATCCTACCTGAATACAGAGTACACTCACATTGTATATGGTAAATGTCTAAAAATGTATGGCATGGCCACTATAATCTGTATCATTAATAGTGTGACAGTATTTAAGATGCTCTTTGATATTATCAAGACAGTAGACCAGAATTTCAGCGCTGTGCTACTTTTCTTCTACGAAGATACATTGATGGACAATATTGTACTAAAATATTTATTCTACTTTCACGAGCAGCATGTGATATTTATTCAAAATGATATGGTCACTATTTGTCAATCAACCGTTGGCCATCTAGAGATAGTACTTGTAGTATCTCTAATTATGCAATTTATAGTCATTGACAACACTTTGGCAACACATTTTGACAATACATTAGCAACACTAGAAAATTGTGTACATGTTTTCCCATCTGTGATGAATAAATGTGCAGATGTCTTTCGGCTATTTCAACTAGTAATAAATATATCTTTCTGTTATTTCGGCCTCTTTGTAGTACAACCAATAATTCTCTTATTCAATGTTAATTCTCATATTTCCGCTGGTCCTCTCTTATAGTAGAACAATGGTCATAGATTTCCAGAAGCATGTAGTACTTAAAATTAAAAATCGTTTTGTCAGCATGCATTGAATTGCCCCCATGATCTGACATATTGGTGGTAGCAACTAATATGTTCTGTGCTTTTACTACTTCCACCAAATGGTGGATGTCAGTAGCTGTATCACAAATAGGCACGCTTGTCACCAACCTCAAACCTAATAACCGTTAATAACTTGTTTGAAAGTGTATATGTCTGTTACGTAACGGACATAGCCACAAATGCACACATCATTTAACCGTAATTTTTCTTCTTCAGCGTTCATTTTTAAATTCTAGCTGGATTTCTCTTATAACAGGAAAATGGTCCTACAAGATTTCCAGCAGAATGTAGTCCAGAGAATGGAAATGCGTTGTGTCACAATTTTATTTGCGCGAATGGGCAGACATATCCGTTGTAGGCGGGTAACTGTGATTTAATTGTCGATACACATTGTTTACCAATTAATTATTATATCTGCAATTAATTGTTTGCACTGTTCTGTATGGGATAATTATATACCAAACATCGTATATGGCTGTATGTTATTCAAACATATATTTGTAGTTCTTAGACATATGTACGTGTTTACTTTTCAAGAATACACTAATTAATGAATAATTATTTGTTCTTATTTTGTTTACATCATAACTCAGTCTCCTTCATGGTGGTTGTTTATAAGAAACAACATCCGCTAGCATTCAATATCAAAATTGATGAATCAATACTCTAACATCTCCACTAATACAAATATTTTTTTTTTAAACATTACATGGAAGAAGTTTGACATAGTTGAATATTTAATATTTTTACTTGACACAGAATTGGACAGTAAATATTGTTCCTAAACATTAAGAATATACTGGGTAAAATGTTCCTGATAATTGAGATACTATTCCACTCCTATGTTATTCCACCATAGACTTAGGTAGTGAAAGCTGGAAATCAACACAGGCAAAGGACCAAAAGTTAAACAGCTTTGAAAACAAATGTCACCGAAAATTGTTGAACATAAAATGGAGCGATTTCGTCACAAATAGCTACTTTAGAAATAAAACACACCAAGAATATGTTTCAAATGTTATAAGAAAACGAATATGGAAATACCTGGGACACGTTCTTAGTTTAGATGAAAACAGACTGATCTAGCAAGTCCTTTTGTGGACACCTGAGTAGAAAAGAAAAAGTGGAAGACCCAAATTATCATAAAAAGCATGAAACTTAAAGAAGGAGAAATAATATATTTCAAGTCCATACAAGAAAAAAAAGTACAAGCAGCGTTCCGCAACGCATTGAGAATCACAACCTCTTCCTTATGTGCCGCCTGTGGCACGAAAGGAACAAACTAATAGAGGTGAGAAAGAGTTGTTCAGCGGTACATGACACCGATTTTAACATATGGATACTAGTGTAGGACAATAACTAAACAGGATAGTAGAACATTATGGACAACAGAGATGTGGTTCTATAGAAACATGTTGAGAGTACCGTGTACAACTAGAAAAGCTTACACATTCTGACATGCGAGACCAGGATTTCTTAATAGTATCAGAAATTAATTTTTTTTTTGACTCGTTATGAGACAGTGAGGTCTGGAGAACATAATTATAATAGGCAAGATAGAAGACAAAAGGGATACTTCAATGTGAGAAAATATTAGATATTCTGACATCATGGCACAGCAAAGAGTCAACAACATTCCTGATAAATAACACTGGAAATAGTTGTGGAGTCCATGGTTGTCTACGACAATCAGTATACATCTGATGATGATGATGATGATGAATTTGCGTCTCCTAGACATATATAATCTAGAAATATTTTGTAAATTAGAAATTTGTAAAGCGAAATTATAATTGATAGTGTTTTTAAAATGTAATGATTTCGGTGATTACTTAGAAGATTTTAGTTTCTAGCATTAAATTATATCATTTATATTTAAGACTTAAATAACAGTGCATGCAGGCACACAAGATGCACCACTATTAATAGTAATAATACGACAACTTTCAAGGTTTTTACATGTACTGGGCAGTCTGCGAATTGCACATGTTATTTGTTTCTTTGATTTATAATATGAAGAAATAACAACACAACAGAAAGCACCAGCGACATAAATCAAACTGTATAAGTCGCTGGTGCTTTCTGTTGTGTTGTATGGTTGTGAGAGTTGGACAATCACTGCGGACATGGAGAGAAGATTACAGGCTTTCGAGTATAAATGCTACAGAAGAATTCTACGAATTTCCTATAGGGAACATAAGACCAATGTGTGCAGGTGTCCAGGAGCCATTGCTTTCAATAGTGAAACGACGAAAACTAGGATCGTTTGGACATGTATGCAGGCACGATTCCTTGTCAAAAACAATACTGCAGGGAACTGTCGAGGGTGGAAGAAGCAGAGGAGGACAAATAAAGACATGGACAGACAACATCAAGGAATGGACAGGGCAAGATATTTCTACACTCATCCGCATCGCTGAGGATAGAATTCGCTGGAGGACTGTGTGCTGAAGCATCCAATGTGGTACCCCTACGACCCTGAAGGGTTATGGGTTTATTGATTGATTGATGGATAAATTCCTTTTTTTTAATGATGTTGAGTCGGAATCACCTAACTTTTTCACCTTCTGCCCGTGTTGTAAAAGTCCATTAGATTCACAAGATGCATTATTGAGAAAGGGATGCATTTATTATGCTGAGACTTTCTGCTAGACACATCCGATTTGAGCATGGTTTCTGTGTTGCTTTTCTATACTTCTTCTGCGTTCAGCATCTGTGGTCATGCTATACCGTCAGACCTGTCGTCAAGACGAAGCCCACTGTCTTCTCCAGGTCAGAGCGGCTGCCCCATAGCTTTTGCCTCAAGTCTGTATCCTCTGGTCAGGTCTGCTGTCTCTGCTCTTTGTATGTTGGGCAGTCCTGAAGTATATGTTCCGGAGTCTGGGTTCCAGATCCACATGGACATTCATCTGTGTATGAGATCCTCAATCGGTAAAGGTGACCCAACAGTCTGTAGTGGCCTGTTTTCGGGCGAAATATTGTGTGCTGTTGATATCTTTGGAGGAGATGTATTGTATCATGTTTGTATTCCACTTCCATTTGTCATTTGTTTTTTCTACTTTGTTGTGTATGTGTTGTGGATTATTATTTCTGCTTCTCCGTAAGACATTGGGTGTCTGTGTTGCTCCATTTCGCTTCCTGCTTTTGACAGAGCATCCGCTTTCGCATTTCCCATGATTCCACAGTATGATGGTATCCACTGAAGGGCAATAGCTGATTATTTTGGTTCTGTCTTAGCTCATATCTGCTGTTGTGCAGAAGGCTTTCGTTTCTGTTGCTCTGGATTGATTCCAGTAGGGATCTGCAATCTGTGAATATGGCTATCTTTTCTATAGCTTTTCTATGAAAGAAATTGGACATTTAATTCCTCACCCTCCCCCGCCCCCCACATCAAGAACCAGCTCAGTTGGCTCTTACGACATGCAAGTCATGTCACTATACCAGGATTCTAAATCCTCCCCCATTCGAACACGTGCGAATAAACGTAACTAAGACAATGCTCAATACAATATTTTCACAAATATTTTCCCATGACCAAACCAAAAAAAACACGTAAACATAAATGAGACATGAGTGCAAACATGAGACATTCGTCATGTTAAAACTTTTAATTCCTGTAACGTATTAATGTATTGGAAAATATTTCATGCAATGTTCGCTTATAATTCGAACTCATTTTATAATACAGAAGAATATTGATACTAGAGTTTATAGTTTGAAAGGAATAAGCAATAGACCACATTGCAATACAACTGTTGAAATATCTACCCAGCATATTGAAATCTGGACCAACAATATAAGTTGTCATACATATTACAACACCGGGGAGGTAGCAGACGATCATGACACAGGCTATCAACACTACCATCTTCACCATCTTTTGTTCCTTTACATACGTGGCCTGACTGTCTTTACTAAACCTTGATTCCTGCCTCCATTTCGAGGCAGCTTTAAGTTTGGTCACCAACGCCACTGTTGCAATGACCACACCAAAAAATGACGTTGCTCCTAGAATAGAATTGAGAACATTCCCCATTCCTTCAACATTTTTTCTGTTGCTGTTATACATCAAACCAATGAGAGTTTTGTTTGCATACGGAAAAAATCTCCATCCGAGGTACGAAGAGATATATTCAGGTGCCAGGACACATATGTTAACCAAATAGATAGCACATATGATTAATGTAGTTCTACTTGCAGTGATTATCTGCTTCACTTTTAACGGAAAAGCAATACTTATATACCTTTCCACAGTTATATAAATAGTTATAAAGCTTGTTATTCGACAAAAGCAAATGTGTATCCACGATCCTGACAGGAATCCTACGTCAATTGGTACCCACGGAACACCAGAATCAGGGAACATTGGATTAACGCAGATACAGAACCATACCAAAAATATGAGACAGCACAGATCCGAGATTGAAAGTCCTAAAAATGCAATGTTGACAGTTGTTCTGAAACCTTGCTTGCAGAATACGATCGTGTTGATAACATTCCCTCCAATCCCAAAAACACCGATTGAAAATGAGATTACCACATAGTTCACAATTTCATACAACTGTCTTTCATCGTCACTAATGATGTCGTTCATTTTCAGCCTTATCAAACAAAATTTATCACTGTTAACCAAAATGTACTCGCAAATATAATATTCTTGGTATTCATCAGCCTAGTCATGCTGCAGCTCCACATATCCGCATACCAGTTCTTTATATTTGTAAGTGTATGGAACTATTTCAAATATACAAAAGCTACAATATTTTAAGGAAAAACATATTTAAATTTGATTTATAAATCATAAACAGCGATTTCACTAACAATGCTTAACGGCAGCAACGCGTTTTATTTATTGTTAAATATTTATTTATATAAATTTGTACAATGCTAAATACGATTTAGTTAAAATATAAGTATACGCTACCTCTTAATTTGAAGACCGTTTCTTTCAAAAACGGACGATAGGCAAATTTGGTTATTTCAGAGCTGTGATCATCAAAAATAATACAGGTTAGTGCTAATGTCAGTGATTCTTAACCTCTGATCTCCGGCTCCATAAAAAGCTCCTATTTCTTATGAGATCCACTAAATGTACAACATGTGGTATGAGCTTTATATTGCATTCACAATAAAAAAAAAATATTGTGTATAAAACTATGACAGAAACACGAACAAATATAGCACACGTTAATTTAGACAACGTTAGCACAATAAAAAAAGTAAATTAAATATAAATCTCAAGTTTGGAGTATGAACAGTTCTAGAAAATGAAAGACAGAAAAGATGAATTTATGAAAATATCATTAACTATATCAAATATTAGACATCAAAATGGATTTTTTTTTAAATAATGAGCAACTGTTTGAACGTAGTAATATAAAATGTAGTGAAATGATCACAGAGTATCATATAACCAATGGTGCAGCGTCAATGGACGCCAAATTCTCAGCGTTCCCTCCCATGACTCACAACTTAAATAGTTCACACAAATATATAGTTTTTCACTATAATTATTAGCAAATATGTAGATATACAATAAATATTACGCCGATTTACAACAAAAAAGTAATAAGAAATGACGCTGCAATGCATACAGGATTGAAAAGCGAAAAGAAAGAGGAAAGAAAGACTAATCTTTACAGAAAGATAATGGCATGTTTATTCTTGTTGTGAAAGGTATATGTCCAGGGCGCCAACAAGTCTATTGTATTTTTCCAATGAGATCTGCAACTTTCACTTGCTGCAGAAGATCTGACCTTTGATCTTTTAATAGTGATTGCATTGTTTTTCAAACGCTGGCTTGAGACCAATCATGCGCTTAGAATTATCTTATAATGACGTTTATTTCCTAGAACTTTAGACGGAAATCTATCTGTAACAATATTTTAAACTAAATAAAATAAGCGAGTTATTCCTTGTATAGGGTCGTTGTGACTGCCATATCAGATCTGCGATCTCCACTATTGTTTTATGGTTTTAAGTTCTAATATAACAAGACTTTATTAACGCCCATGGTTGAATGCGGCGTATATCCCCATATGAGGGTACTTTTTACTTAAACAAAACAATATTTTATCTGTGCGTAAGACTTGAGCTATTGGATGTTTTTTTGTGTAATTAGTATATGAGAGAACATTTGAAGATTACAGCAAAGAATTCTCCCAGAATATATTAAATAAAAGTACACATTCCGTGATAACGCATATGCAGATGGAGAAAGCATTTACTTCTTCTTCTTTTGCGTTCGTTCTCAAACTCCTGCAGATTAGCAGGATGTAGTCCGGAGAACGGAATGCGTTTTGTCATGGTTTACAGGATTGCTGCAATTCTGCGCCTTTCGGCCTGACACATCCGACTTCATCATGGCTTTGGGTCACTGACCCTATATGGGATGGGACAGGATAGCCAACTCCATCCCATAACCTCCTTAGTCGCCTTTTACGACATGCGTGGAAGGTAAACATTGTTGCTATTCTTTGCTCCCGTTTCGGGCCTCGGCAACACACGGGCGAAAGTATTTACTCATAAAGAACACTTGACATATTTTGTTATAAATGGCCTAGACTCAATCTATTAGGAAGTAACAAAACTACTCCGCCAAGTGTTGTCTATACCTATGACTATATCCAACAGTGAAAGAAGTATAAGCTCTCTGAAGAGAATGGAAACTTATCTCAGAAATCCCACGAACAACAATCGTCTGTCATGTTTGAATTCCTGGCGGTTGAGTAGAAACTTTTAAGGAACATTTCATTAGAATCAATATTTATTGAGAGGATACTGAATATTTTGCAGAAAGAAGAACATACGCCCGAAGCTGCATTACATGCTTATATAAGGTATTTTTTTAAATACTTCATATTTTATATCAATCCCCGTTCTCCCAGTAATTCTCCTAAATTAGGTTATTAAAAGTTTCACGAAAAGAAGGATAGCATACATCCATCACCTGGGAAACTTCCTACGAAAGCAAGGAATGTGCTTGTCAGTTTTAGGGAGAATGTGCTTGTCTGTTTTAGGAGGAATGTGCTTGTCAGTTTTAGGTGGAATGTGCTTGTCAGTTTTAGGGGGAATGTGCTTGTCAGTTTTAGGGGGAATGTGCTTGTTTGTTTTAGGGGGAATGTGCGTGTAAGTTTTAGGGGGAATGTGTTTGTTTGTTTTAGGGGGAATGTGTTTGTAAGTTTTAGGGGGAATGTGTTTGTTTTGGGGAATGTGTTTGTTTGTTTGTTTTAGGGGGAATGTGTTTGTTTGTTTTAGGGGTTCTTGTTTTGAACTCGAGCTCCCCCCCCCTCTTCCCGATGGCATTATTACTGTGATTATAACCCTTGGCAGTGTTTGCCTATTGATATTTATCAAATATTAATTTAACTATTATATTTTTAGTGTTAGGCTTATGGTTTGGGTTAGGGGAGATTTTGTTTTACATAAATAACCCTAACAAAAATTTATATTAAAATTAATAAAGGATAAACATAAACTCACAAATATTGACAGGGGACATAATCACATAGCGGGACACGGACTACACACAAGAATCAGTTTAGGTAACATCTTCCCACTCCCCATCTCAACGTGTGCCAAAAATGTATCTAGGTACTGGTTGCAAGACTTAGATAAGGCAACCTAGCAGAGGTTCATACAATAGACATGAGAATTTGAAGTAAATAAGGTTGTATGATCCTATGACAGTAATACAATTATTCTATATTTGTGATACTGCAATGATTTTAAGGCAATTTATGTTCTATCACTGCTGTGAAAGTCTGAATGGATGAGTACATCCATGTTATATTTTAAAAGTTTGTCGTGGTATGAACTGAAAGTCTAACACAATAACTGCTTCAGTAAACAGTCTCAGACAGCCATTTATTAGCTGCAGTAATGACCTCGACCTTCATCCTCATAACGGATTCATTATCCTAATTGCGTGACAACAGTAAAACTTTTTGCCAATATATTAACGTAAGAAAACAAAGTAGTAACTTTACATTTCACAAATGAACTCATTGCCTCGAAACACATATAGTTAACATTATACAAAACAGATTCAATTGAATTTTTAACTATACAGTTTTTATCAAGGAAAATATATAGACACCACACACACAAAATAGAAATAGTGATGAAAACAATAATATACCAACTGGAACTTGGAATGCAAACTTTTAAGGACAAAAGAAAAACAAAATAATGATAAAGTACGACATGCATGTCAAATATTGTTGTAGAAGCGCATATTTCAATGTGAAGAATGAGAACGACGAAATTAAACAACTAGAATTTCAAACAAATTTCAAACAAAACAACAGAAATGTTATGTGACAATATAACTCAAAACGACTTTCTTTGCATCAGAATGCAATTAATGGCCAGTGTTATATTGCCTCAGAATGTATTTTGTGTTTCACAGCGCTATGTTGGCATGTGTCTTTCAGCCCGTTGAACATCGGATGTTTCATCCGCTCTATCCGCCATATCCAGGTCTCGCCGTGCTTTGGCAGTTAAGTCATGTATTTACGTCGGATCCGAAACCTCTCAGCTACCCTCATCTAGTTTTGTCTGTATACGGTGAATCGTGACCATCGTGAAGAAGAGAGTATTGATCATATGCAGGACGGAGAGGGACGATCTTAAGGTCCTTGCTGAGGACAGAAAGCTCACTGTCAGAGACACTAAGGTCAGGAGGAATGCAAACTACCAGTAATTTCATCAACAATTTCAATACCGCTATTCAATTCATATCTAACATCTCCTCTATTTCTGTCAATTTCCTTGATTTCTTAGTCACTACTCATCTCCTTTACCTCAGCACATCCGTCTACTATAAACCAAATGGTGCACATGGCTATCTGCTCTACACTTCTTCTTGTCCTCCCGCTTGTCGCAACTCTGTCATACTCACAGCTTCTTCGCCTTTGTCGTTTATGTAGTGTTTGCGACGACTTTCTCGACAAATCCTCTGAGATGATTGAGTTCACGCTCGTTCCACGACAACATCCTTTCATCGGCTTGGCTCCGTGTACGCCAGTTATCTCGCCTCGATAGCTTGACTAATTCCAAGGGTTCTTCCTCCTGATCTGATAGAGTTAAACTTGTCTTTACCTTTCATCCCCATGACTCCACTGTCCGGTGCTTCCTACTTAAACATTATTCCCTTCTCCAGTCTGATCCTAACACCCGTGCCGATTTCCAGGACTTACCTCTGGTTGTCTATAGAAGCAACAAAAATCTTAAGGACAACTTGGTCCAAAGCCACCTTAGGTCTTCTGTTCCTGTCCATTTCGATACTGTTCGTTGCTCTCGCAGTCGTTGCTACACATGACCTTTGTGGTTTAGATGCACTCCGTTTCATTTCTCGAAGCCACTTTCACCACTGATAAGGCCTTTACATGTGAATCACATAATGTTATTTATGTGATTATATGTAAATAATGCGGCATGCAGTATATCGGTGAAACTGGTTTAAGATTAAGCGACCGCTTCTGTAACCATCTTCATGCCACCAAGCACAGTACACATACACCGGTTGCCCACATACTTCAACGGCGATTCACCGTGGTGTTCTTGATATTCAGGCCACTGCCATCAGATCTTGCACCACCGATGATAGGTCTAGGTACGCTCTAGAAAATCGTCTTATCTTTGAGTTGGGTACCTTCAAGACATTTGGACTCAATTCCGACCACCCTTTTGTTCAGATTTCAGTTGATGTGGTCTTTGTGTTTATTCATTTTGGCCCGTCATTTACGTCATCTTTTTATTCGTTTCGTTTCCACATAAATTTACGTTTACGTTTTATGTACTTCCTGTTCCTAAACTTCCCGCATCTCACATCCACATTATGCTCGAACACGTGTGTATGTGTCGTTGTCATTTCTACTCGTCATCTTTTGATGTCACATGTTTATCTTTATAAAGGCATTTCGGTCGAAACATCGAGTATGCCCTGTGTATTGTTATTTGTATGATTATATCTGGTGTAGTGTTGTGTGTATTCAAGTGAGCATCCGACAGTGATAGTGTTAGTCGTCGTTCAGTGAGACTTCCTTACCTGTTTCCTATGTAAGTACTAAGGTTTTTCTGAAAGTGAAGCCGGCGCTTCTTACAAATTTCCACAGCGAACTTTAATATATTTTTATATCGAAATCGATCTGCAACTTAACTTTTAATTTTCAAAGAGAAACAAATTCATTTTTAGCAAAAAAATTCAATATCTCCGTCCTTATGACATCGATTTGAAAGTCGTGAACTTTCTTTTTTTTTTCCTTGGTTGACATGAGTGCTTTTTTAACCCTGTTTCATCCAACGGGAAAAAGATCTATACGGGCCAAGAGCTAATTGAGCTATTTAGGGTCTTTAGGGTTATTAATATCACAATATAAATGACTCGTCTTATAATTTTTGCAGAAATGCCTGATAATAAATCAAATAATAAATGATAAATTTGCACTTCAAACTCATTTTGAATTATATATAAATGTAAATTGCAAGAAACTAAAACGATAACGCAATAGCCTCGCGTCGACTACGACTTTGGACGACAATTTCAAATTTATATTTGAGACACAGATTGTGGTGTTTTTGCAAAAACAAATGAAATGCAATTTACTTATTGCATCACTTCTGTTGATCCAACTGATTATTTCAGTGATTTTTATTGATCACAATGTTGACAACACGTTGTTCCGGCCAATTAATAGATAATTTTGCTAACGTAACTGACATATGGCCGTAAAACAAATTGTTTGCACTCAGTAAATCGTGTTTACATTCTGAAACACCGGCTAAATTTCCAGCGCAAAATAAGAAATGAGGGTACCAAGTTGTTTTAAAAAAAACAAAAAAAAATTAAAACCCCTGTTTTTAGATCATACAACAACATAATCCTGTCCTTAGATAAAGGAGACACCGAGATTGATGACGTTCTTAATATGTATGATGTCTTCAATTGGTCAATATATTTGTACTTTCCGTCATAGCAAATGAAAATCCCGCACAATATAAACGAAATGTCACCAATGTAAATGTGTTCCGATTATTTAGACAGTAATTTGCATTGGTTCTCTCGAATGAATACTCTAGAAAATCTTATATTCTACGCAATGCAGAGAGATTCATACGTATATAAGTTATAGAGGAAACTTGTTAAAACTACTTACATTTTAGAAAAAAAAATTTTGCCGTTGGTGTGAATCAAAAGCTCGATTCCCAATTTCTCTGCGATCAAGTTTCTGAAATATTCATTTGAATGTTTGATTTTTGATTTATAAATGGACTATAAACGGATATTGACAGCACACACATACACATATACACACAAACATACACACAGGTATAGTTACAGACTATCACAGAGGATACAGCCATGACCGTCTACAATATAGGAAATGCTTGTTAATATGAAATCGAGCCTTCTTAATCACTATTTCGACTAATCCCGTTACTTTCATTGGTCGCTATGTTTATACTTTGTGTGACAGCCAATGTAATTCAAAGGAATTGTCAAATGAGTAATTTTAAAAGGCTTTTAGCCAATAAGTCTTATATCGTAAACAGTTGTTACTGTATCTATGATACACACGTATGATACATATACAGGAATATTAACAGACTATCACAGAGAATACATCACACTGTAGTGAAAAAATGAAAAACCATTGCGTTATATATATAATTGGAAGTTTACTATATAAATGATAAACCTTATAACCTTACAGTGGGTATAATGGGATCAAACTATTCTTTCATCCGATATTATCGGCCCATATATATTTGTACAAAATGTCGACATTGACATGTCATTACACATTAACGTTAATCGTTTAATGTTTCTTGTCATAATCACCACTCGTGAACACTTATTATTTAAAACAACAGTTTCAAGCTGCAGCCATTTATTACCTAAAATATCATTTTTACCAGTCTTTCACTTACAACCCTTTATTAGCTGTGACATTAGCTGTGACATTATATTTACGTGCGTGTTTCATACTTTTATTTTCAAATTCTATTAATTCTATAGTGCAGCTAGAACATTATATCAGTAGTGATACTACTTTTATTGATTTCTAATTCCGCTTCTGGCATAACTATTGACTTGTCACCTGCCCATATTCATTAGCTAGTATCATTAAACTTGTGCATCACATATTTTGTCCATGGTAATTCAGAAATCGATTTGCAATTTTAACTGAGAATCGTTGTATTTCTTTCTTTAAGTACAGTTTCATATGTACTGTTTCGTTTGTTTCATTTGTAGTAGTAGTTGTTTGTTGTAAAGATTACTTTTTCACACATTTGAAGTGTACAGGAGAATATATTATTAGACCCATATTTTTCATTTACCAACGACTGACTGTGTGATCAGCATCACGCGTGCCGCCTTCTACTACATTCCAAGAAGATCTGGCATCTATTTATTTAATCTGGGAACACTATGCTGTTTGTTTTTCAACAGTTTCAATTTAATTTGGATATTTAAGTTTTGAAAAAAGTCCACTAACAATTAAGCTACCAAGACTCTTTTATTTGTAGTTTTAGAGTAGGCCTATTATTTAACTGGAGAAATATAAATAACTCAAAAATTTGATGAAACAATTTCAATAATTAGTTTCAAGATTGATATTAGTATCATGAAAGATACAACAAATGGCAAACAAATACAAAATATCCATACAATCATTTATGTGGAGATGTTTAGTCAAGAGGAGAAATGTCAATACTGCATTCAAATTATTACAGTTCACTGTAAAACAGATATAGCGTCTTTGAATATACGTGCTATCTACACGAAGATAACATTTCTCGTGGCAATTAACAATGATGGTGACGTGGACAATTTGAATCAACACAACATATCTAGTCAAATTCACTATATCAGAAATATTTGAGGTACAAAAAGGTAACAAAATTTCTCTTTTTAGAAGTATAATTCTATCTGAGAATCTAACAGTTTAGCTATGCAGATATACTACATGTAAAAGTTTCTAAACATTTTAACACATAGTAAAATATTATATAAACAAAATGCAAAAACAAAATAACGGGACAGTTCATAATACAAGTGATCTGTAATTTATAGTCATGTGGACTCATCGGTTCGTCCTTCAAACGTAACGCTATTTGATTTTTTTCGTGAATTTGTATTGTCATTTTATGTATACTCAGTTAGTTAGTCGTCGAATCACCATCACTGCAATCTGGACAAGTTTATAGTTGCTCCAATCTCTCTCTGATAAGAAGTACTAGTTAAGTATGTTGCTTGTTTAATGTGTGAAAATGAATGTGTTTTATGCCCTCTGTCTCCAAAATGATAAGAACAACGTGTTCGAACGACTTATTCAAATAAAGATTTCTTTTTAAGAATATCCTTGTTTCAGTCAGTATAATCTATTTCTTAAACAACTGACAAGGTGGCAACTGAACTTAAACGGTTTCAGACATGTTTACTTTTTGTTTTTTATTTGTTATTTCACCAAACTTGCATAAATTACATGAAAACAGATTGCCCTGGTCAGATCAACCACATAAATATTTCTAACACCTGCCGGTTGCGATTCGCTCTCACGGTCGGTATATGTCTCATGTCTACAATCATCAGCTGTCAATATCAACAACAATAACCGTGTTCCCGTTCTTTGTTTTTAAAAATGTGCTATTTATAATGTTCGCTTTTCCCACACTACCAATATCAGAACTAAATATCGTCTCTATTAGATGTTCTCATTATTGTTTCTATCGAAATGTTTCATATCTCCTATTTCATAGTATTTGATTGATCAATTATAATTAGCTTCTGTTTTGCTCCCGCTAGTCGTGTTAACGTTTCTCCTTTAACATTATTTATATTCATTGATGACACGCAAAGATTGACATTCACAAAATGCTGTATGGAAATCATCAAGAAATGTAAAATACAGCAATATTTATCAAGAAAATTGGCCTTTGTAGTCATGTTAAATTGCGAACGAGCACAAATTAATACCACATTCCTTAAATCGTAATCTTCAATCGATAATCCATAAACCCAAAACACTTTAGAGGCGATGAATTATGTGCTCTAAATCTCAACAGAGTTATCAACTATTTCTATCTTCATAGATGAGATTAGAAAATTGTTAACTTGTCTAATATTTAATTTTGTTTGTCCACCATTTTCATTGTCTTCTTCTGTCCCTTCCACTTTCGACATTTCTCTGCATGATTGTGTTTAACAAGGAATCATGACGTCTGATATGCTCAAACATTGTTGATTTCCGTAGTATTACTAATTCTGAGGTGTTTTTACGCAAACTTCGGCTGTTACTCTCTTATATTATATCTTTTATGGTCCTACTAGATTTCCAGCACGATTAAATTAGAGAATGGATGATTGTTGTCTCCTTTTTATTTTTGTTAATAATTCGGTACATCTAACTTCTGTGATGTATTACAGTTTAAATTTGTGATTCTTGCAACACTCTACGAATTTCTATTTTAATTCTTGTATGCACATTTTGACTTATATGCTCTCTATATGAATTGTGAAGAACCCGTCAATAAAACTTGTAGTCGAAGGTATGTAACCTCTAAGAGAACATGTAAATGATCCTTGTATTTGTATATAACCTCTAAAACGGCGGTTCTCAACCTGTGGATCGCAACCCAATGGGTTCAAACAACCAATTCACAGGGGTCGCCTAGGATCATCGGAAACACATATGAAGTAACATCAAAAATAATTTTATAGTTGGAGGTCACCACAACATAAAGGACAGTATATAAAAGGGTCGCGGTATTAGGAAGGTTGAGAACCACTGCTCTAATAGAACCTGTCAAGAATACTTGTCGAATGTGTGAAATCTCTAACAGAATCTATCAATCTATCTATCTATTCGCTAAACCTTTGTTGCCTTTCAGCGTCAGGGGTAAAAGAGTTTTCTGGATATCGCCCTCGTGTGTGCTGAGTATATTGTGGAGTTTTTCGCCTCTTTTATTTCAGTGGTCCATCGTTTTCGTGGTCGGCCTCTAGGTATACCTTCACTGTATCTGTGTAACATAGCTTGCTGTGGTATGCTGTCTGATGGTAGTCTGCTGATGTGTGCAAACCATTTTATCTGTTGTCTCTTAATATGTTCCAAGATTGGAGTGTTACCGGTTCCTTGTCTAATGTTTTCATTTCTCACTGTCTCTTAGCGATATTCCTAGGATTCTCCGCTAGCATGCCATTTCAGCTGAAAACCTATCAATAATACTTGTATTTTCTTCTTCTTCGTTGATCATCACTCAGGTTGGGACTCCGGATTCTATGATAATGGCTGCTGTCTGTTTTAGAGTTTCCGATGTGACATTCATACAGTTTTTCTTCGACGCTGATTGGAGTGGGCCATGTCATGTTTCTCAGGTCTTTATACTGGGGATATTCCTGTACGATATGCTCTGCTGTCATATTCGCAAGACTGCAATGGCAAAGGCCAGTTGTACCTACTTTAAATTTGGTGTATATGTGATGTCTCATTTTGTTGTGACCAGTTCTGAGGCGCTGCAGGATAACCTTGTCTCTTCTGGATAGTTGGTAATACACATCATCTTATATTTGGGGTGGTCTTCTTTCCACTTTTTTTATAGTTGCCTTTAATGATAGTCTTCACTTCTTCATAACTGACCAGATAGTCTTCTTGAGGTAAATTTCCTCCTTATTTGGCCTATCTGCAACTTCATTCCCTTTGATGTTACAGTGTGATGGTATCCACTGGATCACTACTTTCTGGAAATTATTGTGCAGCTGAACTAGAACTATCCTCAATTCCTTCAGTTCGGTGTTCCTGTGTAGCTTCAGTGCTGTTATGATAGAGAGTGCATATGTCAGTAGTACAATATTCCTGTGCACGTGTTCTTTATGTTGAACGGTCATTTCTGCTGCTTTCTTGAGAGCTTCAATTTCTGTCTTAAAATTAGTTGAGAGCTTGCCTGTAGCTAAGGCCAGTGAAACATCTTCCCCGTGTTTTAGTCTGAGAGCCACTCCTCCTCCTCCATTCTCAATTGCATTTGTAGCAGAACCATCTGTATGGGCATTAGTCCATGTATCCTATGGGTAATTGCCATGTGATGTTCTGTGATACGTTTTTTATGCACGTATGTCTAAGTTCCTTTCTTTTTGATACCTTCTATTTAACCTTTTAGTTCTGGGAATCTGTATGCCCAAGGAATCGGGATGTGTGTGTGTGTGTGATACTGACTGGGTTTTGGTTTCGCTTATCCTAGAGTCGGTGCCTATTTCAACAGTTTCTATGCGTTTGCTGAGTTGTGGCTCCTCTCCAGCCTACTTTTACCATAGCGATTATTTGGTGCATACTATGATATTTGAAGGTATGTAATCGTTAAAAGAACTTATCAATAATACTTGTATTCGAAGGTCTATAATATTGATTTCATACTCATTTAACCAGAATAAATGACGGGCAATAGTGATGAAAAGTGTTAGCATTGTCAATGGAAACATTATAGTTTTGTCGCACTAACTGATCTAAAATGGATGAGGGTAGGAGAAAACATGGTAGGCCCAAAGCAACGTAAACGATAACTATGAAACAGAATTAACGAGTTTAATCTACTGGAGCACAACACAGAAAGCAGTAGAGACAAGAGAGTAATTGGTTATTTTTGTGCATGTCCTGCGAGTTAACAGCGAGTAATAGTTTAAATGATGTTTATGACATGTGTAATAAGTAATAGTTTAAATTATGATTATGACATGTGTATCAAGTAATAGTTTAAATAATGATTATGACATGTGTAATAAGTAATAGTTTAAATGATGATTATGACATGTGTAATAAGTAATAGTTTAAATGATGATTATGACATGTGTAATAAGTAATAACCGTAAATCTATTTCAATAATATCCTATGCAATGTCCATGCTTTACTTGCAAAAACAATTTTGGTAGTTATAGCTGCTTGAGGACATTTTTTAATGGGTGTAAATCAACATAAATGCAAATATATGGCAAACCCATAGGTATTCAGTTGCCCCCCAGCAGATATAGGGGAGCATGCGTATTAATATTGTGTATGGCTCGCTCACATACTTCTTATTCCAGTGTTTCCCAACGTGGAGCACACGCCCCACATGGTGGCAATTTGATTGTTTAGGGGGCAATTTGAGAATGTGTAATATTGCTTCCTTATGGAATAATTCAATTTTTTAATATTTTTAAAAAAAGTGTATTTGTTACATGGGGGGGGGGAGAGAGCATCAGAAAATTAGAAAGTGGGGCATGGTAAGAATAAAAGGTTGGGAAACACTGTCAGGGCCGGCCCTAACAATTGAGGGGCCCAATGCGAAGCGGATTGCGCGGGGCCCAGTCTGGGTAGGGAAGAGGATAATAAAATAAATTATAATATTAATTTATGGGCCTTTGAAGTTCGGGGCCCAATGCGGCCGAATAGGTTGCAATGGCCTACGACCGGCCCTGAACACTGTCTTAGTCTGTCTTTCAATTTCTCAGTTCTGCTCGTTCCAAATTTATACCATATTTCCTCAATATGGAACTGATGTTTTCAATAGACGTGTTCATATATACTTTGGCTGTGTTTGTCACGTCGCCGTATGTGGTAGAAATCTCCTATCCACAACCGTCTACAGCAAGACCTGTTATGTAGAATTTTCACGTGGACCCTGCTAGGCTAAAATGTATGTCACTATATATATATATATATATATATATATATATATACTTGGAGTCGCCATGGTTATTTTTGCCATGCGATTTCATCTATGTAAATAGTGACCAACCGCAAGCTGAATAATAATCGAAAAGGTAACGAATGGGGTCCTAATTAATTCTGCTGAAATGTCTTTATTGTAGATAATCATGTCCCATTCCATTTTCTCGTTCACAGCTTAACTTGTCTACACAGCAAGTCCGGTTTTACTGATTAAATACTGTTGTATTTGAAAGTTCGTGAAGACTCGCATACAGTTTTCTGTAGACATCTGTCTTTGTTAGTCAGTGTTCCGTTCTCAGCTGGTCTAGTGTACTTCAGACTTGCAGGATATGCTGCGAAATCTGTGTTGCATGTCCACATGAAATGTCCTACCACAAACAAGATCGAACTAAGGACCACCGGGTTAAAGATAGATGGAGAGAGAGAACGAAAGTACCAGGACAATATTTATTGTGTTATTGATTTTTTTAAACAAAAAAGCTGATGCTTCATTTAATTTATATGTAAATCATGTGTTTAGGTTGATATATTGATAGTGCAATGTTAGGACTGTATTTTTCATTGACCATCTACATACCTAGGAATAATGTGGTCAACATCACTCACGTCGCTATTATTGTTTCGGATTAAGTGTTACACATTACCTTAGGTTCTCTCGTGAATTTATGAGGTATTGGTGATTTATAAAATAATTTCGGTTGAACTAGAATTATGAAAAATGGAATATAATTACATATTAATAATATGTATGACAACATACTCAGCCGTGATTTCTGAATGGCCACTTGTAAATCGTTATTTTAGGAATTATGTAATTTACTATTTCGTTTCAATTATTAGACTAGAATAGGGGAGCTTGGTTTGAAATGTGGAGTCGCTAGAATGGAGCGGTTCCATGGTCGAAAAAAAGAATGATGGTCAATCAACAGCGCACTGGGACCGTCAGTCAACGTGTAATGGCGGATACACTCAAGGATAGATCTGAGAACCTATGCACTTGTCCGGAGGGCAAGGACGAAGATCCAATGACTAACTAACTAATTATTAGACACATTTCATTTATTGTTTGAGTCATTAAACAGCGGTCCGGTATAAAATTGAACTATATCTGAATGAGTATTTGAAAGTTTTAATGTACTATTTACACCAATTTATTCACGTAAAAGGTATTTCGTGATTTGACTTTTGGTATCTATTTTAGTGATATCTCTCTCTTTCGTCTCGACAACAACTTTAATTATTAACATGAACCCCACCTCCCACCCCACCCCCCTTTTTAAATGCTTTTCTTTTCACTTGTGAGAACTGCAATTACAAACTCAAGTTGAACTAGCCCATTGTTCATCAAGCCAAACTGTTTGATTCTTAGTATTTTTAAAATTATATTTTATCCGGCTCTGTGGCGGATAGGTACAGAGCGCATTTGTGATTGCCGAGGTACTGGGTTCAAATATCGCCGGAGAGAGTTATACATCTGGATTTTTTCAAAAGACAATCGCAAACTACTGGATGTAAATGCTGTCTGAAAATAACTACAGTCAACAGTGATGGGTTGATGGCTCATCTTGAAAATGATTTGCTACCACTTGTTATTTTCATTTTATTTGTGACTGTGATTATACATTGATAAAGAACGTATTTTAAATGACTCAGTTCTTCATAGTACAGCACACAACTATCGCTCATCTGAACACAGATCAAACCTGACAATAGTAAATTAGCCTTTTAAAAATCTCTGGATAGAACAAACAGATTCATATACGCACATTCATAATTATCGTGTAAATTATTATATCTGAAGAAAATATAGCATCTAGAATCCAGCTGCTTATAGAAAATTCTTGATTCTTCCTAATATTAATAGTATTAATTTACAAATGTTACATTTCAAACAACCATATCTCAGTTTATGTGTTATTTATGTTTGTCACCTCACATCACATAAGTATATATGCATGTAAGTTCGTGTTTAAATGCGTGTAGTTCTCTAGAAAATTATATACTAGAAAATCAATGTGTGTGTAGTTTCCTATGCCTCGCTATACCGGTCCATATACATAGTGACTTAGAATGTAAATGTTGAATGTCATGGCACCGCATAGACAAGGACTGACGGACTTACTATTGGTCTATAAGATTCACCATTATTCAACAGTAAACTCTAAGTAGATAACATGCCAATATAGTGAGGTTTTCTTTTGGTGGAAGCTCCACGGCATTTTATCTGTACAATTATGTTTTCTGACTCTGGTCCAAACTATCAATGTACTCGTTGTGGCCCGCTACGAACAGGTGGTACATGAGATGTGGTTTTATGCAACTCAGTGCAGGTATTAGAGAGATAAAGAGAAAAGAGTATCAAAATCATTACAGAGATGAAGAGGCCAGAGTATCGAAATAAAAATGAAATGACTGAAATACGATTTTTTTAATTTGGAAACCCTTATTCCTTCATTTCCGTCTTGCTACACGAAAGCTTCTGCTTGAGTTTGAAACCCTTATCCCTTCCTCTCTGTCCTGCTAGTAGAGAGATTCAACAGGAGTTTGAAACCCTTATCCCATAATCTCTGTCCTGCTAGAAGAGAGATTTAGCCGGGGTGTGTGAATGAATGCTAACACAAACAACAAACGTACGGTATCACAACATCAAGCGATGTTTCCGTAAAGAAAGTTGGCTGCAACTCAATTGTAATAACTCATCACAATTATCCGGGGCAAGGCCAGAATCAGACAAAAAACGTTAACTCTGCATAAATAGAGGGCATCTTTGAATTGCAATGAATGCATATCTAGCTGCCACACCCGTTTAAGTGAATATGGCCCACAAATGAAAAATTCAACAAACCCCTAGAATGTACCCCCGCCATATAAGTAGAGAACGTCTCAGAGCATTGCATACCTATGAGATTTGGAGCTTTCTTGGTGTGAAATAAAGCTCTGGAGAAAGCACCCAATTTCACATAGGAAATAAGAGATAATCGTTGTGGATATAAGCAACAACAATGACTTGACTAAACTATATCTTGTTCATTGATGTAGATTGTCATAATTTGGAAAACGTCTTATGTCAAGTTGTGAGTCGAATGTGTGTCAGTAGAAAGAACCTGTTAACATTTCAAGTGCTGCATTTTAATTATGATGGAGAAATCACGAAAATTATAGTTTAAATTACATGAGAATATGCAGAAATGTTCAAATGAAAATAACATGATTGCTCAAATATTGCTTGAAAAACCTAGCACATACATATCTGCATGTGATGATGGTTGATCGAATGTCCAATCCTCTCTGAGTGATACTGGCGAAAGAAATAAGCAGAACATTACGTCAGAGAAATATTTCTGATATTGAAAATGTATCCCATTGTTTAGCTGGCAAAATTAGACATGGTGATAGAAAAACGATACTAAAAGGCAAAACGGTAACTTATCATCTGTTACCAAACATCCAATGATCAAGATCGAAGTTGAAAGGAAAGGCAAAAGAATATTTTTCACTAATGCCAAATTCTAATACAAGGGCAAAAGACCGTACACTCACTCTCCCCTCAACACCGAAAGATATATAAGGACAGAAAGAAGAAGAAGAAGAAGAATGCCAAACCTGCACACTGACATCTTCATGCACGAAAAGTTAAATACCATGAAAAATGGATTGCTTCAGAAAATCTGTCGACGCCATCAGATTAGACAGGTTGGGAAATAACGATACTGGAAATAGAAAATGGATTATATTGATTGTGGAAGACTGGACACGTACATATATGCATTATACTGAGATGCTATTTTAAGGTATGATTTACATTGCATAGCCACTGAATTCTTGACAGTTGTTGACAAGGCGGGAGGGATACAACTTAACAAACATTATTGACGTAATTTCTAGACAGCCAACTGGGCACATTATTTCTGGTCAGGTAATTGGGCACATTATTTCTGGATAGCCAACTGGACACATTATTTCGACTTTCCTCCTTCCCTTTATTCCCTGACAATAAACTAAATTTTTGTCAAATTTTGAATAATATTATTTATATTTTAATTTATATTAAAATGATCTGTTTAATGTATTCATTAAAAAAATCTTATCTACTTCTTCAATTAAATTCGTCATCAATTAAGTGAAATCCGCAAGATCTATTTTAATTTCTTACCAAAACTATTTTAAACTCTAGTTGTCATGTTTAATCTTGTAAACTGCATGGTTGATATAAATGTCATGCTTTATTTTAGAAATATCATGTGTGACTTCATAAAATATCATGTCTGATTTGTATAAATGGTGCATTTGATTTGTAAACAATATTCTTGCATTAAAAATAAACTTTTATTTTCAATTCTACCATTTTGTTAATTCTGCGTTGCTGACATGAACTGTGTTTAATATTACCGATATCCTTCACTGAAAAAAAAAATTCTATAATCATGTTCAATTATAAGTCATTAAACAAAATATTTTTTAAAAAGCATACATATTTATGTATGCGTTATACCTCACTCAAATTCCTCCAGCTGTTCGAAAACAGTCCATGAAATGTTCTCTTGTAATTAGAACTCATGTTGTAGTATAAAAAAATATTGATACTGGAGTTTATTGTTTGAAATGTGTAGGCAATAGTCCACATTACGATACAACTGTTGAAGTATTTCCCCAAAATATTGAATTCTGGGCCAATTATGAAAGTTGTAAATGAGATCACCACACCTGGCGTATAGCACACTATCATAACACACGCTATTAACACTACCATCTTCACCATTTTCTGTTCTCTGGCAGAAATAGTTTGATGGTTAATTCTCTGTGATCTCATTTCTTGTCGCCATTTTGATGCTTCTTTAAGTTTCATCACCAACGCAACCGTAGCAATGACAACACCAAAAAATGATGCTGCACTAAGAGTAGAATGTAGAACATTCTCGATTCCTTCTACGCGTTTTCTTTTGCTGTTGTGTATCACACCAATGAGAGTTGTGTTTAACTTGGGAATGAACTTCCATCCAAGTTCTGAAGAGATATATTCAGGAGCCAGAGCAGATATATTAACAAGGTAAATAGTCACTATTACTAATGTGGTTTTCTTTCCAGTGACAAATTGTTTCACTTTCAGCGGAAAGGCAATACTTAGATACCTCTCCGTCGTTATATAAATTGTAATATAGCTCGTGGTTCTGCAAAAACAAACATGCAACCATGATCCTGATAAAAATGCAACATCAAACGGTACCCACGGAACGCCAGAACCAACAAATAGTGGATTCATGCATATACAGAACCATACTAGAAATAAAAGACAACATAAATCTGAGACAGAAAGTCCTAGAAACGCAATATTGACAGTATTGCTGAAGCCCTGCTTGCAAAAGATAATGGTATTAATAATATTTCCTGCAATACCAAAAATACCCACTGTAAATGAGATCACTACAAAGTTTATTGTTTCCGACAACTCCCTGCCGACGTCACTAATAATATCACTCATTTTCCACCTTCTTGGGGGCAAATTGTGAGATGTTAGCAAGTTCAGTGGCAAATATATTGGGATTTATTATATCACGTAGGGCTGGACATACTGCAAATGTCCTAGAGAATGAGTTCTCACATCTGCAACAGAATGCTGTAAATATAATCAAAAAATCACGATGAGAACAAAATTAATTCGAATATAATTCACGAGCTTCACAATTAAATATACAAGAGGCAAACGTTTAAAACAATAATAAACATATTTTTAACGTTTTAAAGTGATAAAGTTAATGCTTAACTGTTATAGAAAAGAAAATAGTGGCTACGATTTTTATTAAAACCTGTAATAATTGTATAATACAAAATATGTGTGGTTTTGTTTAAGGAGTCAGTTATTATTCCATAATCTAAGGAGTCGGGTATGATTCTATAATCTAAGGAGTCGGGTATGATTCTATAATCTAAGGAGTCAGGTATGATTCTATAATCTAAGGAGTCAGTTATGATTCTATAATCTGAGGTGTCATGTATGATTCTATAATCTAGGAAGTCAGATATGATTTCTACAAGCTGAGGTAATAAAACCCATTCTTCTATATCAATCGCACGTCATGGGGGCTGATCATAAACACGCCAACAATATTTTTTGAAAATATTTACCCTCCCCTGGAACCACCTATTCCTGCATAATTCGTTCACAAAAATTCCGACCCCCCCCCCTTTCCCTTAAACCTTAAACATGTAGATAAAGTACCAAAAAAATAAGTTTCACATTATTAGAATTAGTTTCCAAACGCAAACAATGTAATTGTTACATTAAAAGAAACTTTGTTAATAATATCCCATTTTCTAGACACTCCCTCCCGTTCTCCCCCCCCCCCCCCCCCACGTTATACAGTGTTGAATAGTTGTTTTACCCCCCGAAAAACCAATTTTAATCATTCATGAAATTTTAAGTCACCAAAACCAATGGTATGATTCTCATTCCAGCGTTCTAACCATTTGAATAAAGACATTTCGAGAACTCTAAATATGTAAATATATTTCCACACTCAAGTGAGGACCCACAAAACATATGTTCTATGTATCCATACTATTACTTTGGGCCACACATTTGTATGTATACATATTTAGCATTGCATGTTAATATCTTCATGTGAACCAATGTTGTTTATGGCAATACATATATATATATATATATATATATATATATATATATATATATATATATATATATATATATATATATATATATATATGCGACTGTTCATGTTATTGCATTTATTTATGTGAGAAAATGCGTATGTTATGCATGTATATATATATATATATATATATATATATATATATATATATATATATATATATGAATATATATATTTATGTGAGTGTTTGTTTATGTTAATGCACATATCTCCATCATGTGTTAATATGTATTGCATATTCTTGTGTGGCACTTAAGTGTGGAAATATATTTACATGCTTGTGCATTTTACGTGGTTATCTTTCATACATCTATGTTTCGATTTTGTTTTGTTTTATATGTATTTTTTATCTATTGTTGTTTGTATATATTTTTATGTATATGTATGTGTTGATGTATATATATATATATATATATATATATATATATATATATATATATATATATATATATGTTTATGTCCGTATTTGTTTGCATATCTATTGCATGCTGTGTCAAATGCTTATCCCTCTTGTATATTTATATAGTCTCTACTTCTATTGGTAGCCCCCCCCCCCTTTGCAACCAATTTCTTACTCTTTACTTCTCAAACCCCCCCCCCCTTTCTGCCCTTACAACCTTGTCATTACTCATCTATAGTGCGCAAAAAATATATCCGCCGCATATTGAAAGCACTCATTTTCTCTTTTACATTCCCTGTCTTCCAATAGTGTGCAAATTCATGACCAGGTATTGAATGCACTCAATGTGATATTTATTAGACATGCCTTGCATATTTTCACTTGACCTTGTTTCTTCGGTAAGAGAGACAGGATCCAGCCATTCTAGCGGTTAATATATGTACGGTTAGTGTTTTTGTGTTTCTTGAAAAGGGTCTCAATAGGACCGCAACGTAGAAAATTGTCCTGTTTTATTTTATTGCATGTTTTTATATACCTTTTCATCTAAATTTGTTCATAGTTAGGTATTCCAGTAACCTGTTTATCTTATTTTGCATTACTATTTGTTACTTTGGTTACTGCGACACCCTCCACTTTGTCGGACACCCTCCGACCATTTGGTTATTTATCTACAGGAAATAGAAAACGCGCCTTCCATTTGGTTATATCAAAATGTATAGCAATTCCAACATTGTCGTCGGACTGATGACACCTATTCAGTGCCCGTGATTAATTATACAAAATAATAATAGAATTATATCTTGTAAAGATACTGTTTTAAAACTATTTCAGAAACAATTAGTCCCTACGTATACGTTCATTAGCAACCACAATACAATGGCAATACAACGAGTACTGTAATTCTATTTTTGAGTGAAACCTAGAGCTAGTTTGGACGAATATGGATACCAAAACAATGGCAAAAAGACAACGCATGCGTGACCCTGGTTAGCGTTAGCTTTGAGCTTTGTTGATCATTGTGTAAGTACAAAAACCAGTTATTTCGTAGCGTTAGACTTCTATGCTGGCAATATCCATAGCGTCGTACACCGTGGAAGTGGTAAACAAACTGAACGTATTAGTTACCAAAGCAAAAGTCAGATGTAACGGATCATTTGCGCAAATAAAACAACTAAACAATGAATGTCCGTTCTCAGGACTACATCCTGAAGGAAATCTAGTAGCACCATTAGTCTGCTATAATGGAGATCAGATTGGAGTTTGAGAACGAACAAAAACTATTAGTAATTTAAAATATTCGTGGAACAATATAAGAATAAAGAATGATAAAGAGTTTATTGAATTGTTGCCCCATCAAAAATATAAGAATAAAGAATGATAAAGAGTTTATTGAATTGTTGCCCCCATCAAAAATATAAGAATAAAGAATTATAAAGAGTTTATTGAATTGTTGCCCCATCAAAAATATAAGAATAAAGAATGATAAAGAGTTTATTGAATTGTTGCCACATCAAAAAATATAAGAATAAAGAATGATAAAGAGTTTATTGAATTGTTGCCCCATCAAAAATATAAGAATAAAGAATGATAAAGAGTTTATTGAATTGTTGCCACATCAAAAATATAAGAATAAAGAATGATAAAGAGTTTATTGAATTGTTGCCACATCAAAAATGAACACATTAATTTTTTTTTAAATATCTAGAAATATGAACGCAATTCAGAATTATTAAAATTTGCTCAATTCTTCTTTTCTACCTCTTCTCACATTGGAAATATGGAGCAACTTTTCTCCTTTATGCTGGCTTAATTGACAGAGGAGAGTTACTGCGTCTGTCATATGTCTCTTGTTTGTGTAATATAACGTTAGAGTTATGTCTTCTCAACATGTACATAATTCGTTACAAAGTCATTGTTAAATTACACAACAGTGTTAAAACAAATAAATTCAGTCTTCACATAAGTATAAGAATTCGGCCGAATAATAATTGACATAATGAGAGCTACATATTCTTTTGTATATGTGCAGGAGTAGTGGATAGTTGTTTTTAATTTAAGGAAAGTAAGATATTAAAGCTAAATTTTGTTATTAATTTTTCAAACTCTTAAAAAACTAATGTTTTATAAATATATATTCATATAAAAGTTATAAGATTTATGTTTCCGTTAGAATGTGTATAATATAAACAGTATTTTTACATATAAAAATGCACCCTCTTTTTTGTTCTATTTTTGCTGCAAAAAAAATACTATTTGTCTTCTTTTTAAATATAGAAATATGGTAGCCCAAGTAAACTATACCTGCTTTGTATTGTAATTTACAAACATTACTTATTCTTAACTACCAGGTGTTGAATCATAAAGCTCATAAAAAACAAGAAATGTTTGCGTGCAACATTAAACGTTATGATATTATACATCATTATGATGTATTTATTTACCTTCTTTGGCGCTTGATTTTCAAATTTCATAAAGTTAAAAAAACAAATTAACTTATATTGTTTTATTATTACTTTTTTGCCTGTTTATGCCTATTCCCTTGTGTAAAAACAATACACGCACACATACAGGAATTTTGAGTTATCAAATAGCTTAATACATACAAATGCACACACATAAATAATTTATAGAGATCAGTGTTGATTCTCTAAATAACCACTGTCAATTCAACTCTCATGCGTTGTTACATCTAAAAAATGAAATACTATTATCACATTTAACACAATAATATCCATTTATATACTCCATTATTCCGAATGATGTCAGCTCGAATATAATAACAGATATTGAAATTATATGATTAATTAAACACTAAAATTACATAATTGTAGAATGGAGTAAAGATACTGGCATATTGAAGATAAAATTCAGAAATCACATAATATAACAATCCCTTTGATAGTCATAATAATGAGAAATCTGTGGAGATTAGGAAGGGGAAGACCATGATTATTATCTGCTATTTTAATTAAATATCGGCTCGCGACAGAGTGACACTAAATATATGTCATACGCTGTATATTATTAGTGATAAACTATGCCTAGACGAAGAGATATACAATCTTATTTGCACATAATAGTCTTTGCACAGCTGAACCACAATGAAAGTTTTAAAATTATGAATTCCAATGGCATAGTTTACGTATTGTTACATATGCTATGCGTGTATGTTATCGTTGACGCACACCGTACAAATACATGGGTGCCCGGTTCTCGTCTAAATAACTCCATCAGTATGTGACAGCTCACAGTTCTAGTACGGTTCTAGTTTATCAGTCTAATAGTATATCTTTTAAATTCTCGCTCTAGACCAATCCAATCATTAATTCTTTGCATCAATCTCACATATTTTTTGAGTGACCATGATTCTCATCTCTGAATATCTTATGAACAGATAAGGTCCCTATGTGCATTGATTATGTTAGAATGCTATAGTGATGTACCTTATAATAATGTGGCCATGGTTACCAGTGTGTCAGATATCTTACTATCATCAAAGCCCGCATGTTCAGGCATAAATATTAAAGTGATCTTTGTTTTCCCAGATTTAGTGAACAAGTCCACCAATTGATGGCGGACAACTTTCACTTCAGCTTTACGAAACATGTTCATTGAGGAACTAAGTATGCATGCGTGATAATAGTCATGAGACACCAGACACAACAGTGCATTCATAGCAATTGTTCTCTCCATCGTAAGACTGCCTCATGGTGAGATAATGTAACAAGTAGACCATTACCTATATCTTCGACACATAAAACAAGTGGTGGTAGATGTGAAATAAAATATTGAAGAAGAATATAACAGTACTAGTGGCTAACAGTACTTAAAATGATGTTGAATGTCAGTTGCAATCAATCTTCGTTATGGAGAAGACACTTGATTATGAAGATCAGTACTTTCAATGACTTTAGTAAACTACTAACATATAAATAAATAACACACTATAAATGAGAAATGTAAAATTCTAAATCTAATCAATATTAATGTATGAATCAGAGACATGGACAATAAACAAATAGATCATCTTCTTCTGCGTTCGTTCTCAAACTCCTGCAGATTAGCAGGATGTAGTCCGGAGAACAGAATGTGTTGTGTCATGGTTTACAGTATTGCTGCGATATCTGCGCCTTTCGGTCTAACACATCCGACTTCAGCATGGCTTTGGGTCACTTACCCTATATGGGATGGGACAGCCAACTCCATCTCATAACCTCCTTAGTCGCCTCTTACGACATGCATAGAAGATAAACAGTGTTGCTATTCTTTGCTCCCCTTTCAGGCGCCGGCAACACACGGGCGAACAAATAGATGAAAAGCAATTGCTACCTTTGATATGGGGATATGTAGAAGAATAGACCATCGTGGAAAGATTTTTTTTAAACCAAGAGGCTTAACTTCGCGAATGAAAAGATAACTATTGAAAGAAATACAAATAACACAAATATAATTTTGTTGGACCTATTAAAAGACATGACACCTTGTTGAAGACCTTATTTGGAGGTAACACGATATAGAGATGCACATGGGAAGAAAACTACATGGATGAGCACGATGTAGTCTATCAGAATGCAGCCCACGACAAGGCAAGAGACAATTAATATTGGAGCTCAGTTGCAGCCAACTTCCTTTACGGAAACATCGCTTGATGTTGTGATACCGTACGTTTGTTGTTTGTGTTAGCATTCATTCACACACCCCGGCTAAATCTCTCTTCTAGCAGGACAGAGATTATGGGATAAGGGTTTCAAACTCCTGTTGTATCTCTCTACTAGCAGGGCAGAGAGAAAGGGATATGGGTTTCAAACTCAAGCAGAAGCTTTCGTGTAGCAAGACGGAAATGAAGGAATAAGGGTTTCCAAATTTAAAAAATCGTATTTCAGTCATTTCATTTTTATTTCGATACTCTGGCCTCTTCATCTCTGTAATGATTTTGATACTCTTTTCTCTTTATCTCTCTAATACGTGCACAGAATACTACAGTAAAACTTTACACAATATGGTGATTGTTAGAATAAAAATATATGAATAAATGAATTAATAATCCTGTAACCCGTCAGGGTTGTAGGGGTACCACATTGGATGCTTCAGCGCACAGTGTCCTCCAGCGATTTCTATCTTCAACGATACGGAGGAATGAGGAAAAATCATGTCCTGTCCATTCCTTGATGTTTCCTATCCATGTCTTTATTTGCCTCCCTCTGCTTCTTTCTCCCTCCTTCTCCCCCCCCCCCTTCCCTTTCGATGGTTCCCTGCAGTATTGTTTTTTAACAAGGAATCATGTTTGCATACATATCCAAACCATGCTAGTTTTCGACGTTTCACTATTTAAGCAATGGTTCTTGTACACCTGCATACATCTCCATTTTTTTTCTTACATACAAATTTGTCTTATATTCCCAATAGGAAATTCGTAGAATTCGTCTGTAACATTTACACTCGAAAGCTTGTAATCGTCTCTCCATATCCGCAGTGAGTGTCCAACTCTCACAACCATACGACACAATAGAAAGCACCAGCGACTTATACAGTTTGACTTTCACTCCAACAATGATGTTGCTTTTCCAAAAGTTAGCCTTGACAATGACACTACAGCCATCTCCAGCTTTATTTTTAATTCTGCTTTGTATTTTCATCACATCAAATGTGGATCAGAGGTATATGAATGTATTCACCTCCTCAAGCTTAACAAGCTTATGTCCATTCATCATGATGTTGGTCTTTTATTCTGCATCTCTGCTTTTAACCAATATCTTGCTCTTTTCTATGTTGATTTCTATTCCGTACCGACTGGTAACTTTTTCCAACTTTGCTGTTAACTCTTGTAATTCTTGTTTTGACCCAGATATAAGATCAATATCATCAAAGATTTATAAAAATGGTTAAATAGAAATTTTAAGTAGAACAATATCACAGAATCGACATTTCTAATAAAAAGGTCTCTAACAAAATAGATATAGACATACACAGAGTGTAACCACTAAATCAAGCTGTGACTACATGGCAGCCATGTAGTAACTGACAGGTTGTGGGAAATAAAATAAACAAAGACAACGAAGAGAGGTAAAAACGATGGAAGTGTGAGTGATTACATGAAGAGAAAGTGCAGTACACAAGAAAAATGCAAAGTAGAAGATAAAGTCATAAATAATGTCAATAAAATAAATGGTCTTAGCTGGTTGGTGTGTGGTTGTCAAATGCGTGATACATGAGAAGCCGGAAGGCGGAAATACGAAATGAGATAGCTTCATCTGTATATTTGTAGCAGTCAAGGTATCACCAATTTCTGTCTTGTTTCTCCTAAAATATAGGCCTACCTTGTTTTTCCTTCAGTGTTGTTGTTCAGCACTACTAACTGTAGCGCTGAAGAAAAGTGGATAGATCGTGTAGCAATTTCGTATGAAGCGTTACAATACATGATAGTGTCGTCTGGGCGAAGAGTCACACACACGCGTGCCTGGCGACAGATAGGGAGGCTGTCACAGGCTAGGGTAGCCAACCCGAATTGTCAAGGCATGCCGAAATCGGATGTGCTAGGCCTACAAGATGCATAACGGTAGCACAACGTAAACACGCTCCCGGCGGAAACTGCATGGATATCCATGCTGGTTACAATGGAGCGAACGCAAAACAAACAAACAACATGATAGTGTAACGGTATGTTTTTATTTTATTTATTTCTGTAATTCTTTAGAAGCTTGAAATTATCCTGCTCTCCGGACTACTTCCTGCTAATCTACGTGAGTTTTAGAACTAAGATGAAAATAAGAAGAAATTATCCTAGACTGCCCACAAGCAGTCATACCAAAAGTCTGCTAAGTAATAACAATCACTAACAAGTTGAGTAGTAGTAGGAGTATTATCTACACCTACAGTACATCATTCTGATATTCTTGGTAACTACAGACCACTGTTTAATGAAGGTACCTTTCAGGCAGACGAATGTCAATTAACATGTCTTTATATTATTACAAATAGGCCCTTAAACAATTATGTTCTCGTGGATGAGATGTATAGAAAGTTATTGGATAGTAATCAGAATTGTTACTGCTTCGATTCGTCAGTAGGTTGAAGAGAGTCTAAAGTGGAGTAATGTGTGACACTGTTACCTGGCACTTTTGCCGAAAGAGGCAATTAAGGACGTTTTGGAGAAGGAATTGACTAGTCCTTCCCAAAGTGGATCAACGTGACCCAAAAATTTATTGAAGACAAATGTGTTTTGCTGAATGGCAAACAAACTATAAACTATGACACAACTGAATCCATCTCCGGATGATATTCTGCTAATCGAAAGGAGTTTGAGAATGAACTCAGAAGAGGAATAACTGCTCCAATTTCATGTCTTGGTACTGTGTAACCACATTACTCAACAAAAATACAACAACGGACTAAAACATTATGTAATACCGTATGTCGTCACAGAAATGTAAGGTATATCGTTATTAACACAAAAAGGGTGGTAAGAGAAGACAAGAAATATTGTGGGGAGGTACCAAATTCTTCTATACACGGAATTAACGCATTAAGATACATAAATTAAGGCAGTGCATTACTGATTTCCACAACTAATGCCCCATTTCATGTTTTATCTTGACCATTGTACGGATAAACACAGACAGTCACAAGTGTACACATGATAACAAGTGCACACATGATATAATACAAGTGTAATACAAGTAATACAAGTATAATACAAGTGTACACATGATATTATACAAGTGTACACATGTTATTATACAAATGTACACATGATATTATACAAGTGCACACATGATATTATACAAGTGTACACATGATATTATACACGTGTACACATGATATTATACAAGCGTACACATGATATTATACAAGTGTACACATGATATTATACAAGTGTACACATGATATTATACAAGTGTACACATGATATAAATGGAACAGCTTGGAATGCAAAAGTTAGATAGACTTTATACTCACAAAAAGAAACAATAGACGAAAAATAAGACTCGCGAGCAATACCTAACATATTTGCTGACACTGACAATAAGACTAATAATAACAGTCAAAACAAACAGCGCGAAAAATAAAAGCACAAAGCACCATGGGAAACTAGACAGGTTTGTTCCAGAAAGCTATGTAGTTTTGTTTTCTGCCTCTAGGTATACTCTTGTTGGCAGCTTCCAGGATTATGCCTGTTATTAGTTTTGCATCTTTTCGTTTACCGATGATAACATGACATAATGCCTATAAAGCCAGAGGCAGATCATATATCAGATCCTGCACCACCGATGATAGATCTAAGTATGCTCTAGAAAATCGTCTTATTTTTTAATTGGGTACCCTCAAGCCTTTTGGATTCAACTTCGACAACTCTTTTGTCTAGTACTGGGTTTGTGTTGTCTTTGTCTTCATTCATTGTGTTCCTTCATTTATGTCACCTTTTTGTTCGTTATGTTTCCACATATATTTACGGTTTTTTGTGTGTTGTTTTTTTATTTTTTTATTTTTTTGTTTTGTTGTTTTTTTTTACGGCCTGTCCTTCCTGCATCTCATTTCCATATTTCTGTTGTGTTTCACGTTTGTGTATTGTGATAGTTTTCCATTCGTCGTCTTTTGATGTTTTTTACCTATCTTAATAAAGCCTTTTTTGGTTGAAACGTTGAGTATGTTTTGTGTATTGTAATTTGTATTATTTCTTGTGTGCACATCTAGTACCCACTAGTTTTAGTGATAGTCTGCCGTGTCTGAGTGGAACTGTTATAAAGACCTGTGTTTTACGTAAGTACAATTCTTTCTCCATGACGAGATTTTGAATGAGACACATCTAGAGAATTAGATATTGCAATGTCTGCCTCATTAATACAAAATAAATATACTGAAAGTAAATAGCTATTATATGTTATTGGCTGTACATAAATTACAGAAAAAGTTTTTACTAATCGTTTTACTATTCTTCATCTTCTTCTTCTTCTTCTTCTTCTTCTTCTTGTTGTTCCAAGTTTGATACACAGCAAGTCCGGTTTGCTTAATAAATTATGCTATGTTTGAAAGCTGCTCGGTGCTTCCATAGAGCTATTTGTGGATATTCATCTCTGTCGGCCAGTGTTCTTCCCTTAACGGATTTAGTGTATTGCAGTCTTACAGTATATGTTCAGCGATCTATGCTGCCTGCCTACATATAAACAAAGGTGATGGAACCAGTCTTAGTCTATTTAAGTGGCTGTTTAGTATGCTGTGTCCTGTTCTGAGACCGAGGATAATAACATTCTCAGGTTTGTCGACATAGTGATAGTTGTCTTATGGGGCGAATTTCCTGATGGATTTGATGAGTGTCATCTTTACTTGGTAGGTTTTTTCTGTGTCTTTTTGTTCTTGTGTTGCTCCATCCTTTGATAGTCTATCTGTCTCTTAATTTCCTAGCATGCCACAGTGGAATGGTATCCACTGTAGTACTACCCTTTTTTGGATGCTCACTTCTCGTATGTCTTCCTTCACGTCTGGGAGTTTGTAGCTGTAAATGACTGGTATGACAGACATTGCATTAGTAAGAAAAACCACCTGTTGACATTGGCTTGTTGTGTTTTTAATTATTTCTGCAGCAATATTTAGAGCCTGTTCTTCTGCAGAGTAGTTGGAGCAGACCTTCCAGCTGGTGAACATGTGAATTGATTTTCTTTTTCTGAATATTTTATATCCACTCAATCACGTCCATTCTTCACTCCTCAAGGTTGCTGATGCGTCAGTATATACTTGTATCCATGCTTCTCTGAGGTACATATCTTCAATCATGTTGCATACTATTGTTTTTATTTGGAGAGTATTCAGTTGTATCATAGTGTAGTTGTTTTTTTGGGGTTAATCTGATAGTGAGATTTTGATATTGTTCCCATGGAACTGAGAAAATAATTGGTGTTACTTATCTTGTTATTTCTGGTAGGTCTTCCTTATATTCTATGTTTAGTTTTTGGATCGGTGAATAAAACTGCTCCTCTTCAGTCTTCCACTGCCTATGTCACCGAATATGGCTGGCATTGGATGGTGCTGGCATGCTCTTGTACTTTTCTGCATGGATCATGGTATTCATGTCCCTCCTGTATGGTAAGGGGGTGTACCTGTAATTTTTTTCTATTTAATATATGGAAGAGGTCTTCATGGTACCTGTGACGACGTGAAGTGCTTCATTTTGTACCTTGTCCAAGACTTCTAGATGGGAATTGGCTACTGAAGTCCATGCTCTTGATCCATATTCTAGTACTTGTCTAATTGCAACTGTATATACCTTCTTTAAGTGTGCTTCATACACTCCACCAGCTTGTTCCTGCCAATTTCCTCAGGATATTAAGTTTTTTTCTAGCCTTTGCTTCTATTTTCTCAATGTGAGAATTCCATGTAAGTCTCTTATCTAGTGTAGTGCCCAAGTACACCGGCTCGTATTCTGTTTGGATACGTATATTTCCAAGTTTTATCTCTCTTGCGGGTCTTTTAGACCTCGCAGCATAGGACAATCTTTATATGTGAAATGAAATGTCTGAGAAAAGCTGCAATGGTTACTAAACTAAATAAAATAAAAAATGAAGAAATTAGGAAAAGAGTTAAAATATATCATGTATTGAACATACTGACAGACAGCAAGTAAAATGGTTCGGTCATCTTATGAGAATGAACCCAAACCAAATACCAATAAGAACATATAATAAAAGAATATCCGGGTATACGGCCAAAGGTAGACCAAGAAAACGGTGGATAAAAAACATCAACATAGCCTTGAACAAACACTGAATTAATGCAACCAAGTCGACACATCTGGCCTTGGAGCGATAACTTAAACGCCCACCCATACGCGTAACGGCAAGTGTGAATACATTAAACCACCAAACACCTGGGAACAGACAATAGATAATCTTCTTTACTGTTCCCTTATTTGTGAGTGTTAATAGTGTTGCTAAAGACTTTTCAGCATTGACCTATATCATCCATTTCTCTGCCCATGCTGCTATGTTGTCTGCTGCCATTTTTATTTTCTTGTTGCCGATCTTTAGATATTCTTCTACACACCACCAAGTCATCAACAGACATAGCAGCTTTTACACCTTGTGGCAGTTCGCATATTAGATCGTTTATGAACACACGTACAAAGTTGAAGACAGTCCTGAGCCTTGAGGAACTCCATGTTTAGGAGAACGTTTTTGCTGTTGTGACCTTACATAGTAACTCTTGCTTTCCGATTGTGTAGGAAGGATCGCATTCACTTACTCATGTTACCTCTAATTATATTTCATTGCAGCTTTACTCTCAGTCCATCTTTCCAGACCTTGTCGAAAGCTTTTTGAAGATATATCCATAGGGTGAAAACTTTCGTATTTTCTTGAAATGCATCTGCTGTGAAGTTGACAGGAATGTTATTTCGTCATCTGTGCTGTTACACTCTCTAAATCCAGCTTGCTCTGGTACCAGTAGCTTCTCTGGTTCTAAGTACCATTTCAGCCTTCTGTTAATTATCTTTTCCATTGTCTTGCAGACACAACTAGTTAGACCTTTTGGTCTGTAGGTGTCATAGCTGTCAGGCTATCGTTACTCTCAACCCCCCCCCCTCCTTGTTTGTCAACAACTATCATTTCAGGAGCACTTTCCCTGTTTAATTATGTCCACAAAATTATCCCTCCTTCCACACCCCCCCCCCCCCACCTTTCAACACTATATTTTAGCAGAAAGGGTACGGATATAATACATGTTTTGTTTCACATTTTTAGGAACACTTTCAAACAATTTAATTGGTATATTAATCAACAGTACTGTTGGCGTCCACTTTTGTTTAACTCCTCATCCGCCTTGCCAACAAGTATTCAACAATTTCAGTCCCAGTCTAAATTGTTTACATAATTTATAGACAGCCCATAATGTCCTACAAGAATTATGTTAATTCCTAATATAAACGCATTTCAACTCTAAGTGACATCTTCGACTTTATTATTGACATATTTGCATTTAAAATAAATGTATGTTGTTAATTTTACTAGTTTGTCAATTCTATTTTTGTTTTGATTTTGTGTTATGACTTTAACTATACATATTTAGTTTGGTACCAATTATCGACTAATACTCTGTTACACATCATGACACAAAATTAATATTTTATGTGACAAGAGATTTACAGAACAATTTTTATTGTCTGTATTTATTATATGCCCTCATTTTGGTAGGGTATCCTATTCAGGACATAGCCATCAACCCAGTTTTGTTTTGGTTGTAGTGACTTCTGTGCATAATAAATACACTCTGTAGTTTGTCATTTCTTTCTAAACGGTACGGATGAACAATTTCCTATGGCGGGGATCGAGCTCGGTACCTTGGCCGTCACAGAAGCGCTCTGCACCACGCCGCCACAGAGCCGGACACATGCATTTTTAGAACATGTTGTTCAAAGCTATCTCCTATGTACTGTTGGCAAAATACTTGCTAGAATTGTACGACTCAAGTTCTAGGTGATCGGGTATATCTTGAATCGTGGAAATCTATCAACCACATATATATTTTCATTATGTCAATTATAAGAGAAATACTGTGAATAAAAGCAGCCATTGTATGTTGCTTTCATTGATCTTGCAAAGGCATTCGAACTAGTAAGTCGTGAGGGCTTGTTCAACGCTCTCGAGAAGAAGAGCTGCCCACCAACCCTCTCAAGTATAGTTGAGTCATTCCACACAAGCATGAAAGGTACTGACATCTTTGATGGTATTTCTTCAGAGGAGTGTGTAATCAAGAGGAGTGGCGTAAAACAAGTCTGCATTTTTGCCTCTTCTCGTTTTGGAGTACACGTCTCTCTCCTCTTGAAGCTTGTTTTCGCACCCAGGTGGGTAATATATTCATCCATGCAGGAACAGATCGTGTTATCTGCAATGCTCAAAATTTGAAAATTTAAAACCAGGATAAAGATGTTGCTGATAAGAGTTGATCTTTACAGATGATGCTACAATTAGACACATTCAGGGGAGAAACTGAAAAACTTACTAACTGCTTTTTTTCTGGTTCGTGCCGTAAATTGTGCTAACACTTAACAAAAAGAACATGCAAATTATAACGCAGGCTGCCGTCAAGAAGCCGAAAATTATCATTGATGGTGATAAGCTAGAGAATTTTGACCACTTTATATCTAGGATCCTTGGTCAACAAGAAATTATCCCTGAATCAAGAAATAAGCATCAGAATTGAAAAAAAAACGTCTACAATAATAAATAAACTAAAAATGGGAACTTTGAAATTTAACAGTAAAAACATAAACTCCTGCTTTACAAGGAAATGTTATCACTTCTTGGTTTGCAAAGCTTGTGTCCTCATCACCCTTTTCTACGGCAGTGCAACGTGGACAATCTATATGCACAAGGAGGGACGACTATACAGCTTTCATACGCGGTGCCTACTTAGAACTATTGGAGAAAGGTGGCAGGACAATGTCACACTGTGTATTGGAGAGTAGAGGCAATACCACAGTATTTTCTATGCTCAAAATCATACGGCTGGGACGCACTGGGAGAATGGGCGACGGTAAACTACAGAAGGCTCTACATTATGGAGAATTACAGTCTGGGAAAACATCTCGTGGTTGACCTCTACTTCGGTACACAAGCATCTACAAAAGCGATATGCGTGATACAAGTATTTATACGCAATCGTGGGAACATAATGGAACATGGACCGTGTTGCATGGAGGAAAGCGATCCTGCAATGGTATAACGACAAACAAGAAAGTGATATCTGTTAGTTCAAGGGCTGCACGTCTAAGAAGATACACAACAGCAGATCATGGTACACTAGGCCGTGATTCCTTTACATACTGTGAAATGCTCTTTGTGGCTCAGATTGATCTTGTGGGTTACATCCATCATCGACATGGATCGTTGATTATATTTTTTATAGCACATTAATAATACTATCTTTTGGAAACACTGAAATTTGCCAACCTGCATTCGAAGTTATTCGAAAACAATTCATGAGATGTTCGCTTGTACCTTACATTCATGTTTTAATACAACAAAATATAAAAACTGGAGTTCATGCTTTAAAGAAATTTACAAGTAAAGAATTATTAGTCTAAAACATTAATAACAATAATACAAGAGCCATAGAAGTTGTCAATCAGATTGCGTAGTAGGAGTGTAGCTCTAGCAATGAATACTACCATATCCACTACTGTTTCCTCGCAGCATTTGCTTACTCTGTTGTTGTAGTTTTTTTTTTTTTTTGTTTTTTTTAAATCTAGCTTTTCATCTATATTTCTAAACAACTTGCTCATATTCGTCCAGTTTTTTTTAATAAATGTCACTTTGACTCAAACCAAATATGTCGTAGCACAGCCTGCAAATGCCGAACATTCATGATCCGATCTATGATTTTTCTATTGCTTTAGTACGTACGAGCAATAATAATTATATTGCAGTATAATTTTTATACGACGACCACCTAAGATACTTTACCAAATCGGCCAATATATAGGGGTGGTCAACATATGAAACAGAACATACTGTACTGATATTTTATTGTAATGAATGTCTTGTCCATTAAAATATAAATTTCGATACATATTCAATACAGGAAGGACGGTTTTGTCAACTTTGTAACTTCTGCTGTATTTGCTTTCCTTTCTTAATTAAGCTCTAGACAAACTCTAAGTAGACATAGTCATAAATCAGGATAATTATATTGACAAAGTAGAAAACATATATTATTAATGTAGTTCTTTTTGAGATTAATATTTGTTTCAAAACCAGCGAAATGTCAATTCTTATATATTTCTCCAACTTTATGTAAACTGTAATGTAGTTTGTGATTTGATAAAACCGAAGTAGCATCCGCCCTCCTGATAGAACGATCAATTCAATTGGTCTCCAAAGAACTCCAGTCTCACGAATTCCTGAACTAATGAATATATAGAGCCATACCAAAAGGCAACGCAGATCAGATACGTCAAGTCTCAAAAATACAGTATTTGCAATAGTTATGAAGTCTTGCTCATCTAATGTGATCATATTTATAAAAATAACTACATTACAAAAGCACCCAACTATAATTGAGATTTATAAGTTGACAATATCAAACAATTGACTGTTTTCATCACTAATTACTCGTATATTGCGTATTTTCCAAAGTTTGTACTAGCTAAGCTGTGATTAGATAGTCAACAAGCACTGTCTTAAGACAGTTTTGTGAGAGTAGTTAGTCCAGTTGTTATGCCTTAAACATGGAAAACTGGATCTCACCGAATCTGTAAAGAAAAATGTATATGGATAAAGAATATTATGAAAAATCAAAGAATAATCAAACGTCTACATTTTATATATACCTCATAACAGCAATAAACATCATTTATTGATGGCTTGTATATCATTTTATCAATATAGGAACACTTTGAAAATTGGTTGCAATTGTATTCTGATCATGTGTCTTCACTATACTATATCGTCAGTTTTACCACTGACATTTTTTAAATACTCACATTTTGCCATATAAATCAGACCAAGATAACCCGTGAATATATACATTAAAAATTCACAGAAATAAGACCAGAGAAGTAATTACTACACCTTTTAAAGGTGATTTTCTGAATTCTATGTCCGATTCCATCGTCTCTTCATGAAACTGTTGGTGATCTTTCTTGTGGAAATCGGAAAGATTTACTAATTTTTATCTAAATATCTAGTATTTCATGAGGGAGGGGGGATCCAGATTAAGGCGAATTTGGCAAAAATACCCCCAGACAATGACCTAAAAACCTCAGATTCAGTGAAAAAACCTCAGCTGTGGCAACGCTGTCTATTCTAGGTAGCTTGATTATCTGATAATAGATACCATTACTCTTACTAGTCCACTCGTACAGTCAAAAATGTTCAATACAAGCGTTTCCCGATGGCATACTAGCTGATTAGCTGCCCAGTATTTTTTTCTTTTCTTTTTTACCTACTCGTCTTCCTCTTCAATTTGCGTTGACACTATTTTCTCCAACTTTCCTCTAGTCCTGGTGTGTTCAAAAATGTGGATTGTCTTCTTCTGATGGAGTCAGCAGGTATTACCGGTCGCCAACACATCAGACCTGAACACAGAGAATGTAAACATGACCTGAAAGGCCGATTATGATTATTTATGTGCCTTTCGTAGATCGGCCTTAGCTTTTATTTTTGTGATTGCAACTCCAAGTATATAAATAGTGACCAACGAAAATAACAATAACAATCAAAAATTGTAACGAATGAAATCCAAATTAATTCTGTATAGAGGTCTTCTACTACTCTTGGTCTCGCTATGATGTGAGTAAGCAACTCTCTTTTGAATGAATCTCTTTGAAGATATCCTTTTGTTTGTTACGCTTTTTCTCTGTCCATGGGGGGGAGGGGGGAGGTCTCCATGATTTTTGTTAAGCCGTGACCATCGGCAATATAAGACTTGATGGATTAAGCCTTCTTAATGACTCATCTGACTATTTCCTTGATTTTCATTACTCACTATGATTACACTTCGATAGCCTATGAAAACCAAGGAAATAGCCAAATGAGTCGTTTTAAAAGGCTGGGACACCTGAGAAAGTGAGTCGTGGTATTACAGACACTAAGAAAGTGAGTTAGGGAGTATTACAGACACTAAGAAAGTGAGTTAGGGAGTATTACAGACACTAAGAAAGTGAGTTAGGGAGTATTACAGACACTAAGAAAGTGAGTTAGGGAGTATTACAGACACTAAGAAAGTGAGTTAGGGAGTATTACAGACACTAAGAAAGTGAGTTAGGGAGTATTACAGACACTAAAAAATGAGTTATGGAGTATTACAGACACTAAGAAAGTGAGTTAGGGAGTATTACAGACACTAAGAAAGTGAGTTAGGGAGTATTACAGACACGTGAAAAAGTGAGTTAGGGAGTATTACAGACACCTGAAAAATGAGTTAGGGAGTATTACAGACACCTGAGAAAGTGAGTTAGGGAGTATTACAGCCACCTGAGAAAGTGAGTTAGGGAGTATTACAGCCACCTGAGAAAGTTGGTCAATATGTATTAAAGACGCAAGAAAAATCTGTCATTTGATACGAAACTGAGAGACACTGAAACTGTTCTATACAAGCGTTTCCCGATGGCATACTAGCTGATTAGCTGCCCAGTATTTTTTTTTCTCTTAGTTTTTACCTACTCGTCTTCCTCTTCAATTTGCGTTGACACTATTTTCTCCAACTTTCCTCTAGTCCTGGTGTGTTCAAAAATGTGGATTGTCTTCTTCTGATGGAGTCAGCAGGTATTACCGGTCGCCAACACATCAGACCTGAACACAGAGAATGTAAACATGACCTGAAAGGCCGATTATGATTATTTATGTGCCTTTCGTAGATCGGCCTTAGCTTTTATTTTTGTGATTGCAACTCCAAGTATATAAATAGTGACCAACGAAAATAACAATAACAATCAAAGAAAGTGAGTTAGGGAGTATTACAGACACTAAAACAATGAGTTAGGGAGTATTACAGACACTAAGAAAGTGAGTTAGGGAGTATTACAGACACTAAAACAATGAGTTAGGGAGTATTACAGACACTAATAAAGTGAGTTAGTGAGCATTGCAGACACCTGAGAAAGTGAGTTAGGGAATTTTACAGACACCTGAGATAGCGAGTCATGGTATTACAGACACTTGAGAAAGTGAGTCGTGGTATTACAGACACCTGCAAAACTGAGTGAGGGAACATTACAGACACCTGCGAAAGCGAGTTAGGGAGTATTACAGACACCTGAAAAAGTGAGTTAGGGAGTATTACAGACACCTGAGAAAGTGAGTTAGGGAGTATTACAGCCACCTGAGAAAGTGAGTCCTGGTACTTCAGACACTAAGAAAGTGAATTAGGGAGTATTACAGACACTGAGAAAGTGGGTCAATATGTATTAAAGACGCAAGAAAAATCTCTCATTTTGATGAGGAGTTGGACCCTGGCTCTTTCGCCCTCTTAGCCGAGGTGTCGTTCACCGACATCGTGTACCACTTGTCCAAGTTCGAGTCTCACACCACGCGTTTGAGAGCAAGGCGTTCTCGAGCTGAGCGTCCTTGTCTCAATAGCGCCTGAGCCCATCAAGTGTATTTCCGGTGTAGGAAAACCTGACAGTAGAGTTGGGCCAGGGATAAACCGTTGTCCCTTTTGTGCCTGAACCCATCGGATACGGAACCCTTTCTCTCTGCAAGTGTACTTCCGGTATAGGAAACCTTGACAGTAGAGTTGGGCCAGGACTACCATCGTTGTCCCTTTCTTGCCTAAGCCCATCGGGTACAGAACCCTTTCTCTTCGCGAGCATATTTCCGGTTTAGGAAGGCTCGACATTAGAGTTGGATTAGGTCTTCTTGCTTTACCAAACGCCAATGAATGGGTCTGGGGCTCTGTCTGTAAGGAACACAGGTAACTAGAAGCTCGTCTCGAGCTGACGGAGCTTGTAGTTCCCCTTTCCTAGGGACTTTTCACTTTCTATTTGCAGTTCGCGCTGCCCTCTAGCGCTGTTCTGCCCTTTTATTGTTTCATTGTAATCGGTATGAAATCTTTTTTGTCTCTCGCCATGCATCTACCTTTACGTGCATTTTACATTGGCCGCCCCTCCAATGTTCGGACTGGACTGACTAGCTTCACTGTATGTAGACAGTGTCGCTATATGTGGTGATGCTGGTGGTGTCGGAGATATTTTTGTCTCTTGTGCAGTCAAATCTCTTTCCATCTGCTACCTCCACATTCTCGGACACGATCCCCAAATGGTTTGGCCAGAATCAGCTCGAGCTGCTGTATTTCTGTTTCCAGGGTGCACCGCGTGGAGGCACATTTGGGATCTTGTTATCTGCTAACCCTGGGTCCGTCTAGAGCAATGCGTTCCCTTTGCACCCCTGCTAAGCGATAAAAATTTTGCTTCTATCAGGTTTTCTGCGTCTGAAGAGTCTTCATTGTCGAACATCAAAAGCTAGTAAACTGCCATTTCAGCCAGTAACATCAAAACCATGGTTATTTAATGTCTCTTTCACGTTGTGAGGTACGCTTTTACCAATCACTAACATGAGGTAAATTTAGTTCATCAGAGCTTTTTTAGTATTAAAATTAGGTGACATTCGATTCAACGGACCATAACCTCCTAGGTATTATAAAAATATTAAAATGTTTGATGTAGTACTTTGTATGTCCATCACTTTTTAGCATTGTAGTTTACATTTTGTTTCAGATGGGTTGTACTTTTATAGTTTACTGGATCTGGGACCAATGTGTAAGATTATAGTTTCATTTAAATCAATCTGGGGGGTGTTTACAAAATGGCTTAGACAAAAGATATTGGCCCGATGGATGTATTTGCCACACCACTATTACAAACACTTGTAAAGTGTGAAAACATTATCCGCTTGTTGTTTTTTTTTCATTTATAACAAAGACAATTAAATCACTATTCAATGTCCATGTTTCACCGCAATAGTTGTTGACATAGCTAACTAAAGATCATACTAAAGATCACCTCTAAGGCAAACAAGCAAGCACATCGTTTCGAGAATACTAAACTACAAATAAACCATTATATGTAACACGAAAAAGGTTCAATCAATCAAGTGCCATGCCGACTGGCGTAGGCGATCATGTTTCTCCATGACTCTCTGTCTCTTGTATTGTCAATAAGCTCGGTTGGTGAGCTTCTACCGTGCCACGATACAAGCCCATCTAGTAACTTTTCTCTTTGTCGACCTCTATCTGTCGAAAAAGGTTAGGTAAACATAATGCTACACTTAGAGAAGCTATTAGCGTAACAGCATGATACAAGACACAGAAAACAGCAACACAATTAAATAAATAAATAATAGTACTGTTACAATTACATTTACAATTTTATCATAGTCCATGTCAACCAACGGAACACATGATGATGATGAAGCAGCTTGCTTCTTGTACAGAATAACCCATGTCTATGTATGTAGTGCTTATTTTTTCTGAAATCCTAAGAGTTTTAAAATATATTGACACATCTCTCGTAGGGACTTTTTATATTTGACACTAAAAACATACGCTTTATGTGCAAATTACATCTTTGCAAATCATACACTAAAAATGATGTATATTAAAATAGATGTCATGGCAGCTTGTTTTAATTATACTCTTAGTATTTGTCCCGTTTGATACTCCGCTAAGATTGATTGTCCACACAAGTCTTTATATACAGATATAGCAAACTAAAGTCGAGTTCTGTAATTATGTGGTTAACGAGTGTGAGACATTGCAACTGCAAAGATAATTGCATATTTTAAAATGTTATAATTGTTGGTCGTTGTTACAACTTGAGGACAACTAACAAGAATATTTTATATTAATATTACATGAGAATAGTTGAAAATAGTGTTGATATATACATATATTAGAATTGTAATAAAAGAAACTGTGACACAACTACAGCCAATGTCTCAATGTGAACACGTACAATGTTTGAATACTATTTATACGAACTAAAACATGCGACATCGTATATGATTTTGCTATGTCCGTTTTGTATATATTATGTGTGCGATATTAACGTCTTTAAATCTAACAAAATAACGATGCAATATTGTCTTGAGAAATGTCTCTACTTTATAGTTTCGCAATAATAATATCCTGTTTTGGTGGTGCACTCTGCTAGACTGTAACCTGTCCATCTTGTGATGTTACTATCCTATTTGTTTCTCTGCCTACCTCTTGATCGCGTCTCTTCGACTTTATCCTCAAGTAAGGTCTTCAACAGGGTGTCATGTCTTTAAATGTCCAAAATATTTTATTTGCCTGATCTTTATTTCCCTTAATAATTATGTCTTCACACTAAGTGTTGTTAGAACCTCTTTGTTTGTTTTCTTCTCTTTACGTGATGTTCTACCTATTCTTCTATATACCCACATCTCAAAGGCATCAATTCTGCCTTCTGATTATTTGTTTAGTTCCATGTTTCGGAGCCATACATTAATATAGAATAGCTGTAGCATTTTATAATTCTCATTTTTTACTTCTTTGTAATTTGTTTAGGTGTTAATATTTTATTCATGTCATTCAAAGTACTTTTAGTCATTCATATTCTCCTTTTAACTTCTATTTCACATTTGCCATCATTTGTTAATATGTGTCCAAGATATTGACAGTGTTCTACTTGTAGTTTCTCTCTATTTTCTGTTTCTGTTTAGCTACCTGTTCTTCTGTGACTTTGCTGATTATCATGGGTTTTTTTTGTTTTTGTTTTTGGATATTTATATCCAGTCAATATACATTACTTGATTTATCGAATTGATCTATTAGTCTCTGTAGTTCATGTTCACTTTCTAATAAAAGGACAGTGGCATCTGTATATCTCAGATTGTATATGTTATACTATTGACCTTAAGTCCTGACATTCCTTCTATATGTTTAAAGATATTTTCTGTGTAGATATTAGATAGGTTTAGTGATAAAATACATCCTTGTTTTACCCCTCTTCTTATTTCTATGTATGGTGTGTAGCTGTTTTCACACCTTATTGATACAGTCTGTTCCCATTATATATTTCTAATCAATCTGATGTCTTTTATGTTAATAATAAACTTTCAATCACAATATCAATATTGTCATTACAAGACTACGATATCATTCATCATCATCAGGTGACATATTCTTTTCAGAAAGTAGTCTTCCCTATGGATCTATTGAATTCTCCACGGTCTTGAGCAAGTTGTCCTGCCTCTTCTAGTTGTAGAGAGGTTAATTAGTTTGCCTCTCTTTTAGAGAGGCGTTCCTCTTTCAACCAGCGGACAAAGTCCAATTAGGTTATATCAGGAAACACTACCATAAAATATTAAGAGGTAACAAAGACCCCAAGGTCTCTTCTAGTGATATGCGCAGGCATTCTTGAATGTTTTTTGATTCAACGGCGTCTTGGGCGGTCTTTGTCCCAGTTGCCTTCTATCATCCCCTCCAGTAACACTCTGTCTATGCCGTCGTGTCTCTTATTTGTGACCGAAAAAAACTAGCTTTTTCTTTAATATGGTGTTCAGAAGCCAGCCTTCCTGGACGTTAATTGTTCGTAACACCTCCTAGTTTGTTTTCCTTGCTGTCTATGGTATTCTCAAAACTCTTCTATAGCACTTTAATTCAAATTATGTTATCCTCTTGGCCACTGTTTTATTTTGTGTCAATGCTTCACATCCATATGTCGCCACAAAACACACACATGTTCATAGTAAACACAACTTTGTTCTTATGTTAGTACCCTGCCATAGTTTTTTTAACTGGTTTTAATTTTGACAGGGCCATTGCTGTTCTTCTCTTAATCTCAACTGCGCAGTCACCAGCATAGTTTATATTAGTTCCTAAATAAATAAATTGTGTGACTTCTTCTAAATTGCAGTTCTCAATATTAATTTTGGGTCTTCATTTAGTTTTCTCAGTTGCCATTATTTTTTTTTTCATATTTTAGAACAAGTTTTACTGTTCGCTGATTTTTTTGGGGTGACTTAATTATGTTCAGTATATCGTGTTCGTTTGTTGTTAATAGCACTGTGTCGTCTGCATATCTAATTTCTGGTATATGCAGCCCTCCTATATGTATGGGTCTGAAATCAGTCTTCACTGTTTCTTGTTTCACGTTTCTCGTGATATTTTCCGCATAGATGTTGAACAAGTATGGAGATAAGGTACAGCCTTGTCTTACTCTTTTCTGTACATTGAACCACACCGATCTTGCACCCTCCAATTTTACCGCTGCTTTTTGGTCTTTATACAGCTTTGCTATTAGTCATTTAATGAGTTATGGGGACCTATGTCGCTCATTATTTCCCATAATTGATGATGATTGACACAGTCGAATGCTTTGGTGTAATCTATGAAATATGCGTGTAATTCGATGCTATACTCTCTACATTTCTCTATGATCATCCTCATGTTAAATATATGATCCCTCGTACGTCTACCGGTTCTTAACCCTGCTTGAGCTTCGAAGATCTCATCTTCCATATTGTTATGTATTATTTTCTTTATAAAGTGCAGTAGTATTTTACTAGGCTTGGCTGATCAAGGCGATTGTTCTATAATGCGAACATATTTGCATATCACCGCTTTTGGTTATTGGTATGTATACTGAACGTTACCAGTCACTTGGTTCAGTTTCCATTCTCCAGATATTATTGCATAGCTGATAAAAGATATTAACGCTGCATTCTAATACAGCTTGAATAATTTCAGCTGTTATGTCGCACAAAACGCTGCTATTCCTTTCTTTAAACTGTGAATTCCTGATCTAATTTCCTCTATTGTGAGTTCTGGTTCTTGTGTATTTCTGCCTGTGTTTATCTGGCTCCCTATGTAATTTTTGGGTGTCTCTGAGTACATCTCTTTACAGTATTCTTTCCACCTTTCTAAAAAGTCACATTGTTCTGTAGGGGTGTTTCCTGATTTTTCTTTGATTACTCGAATAGATGTTTTATATGTTTTTTCTTTATGGTATTTGCTGCGAAAAACATGTCTTTCATTTTTCCTTCTTCGTACATGTCCTGTATGTTTTTTGCAGGAGTCCTTGATAAATTGTTGTTTACCCTTTCTTATTTGTCTTTTTTTTCCCTCGTGAGTTATTTGTATAATGCATGGCTGTTGTTATTGTTGTTGGGCTTGACTTTTCTTCTTCCTTCCACTAGCTTCATGGTAGTATCCGTTATATATGTTTGCCTTTCTTAGTTTTCTTGGGTATATATTTTTTGGCACCCTTTATGTAAATTTAATCCTGTTGGTTAACGCTTTCACTGGTTATACTGCAATGGATTCCATCACACTGTGGAATAGCAGGAAATGAGAGAGCTGATCAACTCGCCAAGGAAGGTGCTAACAAGCAGCAACCAGATGTACCAATCAGCTATCACCAAAAGAAATCCATGATAAAGGCACAACGAAAGCCTAACTTACCTCCACGGGATGATTACCACCTACTTAACAGACAAAAACAGGTCATCATATTTCGACTGAGAACTGGACACAATAGACTAAACAGCCATATGTATACAAAATTTTTAATTGGCACAACAGCAACGTGTAATTGTGGACAAGTCAACCAGACTTCAGAACATATCCTTCAAGAATGTGCAAACTATGACACATTAAGATACACATACTGGCCTTCTGTTACACCAATGAATGTTAAACTTTATGGTACAAAACAAGAAATGGAAAACACTGTCCAATTTATACAAGAAACAACACTGCAGATATAGACATTATTAGCGAACGAAAGAAGAAGAAGAAGAAGTATTCTACATGAATGTTTTAGCAGTCAGCGTTGACAGTAGCTTTACCTTGACATTTTTAAGTTTTTGATTGAATTTAGCTACTAATAGTTCGTCGTCAGAGTTGCAGTCTGCCCCTGGGTATGTGTTACATATGAGATGCTGGATTTCCATCTTTGTTGAATCATTATATAGTTTATTTTATTTTTCGTCGTACCATCTGGGGACCTCCAGGTATACAGTTTCCTAGGGTGTTGTGTAAAAAGCGTGTTTGCAATGACAAAGTTGTTTTATAACCAGAATTGAATTAGTGTTTCCTCTTGATCGTTTCTTTCTCTCATACTGAAACTCCCTTTCACCTTAGGCTCGTGTACTAGTCTACTTTCTCCAACTTTGACGTTAAAATCGCTCATAATTATCAATATGTTTTACTTGTTCGTTTTATCAATTGCTTCCTGTAACTGATCATAAAATATTTCGATTTCATGAATTTCTGCTGTTGAAGTTGGTGCATGTACCTGTAAAATTGTAATGTTTTTCATGTGTGATTGTATTTTGATACTGCTGATGCGAACGATATCATTACATAGGTAATTTATTAATTTATTTTTAAACTTAATTTGTTAACTAAATTTCTTTCTAATTATGGGATTTGGTCTATGTATTGTGTACGTTATTCAATAATTATAACTTGACATTCGTGGTACAGCACCATAATAGACTCGCTTCTGGTTCCTTTAACATCTTTACAAGTTGTCAAGAGAGTATAAACAAAGGAGGAAAAAAGATGTGCTAATTGAAAAAAAAACTGAAACGATAAACAAAATAATTGAAGACTATTTAGTATGTGAATTAAATTTGAATTTTAAGACATCATTTATACCGCTAAGTTGTATTAGTGGTCTGTAAAACGGCACGATCATCGCTTCGTTTGAAGCAAGACCAAGTTTGGTCGATTTGGAAGTACTATATTGTATCGTTTTCCTCTCCGCCATGAAAGTCAGCAATCTAATAGATGATGTCAATAAATCGATCCCCATATTATAGTAAAAAAGTGTTAATGTATATCTTAGTCTAGTTTGTTCATAATTAGTTCAGACAAATTATTGTATATTAATGGCACAGCTGCTGAACAATTCATCTTTGTTTATAGCTGAACGTCAACAAAATAATTATGTCAATGATGTTCAGCTCAACTTAGTTCTTAGTGATAGTGGAAGAAGAGTGTTTGAAATTGTGAACTTTGCCATCATCAGTTGCACTGTGGGTTTGTTCGGTATTGCTGCAAACATAGTAAACATTATTATTTTCTACAAGCAAGGTTTTAAAAACACTATAAACATATGCTTCTTTGGACTTGCCATATCTGATCTATGCTGCCTTGCCTCTTTGGAATGGATCACAATTTGCATGAATCCACTCTTTCCTAATACTGGCGTCCCGTGGATTCCATCTGAAGTCATGTACTTATCCGGAGCTTGGCTGCATGTTTGCTTTGGAAGAATCACAGGTTACATTACCGTGTATATAACAGCAGAAAGGTGTCTGTGTATTGTAATCCCATTGAAGGTTAAACAGGTAGTAACACCAACGACAACAGCTGTTGCCTTGTTTCTCATTTACATAGTCAACTTGTTAACTCTCGTGTCGGAATACGCAACATCTTACCTGGGTTGGAAATTCGTTCCTGAATTAAATAAAACCCTACTTTCTATGACTTTCAGAGATAGCAGAAAACATGTGGAAGGATTAGTTAGCATTCTGCACTCTGTAATTGGCATGTTGTCCTTCGTTAGTGTCATCATATTAACCTCTATTTTAGTAGTCAAATTAAGACAGTCCTCGAAATGGCGCAAAGTGGTAGCTACAGGAAAGACTACAAACGCAGATTCTATGTCTAGGCGAGATCACAAGACAGTTAAGATGATTGTATTGATAGCCACTTTTCTGATTGCTTGCTACACACCTGGGGCTATTGTCGCCATGACAACATTTGTAGTTGGACCTGAGTTTAATATCAAGGGTAGGTACGTTAATCTGTGCATGTCAACGTGGTCTGTTGCCTGCTCATTTCATAGCATCAACTCCAGCGTCAATATCTTCTTGTACTATTCAATGAGCTCAAGGTACAGACAATATTTCAACGAAGTTTTCTTAAAATGTAATATAGGGTGGAAAGCAGAAAGATCGACATTGAAACTTGATTACGCATAACCTGATTATTGATTTTTATTTGAATAAATTACTTCCATTTTTGAGAATTTATTTTTAAAACAGTGTAATCTCATGTTGCAGAGTGATGTCAAGAATTAGTGTAATCTCATATTGCTGAGTGATGTCAAGAATTAGTGTAATTTCGTGTTGCAGAGTGATGTCAAGAATTAGTGTAATCTCATGTTGCAGAGTTATGTCAAGAATTAGTGTAATTTCGTGTTGCAGAGTTATGTCAAGAATTAGTGTAATTTCGTGTTGCAGAGTGATGTCAAGAATTAGTGTAATCTCATATTGCAGAGTGATGTCAAGAATTAGTGTAATCTCGTGTTGCAGAGTGATGTCAAGAATTAGTGTAATCTTGTGTTGCAGAGTGATGTCAAGAATGCGCTGACATACATGCTACTGTGACTCCAAAGGCAAGCAGAGTATTCGCAATGTGGCCTTCCAAACATGTGATCAGAGGCTGCTAAAAAGGTTGTGCGATTGAATTTTTATTCCATCCCGTAGATCACAGTGACTCAGGGACTATGCTTAAGTCGGGTGTGTCAAACAGTAAGGTGCAGATATCGCAGAAAATTTGAAGCTATAACACAATTTTACGTTTTGGACATCTTGTTAGACATCAGGAGTTTCACAAAGAACGCAGAAAGTGAAGAAGAATGCACTACAAACAGTTAAGTTCTCAAATACGTTTTCAATTTACAGTCAGTTATTAGGTATGTCCAACGTGCGGCCCTTTGCAAGCACATGTACGGCCCGCACAAAGGATACTCCAATTGTCTTATTTAATGGCGAATTTTATTGCAATTTTAACAATATCAGTCACCCCTCACACCAACATGTGAGGCTATCAGATAATAACAGTCACACCTCATACTAATATGTGAGGCTATCAGAGGATATCAGTCACCCCTCACACCAACATGTGAGGCTATCAGATAATATAAGTCACCCCTCATACTAACATGTGAGGCTATCAGAGGATATCAGTCACCCCTCACACCAACATGTGAGGCTATCAGATAATAACAGTCACACCTCATACTAATATGTGAGGCTATCAGAGGATATCAGTCACCCCTCACACCAACATGTGAGGCTATCAGATAATATAAGTCACCCCTCATACTAACATGTGAGGCTATCAGATGATATCAGTCACACCTCACACCAACATGTGAGGCTATCGGATAGTATCAGTTCCCACCCTCACATCAAGATATGTCTAGTTGATGATGCCAAAGTGCCTCCACCTCCCCTACCCCCACTCCCCCATCTATTCATAATTGACAAATGTTAGCTGATGTAAAAATCAATCGACATACACAAAATATAATATAGGAGCTTCCACCAGAAATATTTACTGTCCATCAGCTCCAATAAAAATGTCAAGATAATTAAGGGGATTTTACACAACAATTATAAACATCAAGAAGGTATTTGACACAGTGACCAGAAAGGGATTGTGAAAATTCTCACCAATTTACCCACCCCTTTCTTTATCCCAAATGCCATATCATACAACGGTTTTCTAATGACATGATAGGTGTAACTGTTACTAAAGAACAGAGAACATATAGAAAAAGGAAATCTTGTTTCAATCTGCTATAAACAATTGACATTTCAATCCCCCTATCAAAATCAAAGAGCTTCCATCAGCAAGTATGTTGCCTATCTGTGCAGCATTCCTTCATACATTGTAGACATCAACACCGAGAACAGTTAAGCTATGGCAATAATTGGAAACTTTGCATAAATGTTTGTGATAAGATAACACAGCCATCACCAAACTCATAGTTTATCAAACAGCAGTAATAACATCCCTTCTTTGTGCTTGTGAAACATGGACAGTATATGCTAGGCAAGTTAGGAGACCAATCATTTCTACCTGATGTGTTCTAAATACAGTGCTTAACTTTTGAGTATGGAAAATTGTCAGATTTAAATTCTTTCAATGCGATCACACACAGTTAGGTAGACACTGCTGACTTGCACGAAGACATGTCACGCGAGTACGGCATTCTGACACCACTGACCAGCATGATAGCAACTGTCTCATTAGAAAGACATAACCCTCTTACTATAGATTCATCGTCTGAATGTCAAATCTTTGAGTATCATTGGAGAAGAACGTAATTAATTCTTCTATTGTTCTTGTCTTACTGTTAAATACCTATATTCGTTGAGTATAAATTCTTGATTTCCCTCTTTGTGGAAAAAAATGCAACACTTGCAGTTTGACAGAATGGGGTAAGAGGATTTGTATAAAATATATCAGTAACATTATCTTTAAAGGTCGAATTCAATTCCAATCCGTCCGTTTACGCCCGATTGCGACATAGCAATTTCAATAAAAAAATTTCCATGTGATAATATATGATAAACGTAGCGCTCAGGTGACTAGCAATAACGGTGGCTTATATATGAAGTTTACCAATCGCTTCTAACTGCTGTAGTTCGGAGTTGCGGAAGATTTATTATGACCTTAAACTTTCTTCAAGACTGTCAGAATATATATATATATAATATACATGTGATTTCCCCTCACATGTTGATAGGCGATTTTTTAAAATACAATTTTAGAGAACGAGAATGAATCAGGCGCTGATTGGAAATTAAACAGTAAAGCTTGAAACAGGGTAATGGAGTTTTGCTAATAACTGGAAACACGCATAATCACACACACACAAATCCACGTTTCTACCAAAAGGCATCCGTAGTAGACAAATCGTTTATAAATGTGAACAATAGTTTCAGCTAATTTAACTTCAGTACGTGCAGTAGCTTGTGTGAAAACATGCGAATGCGTTTTTAATGGTTGCGAGTATATTTTCGAAAGCGGGCCCATTAGTGACTAAAAGTATTAAATTGCAAAATCAAATATGTTATGGCCAGTAACGTTTAACAATGTCACAATTTGATTATTTGTGCCGTACAACAGTTTGGTAACCCTTGTCAACAATGGGGTTTTTTTCTAACTTTATAATTGTTGTTTTGTATCGTTCAAGTTGTTATCCTCTCATTTCCCCGTCCTGGATTGGTGCGTGGCCACCCCAATTTAAAAAAAAGTTCTCCATGACTCCACTGCAAATCTCTGTGCCCCCCCCCGTCCCCATCATATCACATTTATGTAAAGACACCGTCCTGGGTTTTGTTTTATTTAAAACCCTAAATATATGAGCAAGTCTAATTATTTAGTTCTTAATGGATACACAGGAAACTCTTACAATACATCAAAGTGCGAACCTAGTAATGTCGATATAAGTAGACTTTGGCCTTTAAGGGACTCCGTCGGAAATTGTATGTTTATTAACTAGTTAGAAATTCAATAAATGCATTGAAAATTGTGTCAGTTTAAATTATAAATAATTATAGTCTACTGAAAAATGATGTTTTGTGTGTGTGTGTGTGCGTGTGGGTGTGCGTGTGGGTGTGCGCGTGCGTGTGAGTGTGTGTGTGTGTGTGTGTGTGTGTGTGTGTGTGTGTGTGTGTGTGTGTGTGTGTGTGTGTGTGTGTGTGTGTGTGTGTGCGCGTGCGCGCGTGCGCGCGCGCGTGTGCGTGTGTGCTTTTCTTTTGCGGATCACTTTGCTTCTATAAATTGGGTCGTGATACAAAAAAGGTTTGAACCACTGGCCCAAAACGATCAGCAATGCCAATGCTTGTATTTGTTATTCAATTGTTTAAGTTTGCTACATATTTATATGTATTTCTCTTCAGACCTGGAATTTTCCTATAGAGCACTAATTTCCACTCCAGATTGACTGGCTGGAATCATCAAATGTCTTGTAACTATTTTGTGTGTGTGTGTGTTAACAATTCTCTTGCCACAATATAGTTTAGTTCCAGTTATCAGGACAATATTATGTCCCTTGTGTTCAGTCTCGTAGTTTGATTTTCTGTTACGCAAGTGACATCATCATTGTTCCGTTGTCTGTGAGTGGCGTGCGATTCTCTGCTGGCATTACAATATTGTTAACAGCCCGAAGGCAGCAATTTTGATGTCGCACATTTTGTCATTGGCTAAGTCCTGCTGTGCGAATGTCTCTTATTTAAAGGAACTGTTTACTGGTCAATGGTTGTAAATGTTTGCGAAATAAATATTTCTGGTACATATTTTAAACGTATCGCTTTATGTACGTGATACGGAGAGTGTCTTTAAATTAATTATCAATAGTAAAAACGTAAGTATTTCTTTAGCTTCAAGAAATTAACACTTTTTACATGGCAGTTATAATTCCTGCTGCTTCTGTTTGAAAATATTTGCCAATTTAATTATTATTTTTGTTACGCATTCTGGAGATGATTACTTATCTAACCCACTCTCACATATGCTATACCAGGCGTTCTCAACCTGGTACTCGCGAGCACATTGGTGCTCTTGTAAGGACATGTGTTCGAGTTATGCGAGTTTTTTTTTAAGTGCACTATCACAATAATTACATGTGGGCGGTGTTCGCTGCCTGAAAATATTGAGAGATCATGCTCTAGGCCAGTGTTTTCCAACGTGGAGCATACGCTCCACAGGGGAGAAATTTTATTGTTCGAAGGGGGAGGGCAATTCGAGTAAGTTGTAAATTGGATTCATGTATTGAATAATTCAATTTTATAATATATAAAATATATAAATGTTACATTAGGGAGGGGTGTATCAGAATTATAGAAAGACTTATGTGAGACATGTTTAAAACAAAGGTTGGCAAACACTGTTCTAGGCGGATCCATAGATGCTCAGTTACCTTCAGCAGATATTTTTTTTAAATAATCATTATACTGATTCATGTGGTGCATTGGATAAACATAGTACTTCTGTATGACTGGAAATCCTGGATAATGACAAAAACAGTTCAGGGTAAACTACAAACATTTGCTAACATATGCTCAAGTAGAATACCAAACATTTTGTTGCAGGACAAGATATGAAATGAAGAGATATGGAGAAGAACAGACCAAGATATGGTGATCACCAAGATTTATGGAAGAAATTGAGATGGACCGGATACCAGCTCAGATGAACAGAAATAGGGAAGACCTATGGAAACATAAAGAATAGAGACCGTAAAAGGGTAGATAGAAAATGGAAATCACATGGAATGAAAACATATCCAAGTACCGAGATGAATAGACAATCTATGTTCGTGGCTTATTAACCAGAGGATTAGTTGATTTATTAATAGACAAAACAAGCTACTTGTTCCACTTGTGTCTGGTGATATTCGTAGAGCCATTTATTCTATATTCCCTGATATCTATTGCGGGTGTATCGCCGGGTGTCGGGTGTCAAGGCTTACACTCAAAAGGGAGAGCTTCGTGAAAAGAAAAAGCAAAGATGTTCTAGAAGCACTAAATATAAAAAGGACTATTAAGTGAGGAAAAAATCAAATACATATACTATTTTAGACATAATAAGATATAACAACGTGTTGAAGACCTTACTTAAAGGTAAAGCTATTTTACAATATTTTACATACATTACACAAGGGTGGCGAGCAAGACATTAGCAGAGATATAAGTGGGAAAGTACAATCATGAGATAACAAAATATAGTCTGTAAAAATGGACCACTTTGAAAAAGCCAGAGAAGGGTGAAGGTCCGCTGCCACGGACCTTCGATGCGAAGAGGACACTTTATAATGATGGCGGTGATGGTGAGGAAATTGAATTATTACAATTATTCCCACCTTCGAAATCTAACTTCCCGTAGAGACTTCCATAGTGATCTGAGCTTCTTCATCCCATACAGATAAATCAGCCATCTAACGTCATGCGACATGTACAGCTTAACAATCACCTGGACAAAATACAACCACGTCACATACTCCAGGATTCTGGTACTCGTTCTTACGAAACTACTACCTTATTGAGTATCCAACTCGGGATGATATTGGAAAAATACTTCTCCCTCCAGGTGCCAGATAAATGAAACATCATTTATAAAACACAACAACAGCTCATAAACACACAATGGTATGATGTCAAAGGTCATAAACAACTGGATCAGCAACCAACCAACTATGGTTTGCAGCTTAGCTGTGAAATCTGCGCCCTTCGGTCAAAACTATACGACTTTAGCATGGCCTGCGTGTCACTTTCACCGTCAATTGGATTGGACAGCTAACTCTATCACCTAAATCGCCTTAGTCGCATCTTACGATGTATCTGACAGATAAAAGTGTCACTAATATTTGCTCTTCTTTTGAATTCCGAGAACAAAGTGGATGGATTTCCTCGCTAAGAGTAGTTTTGGAATGCATCGTGCTCTGTTGAAATATGACGAATACTTATAGTGAATTCCAAATACAATTATGTCAATCCTATATATATATATAACTTTCACACTTCTTCTGTCGCAGTTTTAACAGAGCATGTGTCATACAATTCTTTTTACAAATCAGAATGTGAAAATAGAATCACAAGTCGGAGAGTGTTGAAATATTAAGTACCGATGAGCTAACACAATTGCTTACAGCAGCTCACTTAATCCGCAAATGTCATCCGAACTGACAAATACATCGCCTGAGCTGAGGAAATGAAGCTGCAATTTCAATGTCAGAACCTCTGACACATATTTATTCCGACAGATGATCTCTGGTGCTGTGACAAATTCTTCACATGCAAAAGTGGTTACAACCTGGACTGTTGTAAATATTACACAGAAAACTAACACACTGTAGAAGAGACATATTTGATGTTAATTGTAAGTAATTTAAACTTTACATGTAGTTTACTTTTTTTTTAAACAAACGAACTGTACTCATATATCTTGGTCAATTTGTTTTCACGGTTGCTAGAAGCTGTTTCCATTGTGTGCATTTCTTGGGTACATCATTCATATTTAGTTTTCACTTCAGTTATTTTCCTAAAATGTAATATTGGCAACATTTTAGTTTACTTATGCATTCATTTTGTGGGTCAAATAATCTCCTTCCCCTCCAAAACACACATTATAGCGAAATGGGTACCACACACATATTTCCTTAATATATTTTACATATTATGCATACGTTAACACAATACACTTGAAATATTCAGTAAACAAATTTGAGTTTTCAGTGCAGACTATCCTCAGCTAACACAGGACAAGTACATATGTGTTCCGATCCCCATACATAGGTGTTCCGATCCCGGTACATAGGTTTTCCGATCCCCGGACATAGGTGTTCCGATCCCCGTCTTAATAAATCTATCAGAGTGTAACAGCTGACAGTTCCATTCAATGTTGATTTATTAATCTCTTTATATATTTATCATGTTTCTCTTTACTGGCAATTCTAATCTTTACACGAATCTTCTTCAATCTTGAGAACGATCATGATTCATACGTTTGAAAATATTCTTGGTCTAAGCTTAGTATGTTTAGTTGGTCTACGCTTAGTATGTTTAGTAGGTCTACGCTTAGTATGTTTAGTTGGTTGAGGCTTAGTATGTTTAGTTGGTCTAAGCTTAGTATGTTTAGTTGGTTGAGGCTTAGTATGTTTAGTTGGTCTAAGCTTAGTATGTTTAGTTGGTCTACGCTTAGTATGTTTAGTTGGTCTACGCTTAGTATGTTTAGTTGGTTGAGGCTTAGTATGTTTAGTTGGTCTAAGCTTAGTATGTTTAGTTGGTTGAGGCTTAGTATGTTTAGTTGGTCTAAGTTTAGTATGTTTAGTTGGTTGAGGCTTAGTATGTTTAGTTGGTTGAGACTTAGTATGTTTAGTTGGTCTAAGCTTAGTATGTTTAGTTAGTTGAGGCTTAGTATGTTTAGTTGGTCTAAGCTTAGTATGTTTAGTTGGTCTACGCTTAGTATGTTTAGTTGGTCTAAGCTTAGTATGTTTAGTTGGTCTAAGCTTAGTATGTTTAGTTGGTCTACGCTTAGTATGTTTAGTTGGTCTAAGCTTAGTATGTTTAGTTGGTCTAAGCTTAGTATGTTTAGTTGGTCTACGCTTAGTATGTTTAGTTGGTCTACGCTTAGTATGTTTAGTTGGTTGAGGCTTAGTATGTTTAGTTGGTCTAAGCTTAGTATGTTTAGTTTGTTGAGGCTTAGTATGTTTAGTTGGTCTAAGTTTAGTATGTTTAGTTGGTTGAGACTTAGTATGTTTAGTTGGTCTAAGCTTAGTATGTTTAGTTGGTTGAGGCTTAGTATGTTTAGTTGGTCTAAGCTTAGTATGTTTAGATGGTCTACGCTTAGTATGTTTAGTTGGTCTAAGCTTAGTATGTTTAGTTGGTCTACGCTTAGTATGTTTAGTTGGTCTACGCTTAGTATGTTTAGTTGGTCTACGCTTAGTATGTTTAGTTGGTCTAAGCTTAGTATGTTTAGTTGGTCTAAGCTTAGTATGTTTAGTTGGTCTAAGCTTAGTATGTTTAGTTGGTCTAAGCTTAGTATGTTTAGTTGAATCTTTACACGAATCTTCTTCAATCTTGAGAACAATCATGATTCATGCGTTTGAAAATATTCTTGTCGGACAAGGTTTCTTAACCCTCACTGTCAGATTGAGCAATTAATGTACCTTTTGACACTGTGGCTACTCTCATTGCCTTTAACATTTGCATGTCTGGAAACGAATAAAAAGTTATCTTTATGATCAGATATTATTTCAATAACTCCATTGACAGCAGACGATTCTCTCTTAAACTCTGCGGGGCATATCCATTGAGTCACTAAAGTACACATGGTCCTGTGACATCAGCTATGATATTGGTGTGACGATCCTACATTTCTAAACCAGGTACTAATGGAAGACACAAAGTAAACAGTTTAAACAAATACTTTTCAATCATGAATAAAACCTCCCATAGGAAAGTACTAAACAATACACTTCGCAAGATTCTAAAACATTAAAGAAAGATCCAAGCCAGAAAACGTTGCATTCTTTGAAAGAGCATTTATCATTCAAGAACTTCATACTGCTCTAAATAAATTACAACTACAGAAAGCACCAGTTCCTGATAATATCCAATGAGATGATCCACGATCTAGAAACGACAAGAAAAAACGGAGCTCCTAAACTTCATAAATATAACGTGGCACAGTGGAACCCTACCCACAGCCTGGAAGACCATTTTTGTCAGGCCAATATTGAAGAGGGATAAGCTTGAAGATAACATAAAGAGCTTTCGTCCAATCTCTTTAACCTCTAACATCAGTAAACTTGCAAAAGGAATGCTGAACAACAGATTATACTGGTGGCTGGTAGCTTCAGGGTCCCTCAACAAACTCTCAAGCAGGTTTCCGAAGAGGATCAAGGACTGAAGACCAACTCTTTTTCTTCATCTAGAATGTTATGGGCAATTTTCAAATGCGGAAAAGTTAAGCTGCTGTCTTTGTAGACCTACAGCAAACGTATGACAAGGTATCGAGAAAGGTATCCTTCTCACAAATCCTTCTCACAATATCAGCATATTGCAACTTCTGGAAACAGAAGATGAACACCAGTAACACCACATACACCATATTTGCATTTACGAGCAAGAAACAAATATTGAAGAAACATGTTTCTCTGCCCGGGAACATGTTAGAAAAAACCAGCACAATGAGATACCTTGGTGTGTTTTTTGACAGAAGTCTGAGTTTCAGAGAACATGTTGACCACGTTATCATAAGAGCAGGCAACCACCTAGCAGCAATGAAGGTTATGGCTGCTGCGTAGTGCGAGCAGAGGTTGTTATTTTTTTATACCAGAGTTTGGTGGTGGCTGCGGTGGAAGATGCACTGGCAATTCTGACTCTTAACCAAACTCAGATCGAAAGACCGGATAGAATCCATAATGCAGCAATGCGCATCATTCTCGGGTGCACAAGAACACATCGACAAGAGCTATGCGGTACCTATTCGACTGTCCTACGGCAGAGCAAAGATTACAGTATTGCCGTGCACGGGCGTACCTTCATGTTCATGCGGATAAGGAACATCTATTGCATTCCGAAATACAGAAAGTTAATGGCAACAGACTTAAGAGAGTGAAGTCATACAAAGCATGTTCAGATTGCAAGATTGGCAGCAGGTGTGGAATGGATAGATTTCTAATATGGATAATATGGATAGATGACCCACAGATTTCTAAACTTGTTTGTGAGTAGTAATAACACTTAGCAGTGAATGCAGAGAATGGTGTCCCACGGCTGTGGAGCAAGAGATGCAGGTTTGGTCAGGAGAATGCCAAAGAAAGGGATGTGATTATTTACACTGATGGATCTGTGATTAGACATGTTCGAAGTGCTTGGGCCCTCACAGCTCAGTGTGCAGGTAATAGGTTCAATTAGAGTGGGGGGCCTTTGCTGTGACTATAAGTAGCATGACCATGGAAATTATGACGATGACCTGGGAATTTGAGTGGGTATGCACAGAGAAGGCAGCACGGTTCTACATCTTGAGTGACTCTATGAGTTTGATTAGGAAGGTACAAGTGGGTCTCATTCAAGAACAGTGGATTGAGGCCTTGAGAAAGACGACTTTGAAAGTAGCTACATTTATTTTCGTGCAGGGACATGTGGGAGTTCGAGGCAATGAAAGAGCAGTTTAACTGGCGTCATGCGCGATTGTGGCACAGAGCGATGGGGCAATGGATCGAGCTGACATTTTGAGCTCCATAAGAGATATAGCACTCGAGAGTGAAACTAGTGTGGATGATGATTCCTTTTCAATATCCAGGATTTAAGATCACGGTTTGAAATGCAGTGAAATAGCAACACTATTTTACTATCATGCATGTCCTAAGATAATCCAAGAACAGAGTGTGAAATGTAAAATACTCGTATATGTAAAGTGTACAAGTTAACATATTTTAAAACGCTATTAATTTTTATATGAATCCATGCCACTAATTAATTTGTGTATTTGATTTCTATGAAGTCTATTACAATTTCTGAGTCTTTGAGTCGTCAAATGAATGACCTTCGAGAGAAGTGGCCACGTTTAATCACTACTGCTCTTGCTGTTTAGCTCATTAGTAAGAAACTATTCCTCAGGTCTATACATCTATCCGCTATTGCTTTTGCTGTTTATCTCTTTTGACAGTACAATATCACCACCTTGCGTAGGGGTAATCACCCCGAGTTGATCATTCCAAACATTATCCCGAGCACTGCCAGTGGTTCTGTGATGTTTATTGAGACCTATACAAATGATGTGGTGGCAATTCATCCTTCTGACACAGACTGGCAATCTCATTCTAGTCTCCACTATGTCAAAGTCTTGTTGGCGGTCGTTTTTCAGATAATCGTACCGTTCCAAGCACATGTACTAGGTGTTTTATCTCAACTGTATTTTCATACCGAGCATGATTCCACATATTTTCAGGGCCATTGCTGTTTGGAATGGTGCCGCACATGCATCTTTCACTTTTCACTTGCAGTGAGCACAAAAACATTCTTGGGTTGAATAATGCATTATCCACTCCTGTAGTCATTTATTCTCTTCACAACAAGCACGAGGAAAGCCCATTCCCACTTTTCTTTTCCAGCTACTCGGTATCAGGAATATATAATAGTGGTGCATTTAATGGGCTTCAGTACATCTGAAATCAATATTACAAAAGCGTTACATGTTTATTTTCTACAGTAATAACTTAAGTATGAATCTGAAGATTTTTATATTGTATTGCAAACTATGGTTAGGTTATATGTAAATTATCAGAATTATAACTTAAATTAGTACTGCTATATATATATATATATATATATATATATATATATATATATATAAATGCCAGAAAGACGTGTAATCTTCTTTATTGAACCGCAATCCGCACGTGTGTTGCCGGGGCCTGAAAGGGGAGCAAAGAATAGTAACACTGTTTACCTTCCATGCATGTCGTAAAAGGCGACTAAGGAGGTTATGGGATGGAGTTGGCTGCCCCATCCCATATTGGGTCAGTGACCCAAAGCCATGCTGAAGTCGGATGTGTTAGGCCGAAAGGCGCCGATATCGCAGCAATTGTGTAAACCATGACACAATGCATTCCGTTCTCCGGACTACATCCTGCTAATCTGCAGGAGTTTGAGAATGAACGAAGAAGAAGAAGAAGAACCGCAATCAAGAAGTCGAGTCTCCTGCATGAGCAGCAATTTCTACCTGCAGCCCGGTAAGTTCCCTGTCTATTAGTCCCGTTTCTCCTGATGTCTTTTGTGTTGGTTGGATCTGTGTTAATGTCAATTCCGGAACATATGTTTTAACGGTCTATGTTCCTAATATAAATTATTTGTGTTTGTGTTTCCTGCTATGCCAGGGCAATTGGCATGGAGAATATGCCAAGTCTATTTTGCACAAACACAAACCCCCTCTCGATTTCACTGTTTTACCACAAAGAAAAAACGATGTCCCTACGTGTAGAGTAGAGCAAGGTTGCAGAGGATGCCACGAGTTGGGTTGGGATATTTCTATACAGCTGTCTTACTGTCTTCAACTCCAAATTGTTTTGCTTTAATTTGACTGTCCCTGCATTTTGCATTGTTATGCACGCTCATTAAAGTTCATGAAGAATTTGTTTTCGTGGTTGTCTCCTGTAACCTTTACTTTCATCAAGTCACCCAGCACAAGGCAGTATCATCAAGTCATCCAGCACAAGACAGTCTCATCAAGTCATCGAGAACAAGGCAGTCTCATCAAGTGACCCAGCACAAGGCAGTCTCATCAAGTCACCCAGAACAAGGCAGTCTCATCAAGTGACCCAGCACAAGGCAGTCTCATCGTTACCCAAAACAAGGCAGTCTCATCAAGTTACCTAGCAGAATACAGTCTCTCATCAAGTTACGTAGCAGAAGACAGTCTCATCAAGTCACCCAGCACAAGACAGTCTCATCAAGTCACCCAGCACAAGGCAGTCTCATCAAGTCACCCAGAACAAGGCAGTCTCATCAAGTGACCCAGCACAAGGCAGTCTCATCGTTACCCAAAACAAGGCAGTCTCATCAAGTTACCTAGCAGAATACAGTCTCTCATCAAGTTACGTAGCAGAAGACAGTCTCATCAAGTCACCCAGCACAAGACAGTCTCATCAAGTCACCCACAACAAGGCAGTCTCATCAAGTTACCTAGCAGAAGGCAGTCTCATCAAGTCACCCACAAGGCAGTCTCATCAAGTTACGTAGCAGAAGGCAGTTTCATCAAGTCAACCACAATGCAGTCTCATCAAGTTACCTAGCAGAAGGTAGTCTCATCAAGTCACCCAACACAAGGCAATCTCATCAAGTCACCCAGCACAAGACAGTCTCATCAAGTCACCCAGAACAAGGCAGTCTCATCAAGTCACCCAGAACAAGACAGTCTCATCAAGTCACCCAGCAAAAAGCTGCCTGGTTTACCTACGTCGTACATCAGTTTATTAACATAATGCTCATGTAGCTGACGACATAACAAATACCGGTATCACTTGATGTTGTTGCAGTTGGCAACGTTGTCAAACATTTACACTATTATCTTTCTCCTTCAGCTTCTTCGGTATTTGTTCTGAAGCTCCTTCAGATTAGCAGGATATAACCCTGAGTACAGAATGCCTTGTGTCATTGTTTATAGTTTCGATGCGATATCTGTGCCTTTCGACTGACACATCCGACTTCAGCATTGCTTCTGCGTTATTTTAACTTGTATGGGACGCGATAACCAACTCTATATCCTACCCTAATCAGTCGCCTTTTACGACATGCATGGAAAGTAAAAAGTGTTGCTTTTATTTGCTCCCCTTTCGTGCCAGGACAATACATTGGCGTACAATTATGCCTACTATTATTAATTCCGTAGATAAGGCGGGAGTTTGTAGTGTTCTACCTACTTTCCTCAAACCCGCACCACCACCCCCCACCCCACCCCATAATATCAGAACATTACGTTTAATACTTGGAAATTGTTAAACAGATGAATAATACTCCTCCCCTAAGGGTGTATGACAGATGGAGTATGGAGAGTTACACACGACAACTGACGAATTATATTTTTTAGATAACTCCCCTTTACTAAAAACATATTTACGACGTGCCTGATTACTATCACTCCTAAGGTACAGAAATGTATACCAGTCTTGTCCAAAAAAACTGTCCCATCACTCTCTCTCTCTCCCACACAAACCTGGGATAATATATTCGAAGTTGATTTGTTTGAAAATTGATGGGAGTTGTTCAGATATGAATCTGATGTACAATATTATCCATCAATAATACAAGTTATCAATGAAGAAATGCAAGTCAGCAGGCTATCGGTTTTTTATTTTTGTTTTTGTTTTGTTTTTGGTAGCATATCACTATCAACCCAGCATTTGTTGGCTGTTCTGATTTTCTAGGCAATATTCTTCTTCTTTCGTTCACTTGAAACATGTCTATATCTGTAATTTCGTCTCCTGAATAAAACTCTTTTGTAGTTCATACAAAAGGCCCATAGAGCTTTGATTCCAGTGTTGTTTCCTCTGGCCAATATCACAGCCTCAGCGTTTCATGCTCAGAACACTCTTGAAGTATATCTTTGGCACTCTGTGCTGCCTGCGCACAATTGCCTGTGGTAGGTATCGAACTCGGTACCTTGGCCGTCACAGGCGTGCTCTGTACCACTTCGCCACAGGGCCGGTCCGTGTAATTCCTTATACAAAGTATATAACACATTTCACCATCAACATTAATACAGATCCCTAACAGATTAAAAAAACAAATTTTGCCAGTCCGCAGCAACAAAACTTGAGAACTCTACGCTAAACAATATTGATACGCAAAAAGACAAAATCATTATAAGCTATGACATTATTTCATTTGCGACAACCACGAGCATGTTTGCTAATCTCGACACACACCTGCTAAATAGCCATCTAAAACACATAAACATTGCATATTATATATTATATTCTAAGTTTGTATAGATCATTTTGTAAAAGTAATCATATCTCACTTTTTACAAAGTTGGCAGGATGAGTTTTCATGTTTCATTATTATCAATAGGTAAGTGCAATTTGGTTATTGAGTTCACGTAACAATTTTCAAATGTATACATTGTAATATAATTATAGTACGTTTAAAATGCTTGCTCTCAAACTCCATTTAATGTTTCAATAACCAGTAATGGAAATAACACGAATTTTTTCATGCGATTTAACATTTTCATGACCCTTTGATTTGATCCTTTACAATTGTACAGATGTTTCCATTGTCTTGGAGTGACATCTTTCTTTGATGTTTGTAGCAGTTATAATTATTTTGTCTCCAAAGAATGTAATTAACAGTAATATTGGGTAATATTTAATCAACCATAGATGTGTCGTCAATGTTCGTCCGAACAACTTCCAACGTAGCCCAAAGTAAGAATTATACAACTATTGGTCTTATCAGTAATTCCTGAAAACGAAAGTTATATATAATTATCAATGTAAATGAAAAGCTACGTCAATGAAAGTTTTAACGGAGGAATAAACTGAATCCGTGGAAACATAGAAGTGCTATGAAAATAATCAACATCATATGTCAACACTGTGACCCGTCTCTAAGATTGATTACTGGGGTTTTTGGTGGTGGAGTTGGCTGCCCCATCCCAAAAAGGGTTAAAGTGACTTAGAAGCCATGCTGAAGAGCCAAATTCTGGTAAAGAAATACAAAATACTGTCCAGCAGCGAAACTAGACATGATTACTGTGAGGACCCCTCGGCTGATAAGCCAAAGGCAGTGCAAATGTGTGCTATATATATTACCCATTTATATATATATATATATATATATATATATATATATATATATATTACTTATAGCTACGTAAGGTAACAGGAACTTCCCCAGGAAGTCACAATTTCTATTATCAGCTATGTTACTGTCTATGATCCTACGAAAATACGACTTAAGTAGAAGTTTCCACATTTAAATAATTTTGAATCCAAGATAAATAACAATCACAGTTCCTAAGTGGGAATTCAGGAAAAAAAACTCAAAATAGTTATACCTGCCATGGCAATGTTGATCGTTATATGGAAAAGTAAAAGCAGTATCTTAGTCACGATCAATCTATACAAAGAAGTAAGAAGATATCAGAAAATCAGTAAGGACACTAACAATGGGTTTGTCATCATTCTATGACGATGTATCCAAAATTCATATCCTCAAGAACAAATTACATGCACACAACAAGCAGCAGAGGCAGAGGAAGATTGTTTGTTTGTTTGTTTGTTTGTTTGTTCGTTCGTATTTAAGACGTCTTCTAATCAAATGGAGTCATAACTGTATAGATAATATGCTACAGAGCTTTCATAAGAGAGCCTCAATATAACGGCATGTCATTTACTAAGGTTTTCTGTTGCATGGGTGGTTTGTTTAGTGGGCCATTGATGAAACCAACAGACGCAACCGTATGCGTGGGCAGAGAAATATAAAGGAAATGGTTGATTATGGAAGACACTGATACTTTAAGACTTTGTAACATCACTGTTTTCAAGTACCAAAACGAGCCCTTTTCTTGGTAAGTTCACCGGCCGAGACTACGACACTTCAGGTTACAAAATAGAAATGGACAAAAGAAAAAAAGGAAAATTGCATATAACAGATGTTCATAACGAACTATATTAAGTTATTAATAATGTATACCTGAAGATTTATTTCTCTTATACTACCATATAAATGTATAACTTTTCAATATTCTGTGCTTTTTTTCTATTTCAACAGATTATCAAAACATACCACAATGGGGGCTGATCTTGTACAATTTAAACTGCAATCCATCTATATTTTGTATCGGTTCATTGAAACAACGACGTGTGTACATTCCATCGACCAATTCCAAAACACAGACAGCAACTTTTTTGAAAATTCGTCATACCATTTTGCAGACTCAAGTCTCATTGCAGATAATACGGAACTTGGTATCAGGTTAATGACAGCGGCTATTCCAATATCAAATGACACAGACGGATTTGGCTTGTTTTTCAAGAGCAATCCGAAAGAGATGATGAATATTCCTATAACGTTTAATAGGCCGTTGCCGGTTTGGCTAAATGGTACATATGTAAGTAGATTCAGTTAGTTGCTCAAAGGACACATTTGAAAGTTCACTGTTTCAAAATGTGTTATATGAGGACATATTTGTAAGTGTATTCTGCAATAATTGTGTGATGTCCAAAGTACTTATTTGTAAGTTCACTGTGCAATTAATGGGAGCATTTTGTCTAGTAGTGCATTATCTGTGCATTATGTTTTGAGTGATGTCTTCTGTGTGCATTCTGAAATTAAAAAGTAAAGAATCTCTTTTCCACACCATTGAGGCGCAGTACAATAATACGGTGCTATTAAAACACTTTTTCATTGAATAACAGCATTCCTAAGGATGATGTGGCCACATTAAACGTCAATATTGCATGGACACTCCCTACAAGCAAAACATGCTGGATTAAACTCTACTTTCTGAATAGCACTGAGTAGCACATGCTACCATCTTTTTTATAACATAATAAATTGACGACTCCACTAAGAGGACGTGACAAAAACAATATATCTAACAATAAATAAAATAACAAAATACAAGAACCAATAAATACAAGATACGAATGATTAAATTGTGAATTATTATATGGCGTGAGTCCACAACACAAGAAACTATTATTAAGTCTGTTTTACTAAATAAATAATTTGTGATTTATCAAAAATAACCAATCCATTTTCATTTTCAGGTCCGCAACGGTCTCGGCATGTTTGAGAACGGACCAAGAACTTTTCTACACGCGTTTGATGGTTTTGCTAAACTTGCTAGCTGGCGTTTCATGGGAAATGAAACGGCACTCTTCTCAACCAGATTTATCAGATCAGCTTTCTACAAATCTTCAAAGAATAGTAGAACTATAGCGCCATATCTATTATTTCAATCAGTTGAACCGCCGTTTAGTTACATGGAGAAGCTTCAGTGTTTAATGAGAGGAATTGACAATATGAACGTAAACGTTTACGCTTTCAAGAACCCTAAAAGCAAGCAATTAGAATATGCTGCATTGAGTGATTTCTGGAACAGTTACAAGATCAGTATAGACAAGCTATCTACAAAACATCTCGTTGTTCCTAAAATAAAACGTCGCCAAACCATCCTTTCCAGTTTAGAAAGTACAGGATTTCTTAATTTGCTGTCTTCGTCACATCCCCTTCCTGAACCAGGCACAAATAACCATCTCAACTTTCTATCTAGTGTATCTGTCGTTCCCTGGAGGAATAGTATGATGAACGTTATGAGAATTAAATCCCTGAAGAGGCGCAGTATTGTAGCACAATGGCTAGTTGATAGAGTACCATATATGCACTCGTTTTCGGTTACTAAATCTAAGGTTATTTTGTTAGCAAGTCCTTTCTACGTCAATGTCATGTGCATGGCCTGGAAGGCGGAACCCTTTTCCTGCTTAGATTGGTACCCTAATGATCCAGCAAAACTTTATATTGTTAATTTGCTTTCAGGAAATGTTACAACAATTAGTATGAAAAATATCTTCGTCATGCATCATGTCAATGCTTACGATCTGAACGAGATGAATATCGTCATGGATGTGTCATCGTATCCTTCTCCAGATTTTGTCAACCATCTTCAGCTGCACATCCTCAGGGATCCAGTTAAACGAAACTCATTTGAAGCACACGCGCAATTGAAACGAATTTTAATTAACTTATCAACCCTTGAAGCTCACGAGGTTCCGATAGACCCAATTCCGCCTCCCCGTCTAGCCTCACTTTTGGATATGCCTGTAATCAACGAAGCGTACAGATCCAAACATTATTGTTTTGTTTACGGCCTTGTACTTAAAATAGATAATACAAATCTTAATAAGGTTGCCATTGTGAAGAAAGATATGTGTGGAAATGGAGAAGGCGATAGAGCTTGGCAGTTGAATGGACATTATTCTGTGGAACCGTGGTTTGTTGCTAATCCTCAGGCAGTCAACGAGGACGATGGATTATTGCTTATTCAGGTCCTCAATGGTCCCGAACGAGTTACTTACTTGGCTGTTCTTGACGCACGAAATCTCACGTTAGTTAACAAGGCTGACGTCCCAACAAATATACCTTACTCTCTACACGGTAGATTTTTCCCTGGCGTGTAAGAAGTCCTTGAGTGTATATCTAGTATGTTTATCACACACAACACACACACACACACACATATATATATATATATATATATATATATATATATATAGTAGATGTGCTTGTATCTGACTATAGTGCAGCTAATATCTGCGTGTATTACCTTACCATTGCATCTTTCTTCTTATTTGTATTTTATTTATTTTTCTTGGAGTTTGCACAAATTTAAGGCACATAACTTATACTGATGATTTGTGCTAACTGAAAGAACAAACTGCGTTATAGTCCTGGTTTGTGTCAATTGACGGTACATACTCTATATTGATAATTTGTGCCACCTGAATGTGATACCTTGTATTCCTAGTTTGTGCCACTTTACGGTACATACCTTATATGTACTAATAATTTATGCGAACTGAAGGTACATGTCTACAATGCTGATTTTCTTGTTGGTTTGTGCTATCTGAAGGTGTAGCACAAACTCCTGGTTTGTGCCAGCCAAAGTTCATCTTCATCAAATGCCGTGCCGACTGACCAAGTCGCTTATGGATCTCCACAACCCCTTATATCCAGTATCTTTTATCATGATCAGTGTTGACTTCTTGCCATGCCACAATGTCAGACTATCTAATATTTTCTCTCGCTGTCGTCCTCAATATCTCTTGTCCTCAATTGTGTCTCTCAAACCGTTGCAATTATGTCCTCCAGACCTCTTTTTCTCATAAAAATAATAAAGATAGTGTCGTTCTAATATTATTAAGTAACCCCATTCTTACTTCATTTGCAAAAAAATGAGACAAAATAATATATATAACAGAGATTAACTCACACCTACAATATTAATTGCCAAATAACAACTAGAAATTTTCAGCAACTTTAAATATATCGGGTCAACCATCAATACCACAGCAGATTGCTCAGCAGAGATCAGAAAGAGAGTAGCATTGGCCCTACATAAGACATCACAGATGAAAAGCTATGGCAAGGGGTACACAGAAAACAAAGTTACTCGTAGAACTATTAAAAACCCCCATTATGAATTTGACTCTTTCAACACCTCCTCGACAGTTTTTCTAGTTGGTTATGGTACTCTCAGCATTCTTCTACAAAGCCATATCTCTATTGCCTCTAATTTTATGATATCATGTTTACGTATTGTCAAAGACTCGTATGCATATTTTACAATCGTTGTTATGTAATTCTGATGAATTCTCTTCCTCACTTCTAATGACACTGACATATTACACGGTATATTCTTCATTTTAAAGAATGCTGTACTATTCTGTTTCTTCTATGTTGAATTTCTTCCATCTGATGTCATCGTTGTTCCTAAAAACACTTGAATTGGTAGATCTATTTGAGTATTTAGTAATTCTATTTGATCCTGCAAGAGAGTGAATTTTGTTTCTTACAATTAACCAAATTACTTCTGACATCTTGTTATATAAGAAAATACCATTTATTTTTGCTACTACTGCGTTGGCTACTTCTTGAACCGAATTACACAAACACAGATGATTTTCTGCCTGAAAGTTAGTGCAGCTTTAGTGCTGGTCGCGGGACAGTGGACACGATCTTTGCTGCCTGTCAACTCCAAAAAAACAAATCCAAAACCACTAAAAGGAACTTTTCACAACATTTGTAGACCTCAAACAGACATTTGATCCTGTGAACATACTGTGATACTTTGATACTGTGCCATACTAGTGCCAACTAGTACCATAGCCAAATGTAGAAAATGCTCGCCATCTTTTGGCTTCCCACCCCACAATTCATCAACATAGTGCGACAGTTCTATAACGGCATGGTGGCCGTTGTTATCAGTGATACGGTGTCATCACTAGCCTTTCCTGTAACAAATGGGGTTAAACAACGATGCGTTCTTGCACCAACACTGTTCAGCCTAACAGCTTTGGTTTCACCATCAGCACAAAGAAAACAGAGGTCACGTTTCAACCCACACCAAACAAACCACACTTAAATCCCCATATACGGATCAAAGTCGTAGAGCTTAAAACAGGCAACTTTTTTCACCTACCTGGAGAAAACTCTCTCCTACGACATGTAAACATCGACACTGAGGTAAACAACTGCATAGCGAAAACTAGTGTCACATTCGAAAGACTGCAAAAAACGTATGAGACAGAAGAAGAATAACAACCACCACCAAACACATAGTTTACCAGGCAGCAGTAATATCATCACTCCTGTATGTTTGTGAAACATGGACAGTATATGCCAGACACTCAACAAAATTTAATCACTTCCACCTAATCTGTCTTCGTAAGATACTCAACATCCCTTGATGGGATAAAATACCAGACGGTGAAATACTGATGAAAGTCTGTAAGCATAAACACAATGTTGATGACGGCAAAGATACGCTGGGCAGGACACATGTGCCGCATGAAAGATCATCGTCTACCAAAACAGCTACTATATGGAAAACTCCAGACTGGCTCTCCCAAGGCTGGAGGACAGAAGTGTTTTAAAGACACTCTTAAGACATCACTGACTCATTTAAAAATAGACACAAACTCATGGGAGAATTTTGCACACGACAGATACGACTGACAAAATTTAAGAGTGGTGCAGCAGCTGCACAGAACCTCAGACGTCAAGCTGCACAATAAAAACGCGCTAGTAGAAAGACTGCTCAATGTCCTACGGACCCCTCCCACACATGCTCAAGGTGTGGTAGACAATTTGGGCCACTCATATGATTCATTAGTCACTGTTGGGCACACTGCAGGCATCGACATCATCATCCTCCCAGTTAAGCTGAATGGTCATCGTGATGTACTGTGCAGAACTGGGGAGGAGGAAACTGACAGCACTGTTTTTTTCTATGGCTGAGACCCATCATAGAGGCACAGTGACTCAGGACGTGACAATCCTTTTGACTTGAACATTTGGTTGCATGCCTGGAGCAATATAGAAGCTCGGCATAACCAGTAGTCAATTGGTGGCGGGGAATGAGCACAGTGAACTCTATCTTGGCTACAGTGGCTAGGAGCAGTGCATAGGTTGAAACCTACCTTCCTGGAGGTGTGATAGTTATTCTCTGACTCTGTCCAGGGGTGGGCCGAAAATCCACACTTCCCAGCAATATAATGCATTAGGTCAAAGGGCATGAGCTCATGGACCGCTGGATCAGCAACCAATCAACCATTAAACAACACGTTAAAATACTACATATATTGTATATATATTGTTGTATAATTTAAACATATTTGCATAAAACATAACTGAAAATACTTAGCAACACTTATCATAAAAATATGTCATTAATTTATAGTCAGCATAGTGAAATTTGTGAGATTATAATATGGGAAGACTTGACTTTCAATGTCTTCATCTTAAATTTGTGAGATTATAATATGGGAAGACTTGACTTTCAATGACTTCATCTTAAATTTGTGAGATTATAATATGGGAAGACTTGACTTTCAATGTCTTCATCTTAAATTTGTGCGATTATACTATGGGAAGACTTGACTTTCAATGTCTTCATCTTAAATTAGCTCTGTCTCTACATTCGGTATTCGTTATAAATGGCTGAAGTGCTAACCCATTTTACGTCACTATTCATTCAGACTATTTCTGTACTTTTCATTGGCTGACGAAATAAAGAATAAATAAATGACAAATGAAAATCATTGCAATAGCCAGAGTTTATTAACTCAATGACGATGTGAAAAGTCTTGTTATATTGAAAGTCAGAACTCAGTTAAGGGATGCGAGATGTCATATATCTTCTCCGTTCTGAAACTTACTTGAAATAGCTAGAAAACTCAAGCCAGATTACGGTGCTATGGTGCATGTGCTCATTTTTATGCAAACTTATTGATAGATATGAAGACTGTCTCCGTTACTCCTGCCTTATATTGGGTCTTTAAGACAACATTGTCGAAGTTGCAAATGTAGTGTGCAACTCTCAGTAAATGATTCTAAAACGATCTATGTTTGTATGATATTTATAATTATTTTCAACATACATGATCCTACATGATGCCACTATCTCCAACATCTTTAGGTAGAGTGGACAGAATCGCACATACAGAATCCTACATGAAGTAACAATCTCTACCATATTTTGTGAGAGTGGATAGAACCGCATCAAAAATACTTATATTTGGTAGTCTTTAAATATCAATTAAGCGCCGTAAAGCTGCAGTTGTTTAGCGACCTCCTAGGGATGAAGACATGACACTTTATTTGCATCTATGCAACAAATAGCAATGTCGTCTCAATGGTAGAGAGCTAGAGAGCATCCACAAATCCAGTTCAATCGAATTAACTGTGATTCGATGCGAAAACTGATCGTCCACATTGTACTGACGATACAACTATAGATGTATCAGTGATAATTCAACAATTGTTGAATAGCAATTCCCTTTACATGATAGGCTTCAATTAGTGTTGAATAAAACTAAACTGCAGGACTTTGAGAACGAACGCAGACGAAGATGAAGAACCACTTTTTGTAGTGTAGTACAGATTAGACATTTTAATATGAGCAGTATTGTATTTGTGTACATGTTCATTTACAATAATATAATTTACATGTGAATATGTAACAAAATAAATGCAATGCATTTTACAATGTTATGGAAGGTTATAGTGTGTGTGATTGATTAAATTGTATGGGTTTCTACCAGTGTTTTTGTTTCATCCGTGGTCTGCTGTGTGTTCTTTTCTTTATAAATGATTTTTGTTCGAAACTGATTTAATTTGTTTTCGTGATCTTTAAAAACTGTAAGACACTTGAGGTCCCTGGTTAAATCCACGGTTTCAACAGGATTTTTTCTTTCGGGGGTACAATCAAAATCCTTCCTATACATGTCGCATCATCCGCTTTGGTAAAGCGGTGTTTATTTCCACATCACATAGAAAGCCACCCTGCACTTCTTCACAGGAAAACATGCAGTAATGAAAGTTTTAAAACTATATTATTCACTTTTTTCATCTTTTGTTATTATGTTTATTTCGCGTTCCTAAATACCTCACAGTACTAACAATATTTAACTAAAACTGTGTACGCATGTGGTTGCGTCTGTGGGTCTCACCAATGGCCCACTAGACATACCATCCATGCAACAGAAAACCTTAGTGGATGATATGCCGTTATATTGAGGTTATCTTCTTATAGAAGCTTCATGGCATGTCATCTATACAGTTATGATTTTGTTTTGTTGTTTAAATGTTTTTTCATGTTTGCCTGAATATATGTATGCACTCTCTGTGGTTGGGAGGGAGCCAGAGATGTACTGCGCAGCACTGTGGAGGAGGAAACTGACATCACTGTTTTTCCTATGGCTGAGGCCCATCATAGAGGCACAGTGACTCAGGACGTGACAATCCTTTTGACTTGAACATTTGGTTGCATGCCTGGAGCAATAGAGAAGTTCGGCATAACCAGTAGTCAATTGGTGGCGGGGAATGAGCACAGTGAACCCTATCTTGGCTACAGTGGCTAGGAGCAGTGCAAAGGTTGAAACCTAACTTCCTGGAGGTGTGATAGTTATTATCTGGCTCTGTCCCGGGGTGGGCCGAAAATCCACAGACTTCCCAGCAATATAATGCCATCAAATGGCATTAGGTCAAAGGGAATGAGCCCATGGACCGCTGGATCAGCAACGAACCAACCAACCAACCAACTAAAACTGTTCTAAATTCGTTATTGTTGTCAGTCGTGAAATTCTATTTCTTCCTTTTCTACGTGACATGTCATATCAGAATGCTGTCATTACTGCTGTTATGTAAGCCTCCCTTTTCTGTGCAAATCGTCCAGCTTCTGCCAATATCATATTCTAAAGAGTCTTCTTCTTCTTCTTCTGCGTTGTTTCTCAAACTCCTGCAGATTAGCAGGATGTAGTCCGGAGAACGGAATGCGTTGTGTCATGGTTTACAGCATTGCTGCGATATCTGCGCCTTTCGGCCTGACACATCCTACTTCAGCATGGCTTTAGGTCACTGACCCTATATGGGATGTGACTGCGAACTCCATCCCATAACCTCCTTAGTCGCCTTTTACGACATGCGTGGAAGGTAAATAGTGTTGCTATTCTTTGCTCCCCTTTCGGGCCCCAACAACACACGGGCGGATTCTAAAGACTTAACGATATCCTATGTCCATCGTAATTTTTGTCTGTCTTGTGTTCTCCTTCTTGTGACATTTTCCCTCCAATATCAACTTGTCGGAATCATTGTTTATTCTTTGTGTCCGTAATATGGAAACGTATTTTTTATAGTTTTGATCGGTCAATCTTACTATATGATCATGTCTTAACGGATGTACGCGTTGTATTGTCTTTCTGTCAATGCTATTCTTATGGCCTTTCTTTAGCATTTCATTTCACACGCCGTTATTTCCTTTGCGAATGTTATTGCCCACGTCTCACAACCACATGTTGCCACTTGTAAAATTGAGCTTCTCAATAGTTGTAATTTTATGTTCTGTGGTGTTTTTTTCAATCTGTGATGTTTTTGTTGAGTCATTGCTAATCTCTTTCTGATCTTTGCTGAGATATATCATTAAGCGTTGATGGGGTTTTTTTCATGTCTATGAAGAAATATGAAGAGCACCAACTACATACTGAAATAGAAAGAAGTGAAACTATTAGATTCAAAAGGGGAATGTCGTGGATGAACCTACTAAGGTACTCATACAAAGAATATCCATTAATGAATATATTGCGATGTAGAATGGACAAACATGACCGCAGATTGTTTGTTCTCCGTCCAGGTAATACAACACTCGCCAGATATCATTTAAAAAAGTACCCAATTAATGTTAAGACTAATGTAGAGACACTGGTCACAATTTCAGGGAACGTGAACAGTTTTCCGAGATCCTGATGATTTTCGCCAAAAGCTATTGAGTTGTATGCTATGTGTGGTGGACGACGTGTTGCTTCATTGAGGGGGCGAAGTACATACGGGAAAATCAGAGTACAATAAGTCAGTCCCCTATGCTAGTTTAGCCTTTAGATAATATGGAAGGTGACAATGATATAAGCTGCTAGTTCAATCACGCACTATCTGTTTAGGACTTTGAATTAATACTGTTCATGGAAATCTATCAGAGGGAAGAATTTAGCTTTTTTTATATATTTGCATTCTTAGTGTCTTGATGAGCGTGTGGAGAAAAAATACAAACGGAATGCGCTCATGAACAATGAATGAAGGCAATGAAAAGGTGTAGAGGACTGATTTCATTGTACTCTCGCTATACGTATGTATTGTGTCCTCTCAACGAAGCGGCACAGCACCTGCTGAGAGTACAATTCATTACACGTAACTGCAAGCGATAATCCTCAGGGTTCTCGGAAAGAATCCACTTTATAAACAAGACGGCGCGAACGGGTTTTGAACCCGCGACATCTTAAACGCGAAGCGAACAGCTTAACCACTACGCTAGGAAGATCATGATTAGGTGGAGACTTCAAAGTCAGACTCATTTGCGTACTAGGCGACTTAATGAAGTTTTACTAGTTCTACTGCTTTACTGAAACAATAATGAAACGCATTCCGTTACTTGTGCTACATCCTGCACAGTTTCTGGAGAGACACAGAAAAAGTTTAATAATAGACAGTGTGTAGTAGATGTCACTCGCTCGACGACCAGGCGGCAACGTTCGAAATTATTCACCACTTCATCACTTGTGCATTGCAAAAGAACTCCAGTGATCAATCCATTCACCGGGACATTATTAGCAGGACTTATTCTGGGAAGGTAAAGCAATAGTACGCTCTTACAGAGTACACGCTGAAAGTGAGACTGGTGAATCAATGTCTGGTAACTGCTAACAATATCTGAAATATCGAATCGATGTTTGTTGGGAAACGTTAGAACATTTTTAAAAGCTTGATACAGTGTAAGGGACACAACCAAATAATGTACATTTGTTTGGGAAGAGGTTAGTAATATTTAATTGTCAAATAAAGTATCATCATTTAACATATTATTTATAGAACAGACTTCTTTATGTACTCTCTGATCACTGGACGATTCTGGGTGGTTTGACCTGCCGCATCCAGAGACATGTTTAAAAAATTTGATATATCACTGCACAATCGATATTTTTTTGCGCCCTGTTCCCCTGTTGCCGTTAACATTGCCATCAGCTATTATTCTTCCTATGCTGTCATGTCTCTTTATATGAACAAAATACTCAGCTTTCTAGTTATTATGCTGTTAAGGAGTCAGTCCTCTTCGACATTTATTGATATTAACTCTTCTTGATTTGTCTTTTTGTCCATGGTTTACGTACACTTTTTCTGTAGCATCTCATTTCGACAGCTACTGTTTTATTTGATGTCCATGCCTTACAACCGTATATGCACTGGAAATACGCATGTTCTGATAATACATAGTTTGGCTATTCTGTTGGGTGCCTCGCCACAGATTTTTAATGTGGATAAGTTTCGAAATCGTCATTTGAATTCTTTTCGTGATTTCTACAGTGCAATCTCATCAGTCATTTATATTTGAGCCCAAATACTCGAAATTTGTTCAAGTTCAAAATTGTCAATTATTATCTTTGGTTGCAATTGCAATTTTTCAGTTGTCATAATTTTTTTTTCTTCATATTTAAGGACAGGTTTTGAAATACACTGTATTATTTTTTTGTTAATAGTAACATTTGCTTTAAGCCATTTTCGCTTGTTAAGAGAACTGTGTCGTCAGCATATCTGATTTATGTGAACTGCTAACCGCCGATGATAAGAAGTCAGAATATCCAAAGTAGAATCACTAGGCACTTTACTCCAATAGTTTGCCATTGCTTTCGAGAAGAAATCCGTTTATCGAATCGCGCACAATGAAAAAAATGATTTTCTACACCATTTTTTTTTATGTTTTCACATAAAGTATACAAGGCAGAAATAAGTGTTCTCTAGATTTATCGTTGGGATTCTGTAGTTTTGAATGATCGTTGCGACGTTGTTCTGTACTCTTCATGATTAATTTTAATGTTTTTTTTCTTTCGTTCGTTCCATTGTAACCAGCACGGATATCCGTGTGATTTCCGCCGGGAGCGTGATTACGTTGTCCCACCGTTATGCGCCCTGTAAGCCTAGCACATCCGATTTCGGCATTCCTTGACAATTCTGGTGGGCTACCGTAGCCTGTGACAGCCTCCCTATCTGTCGCCAGGCACGCGTGTGTGTAATGACTCTTCGCCCAGACGATTTTTGCTCACGTCTGTCTCGCACGAGGTGTTCCACTGTCTATGAAGTTGCCTCGTGTAAATGGACGTACTGTGCCTGTGCCCATCGAGTACTGAACCGTTTCTCATCCGTGAGCCTAGTTCCTTAAGAGGAAGAACTCAACAGAAGAGTTGGACCCTGGCTCTTTCGCCCTCTTAGCCGAGGTGTCATTCACCGACATCGTGAACCCCTTATTAATGTTAATAATTAATACATTATTATGTAGCCCTGTATGATTGACGCTAGTATGTAGTATTGTATGACTAATGCTACGTTATCTTGTAGTCGTGCATGAGCGATGAGACGTTATTATGTAATTGTGTAAAATCGATGTGACTATATTATATATTCATATGTGATCGATGTGACGTTATTACGTAACCTTACATGATCGATGTGACGTTATTACGTAACCTTACATGATCGATGTGACGTTATTACGTAGGCGAAAATTGAAAACACAGGCTAATGAAATTGTGAGAATAATTTTCGGTCTAATACATTCACCTTCAGAATAATTTTTGGTTGACTCATACTCTATATAAGATGGGACAGTCAACACCAGCCTCAAAACCTTCTTAATCGTCCGATTTGAGTGGCACGCCACGGTGCTACTATTTGTTACTCCTCTGTGGAGCCCTAGCAGCACACTTGTGACGAATACAGCAATACGTTATTATATTTTCCTCCCACAAATCGAAAAAAAAACGAAAACAATGTACTAGTAATGCCATTTGATGCCATGCCATCCAAGGATACTTAACAACAATACTTACAACAATAGTTGAAAATATATATTCTATGCTGCATATGCTTCAATTATTATCATTATCAGTATTATTATTATTATTTATTTATTTATACATAATTGAATTCAAATTTGCTAAAAATTAAATTATATGTTATAATCTAATTTAAAAAGTATCCAGGATTTTCTTTTAAAGAGAAATCAGAAGGCAGGAGACGGGATTTCAACGGTACGTTCGTCTGGCACCAGTTATTCGCCTTGAACTTGAGTCGGCACGTTTTCCAAATTCTACCAATCCGGTCCCCATATATTTTATATATTATCACAACAATCCTTTTGCACCAAACTCTATTGAGTACTATTGCACCAAACTCTATTGAGTACTATTGCACCAAACTCTATTGAGTACTAATGCACCAAACTCTATTGAGTACTATTGCATCAAACTCTGAGGTTTTCTGGGGATTGTCTACATGGCCACATATCGGGGGGTATCACCAACTATAAAGTTTTCATACATGTGTTGTTTTAGTCTACTGTGACCAGTTATTAAGATTTTTGCATTATGCTCAAGAGGTCGCGGTTTAAATCCAGCTCGTGGCATCTTGTTTACAACATGCAGTTTTTAGAAGATCCCTGAGGATTATAGCTTGACGCTAAAGAGTTATGTGTTATAAGTGGTACTCTCATCAAGAGGGGTGGCACTTCGTCGTGATGGACGAAGTACGTATATATTACGAATGGAACACGCATGTACTAGAGTACTATGAAGTCACTGCTCTATGCTTTTTTAAACCCTTTTTTAGGAAATAGGTATGAAAACAAACCTTAAAAAAAACAGCAAAGTGAAGTGCTTTGCTGATCACAAAATGTATAATGTGCCCTCTAAATGTCTCAATGCTACGGAAATTTTATTTGCTTGCTTTAAGAAAGCACCAAAAGTCGTAGAAGATTGACTTCATTGTAGTTGAGTTTCGGGTATACACTCCGATACAAATGTATAGAGTACATTTTATATGAATATATATATATTCCATCCCTTTCAGCAGAGCTGCAAGCAGCCTATCGATAGAAAATAACAAATAACTTCGTGTCTTCAAGTGATAATCGCAAAATACTTCTGATCAAAAGTGCGCTTGTAAATAAAACATAACGTCACTGCAGGGTGTACAAAGATGACCTTCTCAAGTTTAAAGGACCTGTATACAGAGAACGTAAACATGACCTGAAAGGCCCATTTTGATTATTTCGATGAATTTCATTGGTCGACCATGACTATTGTTGGCATGTGACTCCACGTATATAAATAGTGTCCAACGAAAACCACGAGAATATCAAAAACTTAACGAATAAAGTCCTAATTAATTCCGAACAGAAGTTTTATAGTAGTGTCAAAGGTCACGGTACAACCCTCGATCTCGTGAACACAATGCACATGTCTTAACAGCGACGCCTTGGATATTTCGAGCTTGCTCATTCACATAGGGGCCTATGTGTCTTAAGTATACAAGCAATTTTATCTTTTCGAACTATAAATCACATTTTGGAAATAGTGTGCACAAAATATAACACTGCTTTTGATGATGACGATAATGATGATGAAATAATTGCTTTAGCTGTGAGCATGTAGCTCTTGACAGATCATAGCCTTTCTTAGAGAAGCACATGCTCTTCTCAGTTGTGTAACTTAGGCGACACTCAGACTTAATTAAGGTTGTCTAAAAGGCATTTTTATGTAAGGGGTGTTATGGTTGCATGTTTAGTCCCCGAAAGGAGAAATTAAAGTGTGCAGAATTCTAGGGTTATCAGGTTCTGTCAGGAGCACAGCACACACATGAGGAAAAACAACTATTTCATCACTCTGTCAGACATGTTCACTCATCCGAAATGATGGCACAGCTAGCATTCCCCATCATCTAGAAGTCTGCCACAGAAGGACAAAGGTACAATGTCCGTTAGCCTGCATTTCTCCATTATCCATGGGGATTATGTCATAGAGTACAAAAGTAGGAAATTGAGACAAGATATGAAAATGATACATTTTTTCGCAAGTGACAGGTTGTCAGCCCATCTCCCAACTTTCCTTAGTCCCCTCCTACGACATACCTGAAAAGAAAGCAGTGGCCCTATTTTTTGCACCCTGAACTTGTAGTTCAGGCTCCTGTTGCCACTAGGCGGACCATGATTATAAAATATGTATACAAAACGTGAACTTAACAATTTCTTGCATATCTCAAACTATAAATCTCTGAAACTGTATCAGAAATGTTTATTAAGAATATCTCATGAATAGTCTTCTTTGTAAATAAACCTTTTGTAACTCACATGCATTGTTTGCACTCTTTCAAAACAATCCATGATACTAAGGTTCAAATTCCATAGCAGAGAGAGGAAAAGTGATAGTATCAGTAATTCCAATACAAGCTCGCTCACGTCAAGAAGCTTAAAAGAAAATACTAGTACATTAGTTTTTGTTTCCTTAAACATTGTTTTCAATAACATTATAATAAATTCTTTGCATTGATGACGCTGATTCTAGCAAACATTCACATTCACAGACTTATCAAATGTAGAATCTGAAAATATACGAAACAAACATGGTCTTTAAAAATGTATATTTATATTCAGTCGCTTATTAAAATGCTTACATTTTTCAAGCTTATATTATATGCATTAAGCAAAATAAAATTAACAACATCACAAGACAGTAATCATTGTTTCAATTACTATAAATCTACGAATTATTAGACGGCCATAGCGTCGATATTACACTGAAACCTAAGTGCGGAATTGCGAATAACTTAGTTTCTGAATGTCCTTGCAAAGCGATCCAAACTTTCAAATAAAAGTTATTTTTTAATTTGGTACCCTCAAGCCTTTTGGACTCAATTCCGACCACTCTTTGTCTAGTATTGCGTTGTTGTGGTCTTTGCCTTTATTCATTTTGTTCCGTCATTTACCTCATCATTTTGTTAATTTCGTTTCCACATATATTTATGTACTTCCTGTCCTTCCGGCATCACATTTCCATATATCCGTTGGATACGTTTGTGTGTTGTGCTATTTCCATTCGTCGTCTTTTGATGTTGTATTCATTTCCTGATAAAGACCTTTTGGTTGAAACGTTGAATATGGTTTGTGTATTGTAATTTGTATGTTATCTTGTGTACACATCATTACCCACTAGTTTTAGTGATAGTCCGTCTGGGTGGAACTGTTATAAAAGCCTGTGTTTTACTAAGTACAATTGTTGTTACGTTTCACTCATTTACTTATATTGGTTGTCGTAAATAAATGTTAACACGATAAGTGAGCAATGTTTCACAGTACGATAATTATTTACTGCTGAGTGTCACGCGATCACAACTGAGTTAATGGTTATTCTCTTTATATTTTGCTGCGAGATTGTGCGTATGACTATGCGTTTGCACCAGCGTATACTGTTTAAGATTACTAAAGTTGTGTGACTACTTGAGAGTGCCTAATGCATTTATTATTTTGTATCCAAATGTAGCAACTGCATTTTAGTAACTTTCCTACAACATTGGTCCCCATAAGAAAAGGTTGAAAAGTAGGTAAGAAGAAAACTCATTTGTGGTCCTTTCTACTCGTTGTCTTTTTATGTTATGTGCTTATCTTTGTAAAGACCTTTTGGTTCGAAACGTCGATTATGTCATGTGTATTGTTATTTGTATGATTACATCCCGTGTTTTGTTGTATGTATTATTTCACGTGAGCATCCGACAGTTATAGTGTGTTAGTCGTCGTTCAGCAAAACTTCATTACCTGTTTCCCACGTGAGTATATTTTCATACAGTTTTACTAGCAGTATTACCTTTTATTGACTATATGATTTATTCTGTAATGTGTGCCTCTTTCAAATTGTCTGCAGTGTTGTACTCTCCGTGTGGAGCACAGCCAATAGGTTAGAACGTTGCGTTCACTCTCGTGTGACCCAGGACTCAGTTCCCAGTAAGTACTGGGTTTATATTCTGTCGAAGGGAAAATTTAAAAAACTCACCCTGTACATGTCGTGGCGACAGCAAGGGCATACGGATTCTATCACGCAACCACAAACACCTCCTCCTTGCAACTCCCTAACGGGAAACATGCAGTATTGACAGTTCTACTCTTTTTAAAAGCTTTGATATCAGCCTTGAAAAAATCAGATGACAGCCATTAAAAGCAGACATTTGTGATATCTAAGACATTCAACACTTGAAATGATGCTAATGATTATTGAAACATTAAAGTATTTAGTGTAAAGCTATGTATATTATTATTTTAAAAAACAACATCGAAACGAAATATTTTTTAATGTATAGTTATCTTATTGAAATAGATTAATCCTGAAAGTTTAGTATTAAAATCAAACATTAGTATTTTCAGTTTTTTATCGTAAGATCTAATATCTTCTAATAGAAAACATCAAATTGTAACATCCATTATTAAAATATATACTTAATATATTTCAATACAAAATATACAATAAAAATGTACACTATTATGGGCCCTAGCTGGGTTTATTTATTAATAGATCAGCTTGACTGCCTTAAATTATTTTTAAGTGCTCAAGTTCCTGTCCTTGTTCTATAGTCACTGGTCCGGACTGCTTAATAAAATCAACCACAATCAACTTTAAATAAGAACTTAAAACATAAAAAGATAAGTTTATACAAATGAAGATATCGCAAAAAATTGTGAATAAAATATATCAAGACAATCTCGGGAAAAGGTACACTGATTCGGCCGAGTCACTCATCAATGTATATAGTCCTGTGGAATCAGCAGTTTATCTATCTATATATATATACGATGTGGCTCTTGTTTGCCTTGCGGAGTCAGGGTGTCATCTTCAGCAGTCATCCTTAAGAAATGACGTTATTTTACTTTTCGCGTAGCTGTAATTGACTGTCGAGATTAAAGTATACCTAAAGTTACCAGTGAATTCACGGGAAAAGCCAATTAGCGTCACTTTTGAAAGATGTGACCGATGAGTTAATAGGTCCATTTAGATGACGACGAACTCGGATTCAGCACAATCAAAGCAGTACAATTTCTTAAAATAAAAACATATCGCTTATTGTGAGGTACGCTCTTTCAAACCGTAAGCATTCGTGAAATTTTATTATATTATAGATTTTTAGCACCCAAATTAATGGAGCCCGTGGTTCAGATAGTCCTACCACCACGATCTCCGAATGTATATTATGTGTGCGTGATTTGGAGCGCAAATTAAAGCAACGACCCCTACACTTAATAGCAAATGTGGATCAACAAAACCACCATTCACATGCAGAAAAACAATGGACAATCGATATCTAATATATTTCCTAACTGAACAAATATTACACGTCATGAATACAACTATTGTTGACGTTAGTAGACAAAGCGTTATCAGTGTTAAATGAAGTAAATCCTTGTTTCGTTTACATGACGAAATTACTGCAACAACTTGCTTATATTTTCGCGAACTCATCATAAACAGCTGCAAATATCATTGTCGACATGAGATAATGTATGCATGTCTCCTAATACATATTAATATTAGACCCGTGTTTCTTAACCGACGGGCTGCGATTACTTGTCTCCCGTGAAGCGACAGCTTCTCCTTGCTATAAGGTTATTTAGGAGTATATTTGATTTCTTTGTCCTGGTCTTAAAACGACAAATGCTACCGAGTTGGTTTCTCACAAAATTTTAGAAGCACTGGTATATACGAACACTACACACTTCCTATATAAATAATAAACAAATATGTACATAAGACATAAAATAGAGACACATACAGGTCCTAAAATTAGCATCTCTATCAGAAACGCTGATGCGGAGTAGAATGTTAAAGGAGCAAAGAAAAACAAAGAAAATCATGGACAGAACACACGAAGGAATTAAACTATCTCGAATTGTATACTTTCATCCGTATCACTGAAGATATAAATCGCTCTATAACATTGCGCGCTGATCACTCCCCAAAATAAGAGAGCAGGAGTCTCTTATCCCCCTTCTCCCCTTCTTGGAAAATCAAAACACGACTTTTAATAGTAGGAGTTTAGTTAAAAGTCCAGTAATTAATTCCCTAATCCACCTCCCGATTTTAGAGATATTTTAAAAAAAAATAAATGTCACCAAAAAATGCATCAAAACGATGGAATTCATGCATAAAACTCTCACGAAAACGATGGCATCATGCAAAGACATGAAAATTATGGAATTATGTACAAAAATCTACTGAAAATGACGGGATTATGAACAAACATCTCATGAAAACGATGGAATTATACACAAAAATCTCATGAAAAAGATGGAATTATACACAAAAAGAAAAAACGTTTTCATGTAATCCCCACCCCCTGTTCCTGAAAGCGTATCTACGGCCCTGAAATTTATGCATCCAATTCACTATCCTTAAAACAACAACATACCTACAGTTTTCATCCACACTTCAGCATATCCCACTGTCACACCGAGCGTGAGGATGGAGATGGAGTTACAGCAGCACTTAATTGGTTGATAACTGATACATCAACACATTCGGTAATACTCACAGACTCAAAGCATGCTGCGCAAGATAGAAAAGAACATGCTGAGAAAAGAATGGTGGGACTTATTGAACAACTCAATTTTCCAGAGCATTACATGGGTATATTGTCCTAGTCATGCTGGGGTCAGATGAAACCAGAGAGCCGACTTATTGGCAGGCAATGCGGTGATAGATGGCACAATGCTGAGAAGAGAATAAGCAGACTTGATCAAGGCAATAATAAATTCATTTCAAGATGATGACTATGTCAATGAGGCTGAGAACGTACACATTCAGAAGAAAAAACAATTATTAGCATATCATATTCATGACGTAACTATCAACCCATCATTTATTGGCTGTGATGATTTTCTGGGCAATTTAAATACGTTCACTAGTTTGTCATTGCTTCCTGAACGGTGCAGATGCACAAATGCCTGTGGCAAGGATCGAACTCGATACATTGGCCGTCACAGACGCGATCTGTACCACTTCGCCACAGAGCCGAACATACAGAGAGTGTTAGAAATGGGAGTATCTAGAGGGGAGGAAAGGAAAAGTAAATCTTTTGGATGGCCGCGAAGATCACACAATCAACATCTGACCGGGACTCTGAGTCTACATACACTGAGATGGCTGCTAGAACGGAGGGAGGAGCACTTATGAGAATGCCCCATATGATGTGAAGCTAGTTCTAATCAAGAAATAACCAGTATAGTGGAAAATTAGAGGCAACAGAGATGTAGTTCTATAGAAGAATGATGAGTACCATGGAAAATAAACACTAGTGGTGAGGTGCCGAAAGAGTTAATGTGAGACAGTGATTATTTGACTCAGGTCGCTCTAAAAAAAGGCGTGGTTTCGTAATACACTTTGCATTTAGGTCAGACGCACGATAACCTACGTAATCGTGTGTGCTTGTAGTCGCTTCAACTGGACGAGCGCCCCGTACGCTTACAACATACGCTGCTTCGTATCATACTTTGCATATATCAAAATTAACAAAAATAGGTATAAGTGTTACCAAAATAAGTCATACCTAACAACTAGACACTGTGACAGACGACGTTTCGACTAAAAAGCCTTCATAAGGACAAACAACAGTAAACAAATCTTACATAGAGACACACATGGTTGTGATAGGAGGGAAGTAAAGGGGAGAAGGACAATCGCGAATGGACGACGGAGGAAGCAAAGATAGGGTAGCATGACAGGGGAAAAGAAGGTGTGAAGGGAAGATGGTTAGTAAGGAGGGAAATGTGCACTGAAGAAGTGAAAATAGATAAAATATAATGCAACTAACATAGAATAAATCTAAATTTGAAATACTTATCTCGAAAATAGTCAGCTTAGAAAAAGGAAGTATGAAACCGAGATGCCAGGTTATATAGCAGACAGTGGCCAGTATGTGAAAGGCGCGGAGGCGAGAAGGAATATCCTCGGGCAATAAGAGGAAAAAAATCGGGAAAATGCCGAATCAACAAGGACATTGTGTTTTAAGAATACGCGCGGCAAACAAGAACCTAAGAGCAAGGCAGGGACTTACTATGCACTTGGATCAGTAGTGCGATTATGCGTGCATTCGAGTCTTCTTGTTGTTGTCTGTAGTTACTTCCAGTTTACGGCAGGCCTAAAGAAATTGTTTTTTTCTGGGGTTTTTTCTAGTTCCTATTTTCTTTCCCACAATATTTCTAATATATTCAGAACTTTGGAGGGGGGAAGGTAACTAAACAATGTAATTTCTTTTACTTTTATGGCAATTCTGTTGACCTTTTTCACAAATGGTCCCTTAATCTCGTTGGCTTCGTGGACTAATTGAAAAACAGACAGCGCCTTGCGATCGTTTTTATGAGGAAAAGCAATTAAACCGTATTTAGTAATCAACACTATACTGGCGAAGTTTTGTTTTTTTCAAGTTTCTTCCGTCATGGTTGAGGATATAAATTGTACAAAAAACAGTATGATTTACGAAAATTTTTCGCCGGAATGTTAGATTAGTTAAAAATGGTACTCAAATATATATTTTTCCAAACTGAACAATACAAAAAAACGTTGAAAGCTAGAATAGTAACCTCCTGGTGGGCGAATATTGTCTCCAGTGAGTTTACAAAATGAATTTTCATGATTCACTGTGCCTTCAGCCAATGTTTACCATAAATATGTTTGAGATTATTTTCGTTTAAAACAGTTAAAATAAGCCCATTTTCAACATGCCTGTTTCAATGTTTTCAACAGTCCTAGGAGGGCAAGGATTACGATCGAATTCAATGAATATTATCATAATGTCATCTCTTGTCTTACTCTACACAAAATGTAGTCAATTTTTTTCAATATTTGTTGTAAAATTTGATGTGTTCAGTGTTCCCTAAACTTATTCCGTCCCCTGACCCTATATCGTTCCCTTGCTGTCTCCTTGACAGTACATCGCCCACCTGAACTCTCATACTGTTTCCAAGCAGGCGTTTTCGATCATTATGAGAAACCCTGTTCTTCTTCTTCTTCTGTGTTCGTTCTCAAACTCCTGCAGATTAGCAGGATGTAATCCGGAGAACGGAATGCATCGTGTCATGGTTTACAGCATTGCTACGATATCTGCGCCTTTCGGTCTGACACATCCGACTTCAGCATGGCTTTGGGTCACTGACCCTATATGGGATGGGAGAACCAACTCCATCCCATAACCTCCTTAGTCGCCTTTTACGACATCCGTGGAAAGTTTTGCTATTCAGTGTTGCTATTCTTTGCTCTCCTTTTGGGCCCCGGCAACACTCGGGCGAAACCCTGTTCTATACCGTCTATTTTGTTTGTTCTCGATGAAATGTGCCCCATTCTGATAACCCTTTATTACACCATTTAAGATTTTGTATGATAAAATATTTTTTCTCAATATTTCAAGCCTATCATACTGAGATATATATATAATTTTTTTTAAATACATATTGTATGTTAATGTTTCTATGTATTTGGTACCCATTTCTCTATCATGTGTGGTTAAAATATACAATGTATAAATGACTTTAGTGATTTCAATACTAAATATCTAATTTTAGAAAACTAATTGTAGTGAAACTAAATAAGAAAAATACACTCTGAAAATCCAAATACAACTTTTATTTTTCACGCTTCTTTTGGTAAAAGTTGTTTTTTTACAAGTTCAAATACATGCTGATGAATATCTTAAAAATCATGGATCATTTTGAAACATTCTGCGATCCATCGATAAACATTTGACTTGAAAATGAAACAATTCTTGAAAATGTACATACAAACATGGTTAAGATATATGAGTACAATCGGGTTGTTATTTAAAAATGCGCCGTGTAATAAAAGGTTAAGTAGATCAACATTAATAGAGCATCAGCTATGTTCTATAATTGCTTGTTTATTATTCCTGTTACGATACTATACAGCAAAACTAAATTTCCATAGCATTTAAGCAACTCATTTTCACTCTATTTAATAAATCTGAATGTCTGGTTTCCCTAATATCCAGTTTTCACTCAAAGGTGGCATTCCGATGCTCTTTCTTTATGTAGAATTATGAACCTATAAATATATAATTTAAACGCAAAGAAAATATGTTCTTTTCTGACCATCTTTAAGGATTTGGCCTATGCTGAATACTATATTTGGTTCTTGTATACAATTAGTGCCTAATTGAGTGATTATTTCGCTTGGCTATGTTTATCAGCTTATGTTTATCATTTATTAATTTAAATATAAATATATTTAGGGTTAGGATTAGTTATGTAAAACATAACTAACACTAACCCTTAACCCTAAAATTGAATATTTAAAATTATTAATGATTTAATATTTAGATCAATTAACCACAAAATAAGTAGGTAGGCACTAATTGGATACAAGAACCTTATATTTTTATGTGTTCACAGACACTTCAACTGCTTTTACTTTCCCAGATTTGTTTGGTACTCATTTCATGTGGCCAGTGGATTTCGAAGCTGATTTACAGTTGATAACAACACGTCTCAAATGAAAATCACACCATGGACCGCCAGTGGTAGTCCATGTGGAAACCTTTAGGAAAATATAACATGACATTTAGTACCAGGATACAAACCCAAAAACGGGTCAAAATATCCTTCCCCTTATTGATATTCCTAAAAAAAACTGGTCGACAAACATCTCCCACAAAATAAGCAATGGCCCAAAACAAAAACAAAACTACAATTTTTTTAAATAAACTGTCACCCAATTTACTGTAAACCTGAATGAAAATGAAAGAAAATGAAAACAGTAAAATGGCCTATTACGTGTTAATAAATAAAAATTGTAAAATAACACACACACATTGTTAAATTTCAGTTTCTACGCAGATTCTATGATTCGACCACCAGGTCTTTGTCAAAATACGGACACATAAAAAACTGAATAAACCAAAAATTACATTAAAGTTAAGTACGTAGGCATCTATGTTATCATAGAAAAAATATACGAAAGTAAAGTACAACATAAATATAAGCTTTACGCTGAGATAGTTAAATAGTTACGGTAAATGTAGAAACAAAACGTAATTACAGCTTTGCCGCCAAGGTTGGAAGTCAGCAAACATACCAGAGCCACCTCTCTAATAAGTTATTTACCACATCGATGATGCAACAAATAATTAGAAACACGTTTTATTACTCAACGCAGACTAATATGTAAGCCCGTTAGAATCATATCTCTAAAACAAAACTGGTACCTGTCAGTTCCTTCCAAGTCTGTCCAATTAAGTGTTTCGTTTACGTCCTAAGTTGACTCCCTAACGGAAAACACAGTATTGACTGGGTTTTTTTCTGGACAGTCAGAGTAATAGCGAATTCTATTATTTGTGAGACACGCACAGTTCTTATAACAGTCCCTCGTCACTTATGCAGTCCTGTGGATTCATCGGTTGATCCTTCAAAAGTGGCGCTAATTAAGTTTACTAGTGATTTACATTGGCACGTTGTGTATACTTTGTCTACACCCTATAAAAATCGCAGGAAAATTGAAATAGCGTTAATTTTGAAGGATAAACTGATGATTCCACCAGACTGTATAATTGGCAAGGGATTCGCTTTCATCGATCGATCGAGATATATAAATGAGTATTGAATAAAGTCACATTAGTTTGTAAACATAATTTGGCAGAAATAATTCAGCTTCAGCTGTTACGGTGATTATTTCTAGATGACACGTAGAGTACGCAAACTTATTTATGGTTCACAGCGATTACATACTCCTCTCGTTCATTCTCAACTGTTATATATGTAGATTAGCGGGGTGAAGACCGGAGAACTAAATCTCTTTTCCTATATTTTCCTATGTGCCTCATTATTTTTTACACATGTTGCAGCTGCGAGCTGAATTTTGGTGTAGCCGATATACTAGTATTTCGTAAAACAATTTTAACAAGGTTCTAAGCCTGCAACGTTTATTGTAGCATTTTTCTGGTCAGCTTTCCACACCAATAAAAAACGGAAAGAATAACCATTTAAATCTTGCCATGTTCTTGATGTTTGCTGAAAAATGGTATGCTCTACGTTTGTCGAAGTCTGTAATTAGTGGAGTTGTAGTGTTAAACCATCTCCATCGTTTCTATTTTATAGAAAAATAGCATGCTATTTAGTACGAAGAACGCCCGTGTAGTGCCGGGACTGAAAGGAGAACAATGAGTTGTCTACCACGCAAGTCGTTGAGGGCTTCTAAGAATGTTTTCTAGTGAAGTAGGCTGTCCCGTCCAATAGGGGGTCAATGTGATCCGAATCCATGCGGAGTTAGGATGTGTCAGGCCCGAAAGGTGCAGATATCGCATCTAAGCTGAAAACCATAACACGGCGCATTCTGTTCTCTAGACTACAACTTACTAATCCGTAAGAGTTTGAGAACAAATACAGAAGAGAAAAAGCCTAAGACGTAACTTGAACGTCCACGTTGTGCACTCTGATGTAATGCGTTAAATAAATACCTCAAACTCCGTTGAATATTTTAATAATAAGTTATTGGAAGCGAAATTGTGCATACGATTTTTGATTTAACTCGACGATATGATTTTGTAATATTAAATTCTGCAGTTATTGCCATTTTATCACAGCTGCATATTCCTTTGATCTTTGTGGGGTATTATCTTTGGAATAATGTAATCGATAAAAACGTAATTTATAGTAATTGAATTATGTGATAGAAATGTATGAGCTATATATATATTGTTAATTTTCTTGAATGTGGATTCACCTTTGACTGTCAAATAACATGTTATGGATAATTGCACAGGTACATCTTATTACATATGTGATTGCTCACAAGCTTGCAGAAGTGTTTACCTTATATGTTATTGCACGATATGAAAGTGATGTGGTTTTATTCACAAACAGAAATTAAAATAAGCATAAATCTGGATTAATTAAAATTGAGACCCATCCTCTTTTTGCATGTGGTGGTCCTTAAACAGATCTATATTGTAAATAGATAAGAACTGTAACTGAGGGCCTTATTTTACCTCACACTGTATACGGCAAATAAATATAATTTTGTTAGATGCATCATGTGGTTTCATATTCAAATTCAGACACATAAAACTGTAAATATGTATTCTTATTATTGCGTTGAATGAATGACAAATCATCTTTTCCACTACTCTTCTTGTAAAACATGACCCTCCCTCCCAAAACATTCTGTGACATGGTAATATGTGCAATTCATTTAACGTCGCTTAACTTGCAGATTCTTTTTTCAGCAGTGACATGCCCTAAATATTTGCCTAAACAAATTATAGGTGATGTACAAATTACGTCAACAACTTTTTTGGCAATTATTTACCACCTATCCCTTTTGCCAGAACTGTCAAGAATCCAGAGACCCCCATCCCCTCACATTAGTTTTAATTTCAAATTCCAACAATTTAATTCGTGTCTAACAAAGTATTGTTGACATCAACATTTGTCGATTACCCCCTCCCCTTTTCCGAAAAAACTTGTCAAAAACTGTTTCAGACTCCCTCCTCCTAATTGTTGATGTATTTTATGGACAGTCCTATGTTGGATTGAAGTGCGAATGTTTATGGAGGCGTCTTAAACACATGTGACCGTGTTGATGTATTATAAGATATTATTTGAAGCAACATTGTTCTGTCTCTATGTTATTTATGTTTGCAAGAAGACCTATTGGTCCTTGTGTACGAATATGCATATTCTGTGTTTGTGTTCCTGAGGATACTTTAATACTTGTACGGGATGTTCGTTGATGTTGTAATAGTCCTTGTTTCGATTGGTCTGTTCTCAGTGACTTGAGTGCACAGGCTGAAAGTATTGACGAGGCCACATCTTTTTTTTTTAGGATGTGGTTGGTCAAGTACGGAAAACCTGTTTACTTGTGTTTCTGCTAGAACAGACCTGGTTCAATTCCCGTCAGTTGTAAGAAACATTTTCATTTATCCTCATGTTTCCTACTTGAATTTACTTGTGTTGATGTATTAGCATGCCCATATGAAATGGATTGCCCTTCTGTGTCAGCTTCACGTTTGATAATAAATCTGGTTTCAGATACATTTTTCATTAAATATAAAGTGTTTCTGCAAGTCATGTTTTAATGTCATTGATGATAGTATTTTACAATTGTGTGCCACTGCCTTATGATTAGATGCCTTGTCCATTACGACAATCAATATAAGGGCCGTCTGTTGTGTTCAAGTGAAACATCAAAACACCTGTATTCTACGTAAGTACTATTTTACATTACGAGAGAAAATCTAATAAAGGAAGATCAATTTTCTCAATTCGTTCTAGAAATATAAAACCATTCATTTTTATGAGGCTGTCTCTATTCTCGATGGAATTAGAAGAGAACATAAGGTTCGCATCCTCCAATATTCCATTGTTTTCTACTACCAGGGTGTGTGCAATAATCAGTCGATGTCCTTAGCTATCTGGGCTGCCAATGAATTATGTCAACAACCTTTGGACAATTTATTCCACCCCAACCCCCACCCCTTTCTTGTCAAGATTTCAAGAATTCAAGAGTCCCTACCAACCCACTGCTTAATTATGTCCAAAAACTATACAAAGAAAACATTTTCTTGCCGGAAATTTTTTTTTAAATACTTGATTTCTCCGAGCTTTCTTTCATACCCAGGAGGTTCCAGTTTTCAGCTTAGTGCAATGCCTTTTGAAAAATCATTCTGCTTAGAGAGGGTACATATCACGAGACGAATTGATAGTTTGCTTGGGTCACCCATTTATTTGTCTTTCCTCTGACGGGGTGCTTCACAGCCAGCGAGGTGTTCATAGTTGTAGGAAGACCATTCCATTACCACCCTTTGTGTCCCTATGTTCCAGACCTAATTTCTTCTGTATGAGCGGTGTTGGGCAACGGTGACAGTCGAATTAGACTTAAGGTTGATACACCTTCCTAGACAAGGTAATGCTTTGCCAAACACTTCGGGGTCTGGGATTTGACCTGTGCATTTCTCACGCACTCGCCTCGTCCGCTTGTTGTGACATTCCAATCCATTGTCCAGTGCAGCCTGTGTATTTTGACTTTTCGCCGTTGCGTTTATTACCCAAGAATTATTTTACCCAATATTTATTTTCACACTCATCCGCTTCGCTGAGGATAGAATTCGCTGGAAGGGGATACTGTGTGCTGATGCATCCAATGTGGTACCCCTGCAACCCTGAAGGGTTACGAGTTTATTGAGTGATTGATATTACCCAACGACGTAAGTAGAGCAGGCCTATCTTGGACGAGGAGCTTCGCACTAGGCTAATTGGTACTGAACCCAATTCTCTCTCTATAAGCCGTGTTGGGCAACGGCAACAGTCGAGTTGGGCTAGGTTTGCAGTGTCCTCAATTACAAGTACTTGCTTTCCTCTCTACGTTACCCAGAGTCCAGAGCTCGAGTCTCAACACTACTTTGGACAGAAATCCTGAGCAAAGTGTTTCTCTGCGTTTAATGCTTTTCCTGTGTGGAATGAGGAGCTTTATTCAAAGCTTTCCTTTATACCCAGGGTTACATGTTGGTGTTGGTGTATCTAATAACCGAGTCATTACTCTTTCTCTGAATGAGGTTTATTGTGATGGTACGGGTGGCTTCTGCGTGTTCTCGAGCATGAATAGCACTTCCGCCTTTCAGTCTCGTGCTGGGCAATTACAGCCTCTTTCCCACTATATCGGTTCACATACACAACGCTCCCCTCTAGGGCGTGTTGCCTTTTCCAAATTCAATGTGTACTCATAGCATCACCACGTCTTAGCGCTTAGGAAGTTGACATTGGCCGCTCCTCCTATGTTTCTTCTGCATTTTATGTTGTACGAGACGCAATGTACCGATGCCTTTCGTCACTGTGTGCCGTCAGTGCTGCTGGGTGTGTTGGCGTAGAGGTCTCGGAGACATTGCTTGTCTCTTTGCAGTCAATTCCCAATCAATCTGCAGCCTCCCCATTCCCTGACATGATCCCACAAGTGTTTTCCAGAAGCAACTCGAGCCACACACTTCTGTTTTCTTCTGTTTCCAGGGTCACCACGAGGAGGTACTTTTGGAATATGAGTTATCTGCTAACCCTAAGTCCTCCGAGAGTGACGCGGTACCCTTTGCACCCTTTACTTCTAAATACTTGATTTTAAGGGCTACTAACATGGCTTCTCACAAATTATGTTTCTTTCTCTGACGTTCTATCTGAAAGTAAATCCTGCCACTCTTACAGGTCTCTACACTAGTGTTGTTTGATACATCAATGTCATTATCGTTTTCAACAACATTTTAAATTTCTGTTACATTTTCTTTCACGGCAAACATGCAAACATTTCTGTACATTTCTCTTCAAATAAGATTTTTGCCTAAAGTACCTATACTAGTTTTCCTTCATGTTGCTATTTTCTCACTTAAACTAGTGATTTTATTGTATTTGATCCAGGGTCGTAGATATGATCTCCTTAAAGAGAGGGTATTACTTAAATTAAAAGGGCCATTCCTTCGTTTTCGTGTGTTAGATCTTAATTTTGATGATAGTAATAAATAACCAAGGTAAGGCTGTTTATTGTTGTTTTTTGTGTGTGTTTTGGGGGAAGGAGGGAGTTGGGGGTTCTATTGGCAACATTTTGGCCAAGTTCCTAATGATAAACGTCATGTTCAATTTTGCTAGGGGGAGAGGGTTGTCCCCAAACATCCCCATCCATTATCTATTGATCTCTTTTGATCCACATATTAAATTGGGACGGGGTGGCAGAATATTCTATTCATGGCGTAGCAATCAACACAGCATTTTTTTTATTATTTTTTTGCAGTATTGATTTTCTAGGTAATGTAATTAAATTAAATAAAAGTCGACTGAATTCAAAATGAACAGTGTTCTCTTTCTATGATTTAAAATCGATTGATAATGTTCACCACATTCAGCCTCTCGACGTACAAACCCGTAGATAAGGGATTTGTAGGTCAACCTTCACCTTCCCTCTTAGGAAATAACTTATACCATAACATGACTTTTAGTACTAGAAACTTAGTCAAAAAGAGAGACAATCAATACAAGGTAACTGCGTGAAACGTAACAACAATTAGACTTACGTAAAACACAGGTTTATATATCATTTCAATGAGACACGACAGACTATAGCTAAAACTAGTAGGTAATGATGCGCATACAAGAAATCATACAAATTACAATACACAAATCATATTCAACGTTTCAACCAAAAGGTCTTTATCAAGACACAAACAAAACATCAAAAGACGACGAATGGAAAAATTATCACAACATCCAACGGAAATATGGAAATGAGGGCATTTATGATTTGTGTAATGTAATTTGTATGACTTCTTGTGTGCGCATCATTACCTACTAGTTTTAGCTATAGTCTGTCGTGTCTCATTGAAGCGATATATAAACATGTGTTTTACGTAAGTCAAAAAGAGAGCATACTTCACGCCCTTTTTTAACGATTTTCTACAAACAAGTCATCAAAAAATCTAATGAAATAGAGGGAATTTGCACTGAAATTGGGCGAATGGCCTTTCTTTTATTTCTTTTTTTTTCAAGGTAAACCCTCCTACCCTACTGGAGACGTATCTACGGTCCTGTTGGAATAAAAAAAATTCAAGTGTTATGAATTGAATTTTCAAACTTATTGTAATTTTCGCACTTTAATAGTAGCAATAATAATCACCTATGAATTGTTTTACATAACAATGACCTCATAAAACTTCGCAAATTTTGCATAAAATGTCTTGATTGCGTTTAAATATCTATAAAATTCGCGATTTATATTTTTTCCCTCAATACATGACACAATGATTGTTCTGTAACAGTATATAACTCATATAAGACATTGAAAATCTGTTGCTCAATTGTGCTGAAGAAAAAAGCAATTTATTTTGGGGTCATAAGGATTTATTAATAGTTCTATAATGTAATTAATTTTATTCAAATAGTTGCAAAGTTACAGATTGTAAATACGGGTACATATTTTGAAACACAAGTTAAACCTTCTCTGTCAAGAAAACATGGCTCTATCCCATTTTTAAAAAGAAAATTAAACATTGTGCAATCAGAAAAAGCGCCAAATATTTTTTTAATGTTTTTACATTTCGTGAGGAGCGCGGTAGCCTAGTGGATAGTGAGCTTGCTTGCTTGATCTGATTACAGCGTGCCAGGTTCGAAACCACGTCCGGACGTAAAAAAAATCCGGGTTGTGATTTCTCACTTGACACGACCACTCCTCCAGTCGACTCAGCTGTAAATGAGTACCTGACGCATGAGTTAGGGAAGGTAAAAAAAAAAAAGAAAGGAAGGGAATTGGCCACCCCACCTAATAGTTGCTGCGGCTTAGTACATGAAGAGTTATCTTCATCCCCGACGGCAGATGCCATGGAACCTACCTTTACCTTTACATTTCGTACTTTCTTTCTGATTCTCATCCAGTTTCTGCTAGAAGCATTTGCAGAAAACATAAGAACATGATTTATTTATATGTTTATTAAAAAGGAAAAATTTCAACTTGCGCAAATGTATATATGTTCCTTCAGCGTCGAATACGGTGCATAGGGCCCAGTGTGTTTGCTCTTCCTCGTCTGTTCCTGCCTTTTTGGTCTCTTTATCTCTCCCCTACCTCTCTCCCACCTGATCTCTCGTGCCATCTCATTTTGCTCTTCCCTTACATTATGATTCTGTAATATTCATTCTCTGTTGGCACTTTTGAGGTAAGTATTTTTAATTTACTTTTAATTTACTTGCTGCTATATCTTTTCCTTTTTCCATCTCACTTTCGTCAGTCTACTTTCCTCTCTCTACTTCCTACTATCTTCTCCCCATACCTTCTTATCTCCTGTCATGCTGCCACATCTTTGTTTCTTCCATTACCTATGTACTATTGTCCTCCTCTCCTCCTTATTATAACCCTATTTATTCAATGTAAGATTTGTTTTATTGTGGTCATTTGTTTATTCTGATGAATGCTTTTTAGTCGAAACGTCGTCTGTCCCTGTATCTCGTTGTTAGGTTGTTTTATGTTTTATTTTGGTAACACATCTACCTATTTTTGTATATCTTAGCTTTTGCCCTGTGTTACTCCAGCCACCTATTTCATGTTTAGGGTTGTTAGCCTACACTGAAACATTTATCCCTTGATATACACCGGCTTTAAAACATTTTAGAATAAGATACTCAAATGTGAACAGAGAAAAGCAGAGACTCCATCTTGTCATCTTAACCAAAATATTGTATGATGTCATATAATCATGATTCGGGAATCTAGAATGCAGAATAATTTGTATCTCAGCTGCAAAGAGTATAGTTATTTTTCTTTCTTACCCTTTCTTGTTGGACGCGACTGACAAGAACTAGCAATTTACTGGTATATTCGTAATGTTCTACCTGACACATTGATCGATGTGGATCAGTCCATCTATGAAACACTGAAGATTCTGGTGTTTATGTATCTGGTTGATCAGCAAGTGTAGAAAATATGCAACATATACTTCCATGTGAAGAATATGCAGGTGGAGGGGTATATTTGAAACTTTTTGACTATACTTGCAGATGAATCAAAGACAAAATATCTTATAGTAAGAGATTTTAATGCAAGGTCAAAAGAGTGGGTTACGGGAAATAGGTAGGGTTTTTATCTCAACAAGGTGCTAATTTCCACACCTAAATGTGTTGTCCCGTTCGTATAGCGTCCAGATCATGTAATACAGCTTGCGTGATTGACCTGGCACTTATATCTGGTGCTGCCATCTCCTCTGTAAGCTGGGATGTCATGGATCCACAAGATATCAATCACCTACTATGTACAGTTCTAGGAGCTAAGGGAAACTCGCCAAAAATACCCAAAATAGTATTCAAGTATACAGCCACTGGTTCTAAAAACACTTACTATGAAGAAAGAATTACTAAAATAAATAAAGATAAAGCAAATAAAATATTTTGCAATTGTTAAAAGACATGACACCTTATTTGAGACCTTACTTGAGAGTAAAGTCAAAGAGAATCGAGCAAGAGGTAGGCAGAGATACAAGTGAGAGAGTAACATCACAAGATGGACAGATTACAGTCTAGCAGAGTACGCCACCAAAACAAGAGACAGGGGATGTTGGAGGTCTGTTGCAGCCAACCTTCGTTGCGAAGACGGCACTTGATGATGAGGATACAGCCACTACAAGAGATAGTGAAAACTTCTACATACATCGCGTCAGTCCGTCAAATCAAAAATTATACATGATCCATTCATACAATTTATTTAACGGTGGTGGAGCAACATAATGGAGGAAGCAGCACCCACAGAATGTAAGATGTCACGAACACACACACAAAAAAGTCAAGGATATTGAACGAAAGAAAATAGAGTATACGAGAGCCACTAATACAATCAAACATGATTCCTTGTTAAAAACAATACCATCGAAGTTGGAAGAAGCATATGAGAATATATAAAAGAATGAACAGATAACGTCAAGGACTGGACAAGACATGATTTTTCCTCACTCATCTGCATCGTTGATGATAGAAATCGCTTGAGGACTTTCTGTGCTGAAGCATCCAATATGTGACCCCTAAGAGCCTGGCAGGTTACGGGATTATTAGGAATACGGGATTATAAGCGATTATAGGACTACTATTAAAGCTTATCTATTGTCTTTCCCCAGTTGAATGATGGTTGATAATATCCACACTTGCCGTTAAGCGTAGCTGTTGGAGTTTCAGTTGTCGTTCCAAGATCAGATATGTCGCCTTGGTTGCATTGAGTCCATGTTTTTTCAAGATTTTCTTGATAGGTTCTATCCTCTATTTTCTTGGTCTTCTTCTGGCTTTATGTCCGGATATTTTTCTGTTATGTGTTCTTATTTGTATTTGGTCTGGGTTTATTCTCGTAGGGGTGTTTATGTTGTGGTCCTGGGAATACTTCAATACTTGTACTTGTTCGTTGCTGTTGTTATAGTCCTTGTCTCTATTGGTCCATTGTCAGTGACTTGAGTGCGCAGGTTAAATGTCCTGACAAGATCACATCTTTTTAGGGGCCAAGTACGGAAAACCTGTTTACTTGACCTGCAAGACAATTCGGTGCCGCTAGAATGGACCTGGTTTAATTCCTGTCAGTATTAAGAATTTATTCTCATAAGGTGACCGAACCACCATTTTACTTACTCTCTTTCGATATGTTCAATATATGATATTATACCTACTCTTTTCCTAATTTCTTCATTTTTTTATGTAGTCACAACTTTAGCTGTGCTAGGCAGAGGATACCATTAATGGCACAATGGCTAGGACAACCCGTCCAGTATGTGCACTGTTCTCACAGAAAGGAAATGCAACCTACTGTGAGTATTAATGAAAAGAAAATATCATGTCTACAGACAATAATTTATATAAAACCAATTCTGATGTGTGGAAGTGATTATGATGTTAGAACAGTGAAAATTACATTGAGGCAGCAGGGATGTTTAATAGAAAAGTGTTGAGAACACCATGGACAGATAAAAAGAATATGAAGATATCTTGAAAGAAGTTAATTCAAAAATAGAGCTGCTTACAGCATCAGAAAGAGACAGTCCACATTTTTTTTGACACATCATGTTAAAAGGAAAGATGGAATACATTGTAACAACAGACAAGTTGAAGATCAAGAGAGCTAGAGGAAGACAACGAGAGAAATTAGCATTGTGGCATGGGAAAGCATCTTTATCGGAAGTGATTGACAGCACACGAAATAGAAGGCTGTGGAAAGACATGATAACCAACGACACAATGCATGGACCCTAAGAAGAAGTAATCATTGCTGCTTTTCTCAGACATTGTATTTCACATGTAACGTTTTTCGTTTGCTGAGAGACTTTTTAAAACCATGTTTGACATCGGTAGCAGAGTGTTGGCAGTGGCGTACCTAGGGTAAGTGCTGCCCGGTGCGGTGAAGATTTTGATACCACCCAAGACCCCCATCTCCCCTCCCTTCTGATCTTTATCGATGGTAGAATTGTTGTCGTTGAATAGCATTCAGCGCTAGAATGTTAGAAATAAACTTGATTTGTCATCGAACTCAAAGACTGCTTATGACGGGCTTTTACAGTGCTAAGGGAACGACTGAAAGGATCGAAACTGAAACTTATTTTTCGTTTTTCTTACAAGCTAAAATATAATTTTGAAGTAAATTGTGGGAGTATCTTCTTTCGAAAGGAACTAGTTCTACTTATTAATTAATTTTAATGTTTTATAATAATGTGCCAAAAATGTGTTATTACCTAATTGCCAAATAAATGGGCTTAACAAGGAGAAATGTTATTTTTTAACGGTGTGGGACATCAACTTTGGCACGGCAAAGGCACACCCCATTTCAAAGTTTTCATTATTTTGAAGGGCATTTTGATGCACTGAGCGGCCGCACCCCCACCCCCTCCCCGCACCACCCTCGGTAAGCCACTGAGTGTTGGTATACAAATTGTAGAAATTATCTATTTTATTATTTCTATTTTTATCTTCTAACGGAAAAGGAATGGTGAAAGTCGTTAAGTTACTGTGCTTCATTTCTGACAACTTGTTTCTATTTCTCTATCATTCAATTTCCGGGGAAAAAATGCAGCCTAGATATTTAAATTTGTTGTTTTGTTTCACTTTGGTGTTATCAATTTTTTATATGCATTGGTGTTACAGACTTGCTAATTTTCATAACTTCTTTTTTAACGCTAATTTCCATGCTGTACTTCTTGCATGCTAAGATCAATGCATTATTATGTCCGTGTAAGTCTATGTGTTGAAAAGTAAAAGCAACAACCTTTGCATTGCTCCACATATTGTTTCGAAAGGTACAGTCATTCGATTTGTTGCTCTTACTGAGCTGCAGTAACAGCTGTCATCTGATGTTATAATTTTCTAAAGCTTCCTAGCGATGTGTAATAAATCATATCATAATTCTCTATCTACTTGTTGAATACCTTTTCCAGATCTACAAATACTGTGTTTAGATCTTTATTGTACTCGATTGCTTTTCCACTAAGTTGTCTCAGTGAGAATAGTACGTCTGTATAGTGTGCCCCTCTTCTGAAGCCAAATTGATCGGGTCACAGCTGTGGTTCTGCAATTAACGTATTCTCTGTTCTATTATATAATCAAAGACGTGGAACGAAAATCTAAGCAAAATGTCTGGGAAATGTTATAACTCATAATAATGTTCATAATGGCGAAAATGCTTACATAACTTCTGACAATTTCATAGACGAATGAATAAGAAAAAATATAACCGACTGTGCAGATTTTCAGGATCCTTAAGATGCTACATCGAGAACAAGGGGGTGTCTTCTTCATAGTCACATCTCACAAATGGATAGGCCTACGTTTGACAAAGAAGCGATAACAGACTCTTCTTCTGCGTTAATTCAAAACTCCTGCAGATTAGCATGCTGTATTCCAGAGAAAGGAATATGTTATGTCATGGTTTACCTCTTAGATGCGGTATCTGCGCCTTTTCATCTGGCGCATCCTATTTCATAGTAGTTTATGTGTCCTTTTGACGCTATATGAGATGTTACTGCCAACTCCACCTCAAAACCTCCTTAGTCCCACCTACGACATGTTTGGCAGGTAATAGTGTTGCTATTCTTTGCTGCCCTCTCAGGCCGCCGCTGCATACGGGCGAAAAGCAGACTCACTGGTGTAATTTCAAAGAGATCTTTAATCGCAACTTTTCAATACTTTACGTGATGTCAGGATTGGTCTTTGAATGTTTTTGCTACATTTTCTTATTTTGCAAGCAAATACGTTTCAGATTTACACAAAACAGAAGAAACATCTTGCAAAAATTATTTAACGTTATGTTACGTAGAGAAAATTCTAATAAATAAAATATATTGATTATAAAATTGGAATTGATATTCTATTTCCAAATATTATTAGGTGTCTAGGCCTATGCCATTTTTATTTCTATTTATACTATTTTATCTTGATATTTGGGAAATAGAATATCAATTCCAATTCTATAATAAATATATTTTATGTATTAAAATGTATTAAATGTATTACATTAAAATGTAACATCAAGGTCAACGGGACAGTTCTTAAATAAGTAGACAAATTTAAATATTTAGGCACAATTATTACTTCAGATGGTAGATGCGTCACTGAGATTTTTTTTAAAGTAGAACAGTATAGGCAAAAGCAGCATTCCAGAAGATGAGGAACATTTTGTGTAATAATTCATTATCAATAGAAGTAAGAAAGAACATACTAAAATGCTACATAGAGCCCATAATGTTATATGGTAGTGAAGCATGGACAATTGACAATATTGCAAGAAAACATCTGGAGGCCACAGAGATGTGATTTTATAGAAGAATGTTGAAAATATCATGGACAGCTAATAAGGTTAATGCTATAATTCTACAACTGGTCAACTCAAACAGCGAGCTCATTAACTGTATTAGAAGACGACAGTCACAGTTTCTGGGTCATGTCATGAGAAGAGGTGGGCTGGAGAACATTGTAACAACTGGAAATATCGATGGTAAGAGAGACAGAGAAAGAAAACGTGAGAAAATGTTGGATGGCTTGAAAGCCTGGCATTATGCAAAATCATCAGAAACTATATTTAAATGTATAACAAACAGAGGACTGTGGAGAGACATGATCGCCTACGCCGGAAGGCATGGTACCAATGAATGAATTAAAATATAATTTAATTTACAACAATTTCAATTTCATTGTCTAAAATACAGCATTGTTGACGCTAACTTTTCTTAAACAATCCCCTTGACAACAACAGCAATTGTTCAGACCCCTTTCCCCTATATTGTTGATGTATTATGGGCAGCTCTGAATAGCAGGCAACTTACAAAGTAAGAATAGAGATGCCCGCTTCACTAGGAACAACCAAATTGCTGACACTGAAGAATAGTGAAAAGATAGAATCATCCATTGTCTCGTATGTATGTCAAACCTGTAACAAGGGTGTATTGGCTATTACCAAAAAAAAATACAATTGAGCTCTGTGGTAATTTGCTATGTACACAACTACTAGGATAAAAGGCTATTTAAAAGTATTTTATGTTTTACATATTTGTAAAATCTAAAAAAGTCGAACGGCTTCTTTATTTTGATTTGTTTCCATTAATATTTCCACAAATTCTTTTCCCACAGGTTCGGAATAACACTTTTTATAAAAATTCTAGACTATATGCAATACTTGTGTCCATTGGCTGACTACCAAAATTTAGCCAATTGAAAGACACGTAATTTACCTTTTCCAAAGTAGTATTTTAAGTAGTAAAAATAAATTTATGTTCTCTTTGTTGACACAAATGTTCGTCATATACACGCTACTTTGGGTGTAACACATTGTGAGATGTCCAAGCACATCCCATATAATTTTCACACTTCCCCCACTATATTTAGCAAAATTTATAGCAGTCTTCTGTGCTGAATTATTGACGAAGTCAATCTTGATCAACAATGAAATGTGTGTGTGAAAGTGTTGATTTCTGAGATTTGTACTGTTAGACTAAGACAACTCTCATTCATTGCTGATGACAAGCCACGAAGTGAAGACAAGACATTTCATTATCATTATTATCAGAGATAAGTTCGTTATTAGGTAAGCAAGGAAGTTATCAATATTGTTAATAGTAGACCGTACTGTATCGTGTGTAATGTATGGAGTATGGTCATGGTAGCTGTAGAGTCATAGTAAGTAAAGTAACCCATAGCATTAATGCCGTAGGGGTGTGAGATGTTAGCGATCTCACATTTCACAGGCTCTGCAAATGAGGGCGGTAGCCATCTCCTCTCCCTCGCAAGTCTCCTATGTAGAAAACTAAAAAGGGGGTTTTTTTAGTGCCATAATTTACTATCTATCATGCTTTAGGCAGGTCCGGTCACTATGACCTACTATGATCCCAAGTAAACTTGAACTTGGTAGCCTAGAATGATAATTTGGATAGGCCAAACTATAAAATAAACTTTATTAAGCATTATGAGACTGAGATAAGTCTAACTCTACAGATGTTGTTGTTGAGTTTCTAGTGCACCAAATAACAGTAAATTTCCATTTTCCCTGATTAAGGAGTATTATTGAAGAATTAAGAATACTTAATATAAAATAAGAAAAATATCGAATAAATTATACGTATACACTGTGTTGTATTAGGCCCGTATCTTTCATTGACCAACTGGAGATGAGATGGACACTATCATTACTATCAAGCTTGTCACTTTTTCTTCCCATATAAATGGTACCCATCTCCTTAGGCCAGGTTGAGTTGGTTGATGATTTTAAAATATTTATAGTTGAACTGAAAATTGAACATTTGATCAACCGAATAGGAAGCCAGCTCACTAACAATCAGTCAGTTCCTCTTTTGCCAAGTTTGGCACATAGGGCGGATGTCATAGTTCTCCATGCCTGTCGGTCAGTTGCCAGGGATTGTAGGTCTTGTGCATTTATGCCTGTTGATTTTAATTCATTCATAAATCTTCTGATCGTTGTTTTTGGTCTTCCCAGTTTTCTTTTCCTGTCTAATGTCCACATGAAGTCTTGTTGTGGAATTCTGTCTTCCTTCATTGTAAGTATGTGGCTGATGTATGTCCAGCAGCATTTTCTGATGATGTTCGTCACATATTCGTATTCACTAACAATAGAACTACTGATACCTCCATATTATATAGGCCCAGACTATTCATATTAACTGAAATTAAAAATTTTGTCAAGCACTGTAATTAATATATTGTGGATAAAGGTATTGATGTATTTTTATACTGGCTTATATAAATGAGCTAAAAATATATATACCTTTTTCTGGGTTCCAATGTATATTTTGCTTCATTACCAAAGGGTTGCGGGTGTGGCTGGGTTATGTATGATACTGATAATGAGGAGATTTCAAGAACTGTTGGCACAACATCAGTGGTCAAGTATATTTAAAAAACATTGAAATCGTCGGCCATCTAATGAGAATGAATCCTTATTCGCCAGCAGCAAGAGCATACAGCATGAAGATGGAACCATCAAGATACAGAGGAAGACCAAGAAGGTGGATTGAAGGAGTTACCAACATTCTGACATAACAAAGTATTACTGCATATCAAGCGACCAAACGTACCATAGTCTGAAAACAGATCTTCATTCGATCCTGTGACACCTCACAGCAAAAACAGAGAAAAGATGATAGATAGATGATACTGATAGACTACTTTTTTTCTTGGAATTCACAGGAGTACACCTTAAAATCACAATTTTTGGGGTTATTTTGGTTCTGAGTATCAACTTAAAGAAAATGTTCTGTCTATGAAAACAACTCTACCATGAAACACTCAAAAGATATTTTGCCAGTTTTTGCTTAATGATCACAGACATTGACTCACAGACATTGACCTACCCCAATAACATTTTGGGTTCTAGATTTATAGCTGACGTTGCCCCCTTTTCCCCTCATAGTAAAATTGAAGAGCTAGTCTCTCGTTTCAAATTATATGATTTCACCCTTGACAAAAACTAACAATTAATCAGTGTCCTTTGTCATTTATACAGTCCTTCTGACTAATCACGATTAATCCTTATAAAGTGATATATTTGACTTTTCCTATGATTTTCATTGTGCAGTTTGTGTCAACAGCCAAAGAAAATCATGATCATCATCAGTAATGACATTGACTGTCACATTAGTATGCGTAGTATAGATTGCGTAGTATAGCAGCCTGGATAGACCTGAGGAAAGCTTTTTACAAGGTTTGAAAAGGATGACTTCTAAAGAAACTGAGAAATTGCAGAGTGAATTGTAGGATGGATAAAAGCATACCTACATAACAGATGAGCTAGAGTACAACAAGATAGTTACGGGCTCACACATGTATATGTATCAGTATGACCTTATGTGTGATTTATTTTTTGTTTTTATACACCTGCCTTCGGTCTACTTTGGATATGTACATGTACAACCTCATGGCAGCCATTAGTGTATCTCTGGTGTATCCCTGTCTCAATCTGGACTCTCACCAACCTATCAAACTGTGTTTGTAACAGTGAGTAATCCTAGACCATAGCATATATACTCTTCACTATCTGCTGAAGGAGACTGACCACTTATAGATCAGCCCAGAGCGCAATGATGTCAGTTCTTAAATACTTGAAATGTCGTAAATTTTTCACTTTGTCAACAAAGAATTATTTGCTTAACTATTTTTTCTGTCACATTGTAATATTCCTACAATTATTTCTCACTTCACTGATTTGTTATGTTGGTGGTACAACAAGAAAAATTGTAGTATTTTCTGGTTTTAAGAGTTACAATAGTTGTCTGACCAGAACATAACTATTGCCTATAAAATCACTATAACCTAAAATGCTGGGTTGATGGTTTTGTCCTGAATACTACCAATTAAATTAATTTTGTTGTATCTATTTTTCTATCTTTGTAGGAATTGATGACGTGTTGGGTTGCAGAGTCAAAATGATGGAAAGAAAGGTTCGACTAAAGACTGTCAACCCATTCATAACATGCTACATCTGCAAGGGATATTTAGTAGACGCAACTACAATTACAGAATGCTTACATACATGTAAGTTAAAATTAAAAGACAAGTTAGAAACAAATAAGATTATCTGAATAATTCTAAAAAATCATGTTTAGGGGTTAAAAAGGAGTGACAATTATGTTAATGCATTTTGAGATTATATATTATTATTTATGGATATGTTCAGTAATAGAACTAGGATATACTTTCTGCCGTTTGCATATAATTTCATATTTTTGTCTATTGTCTTTTCTCTGCTTTTGCTGTCCAGAGTTGCAGAATTGAATGACAATTTATTTTCTGGCTTTTGCACATTTAGTCGCTTGATATGCAGTAATATTGTGATGTCTCAGAATGTTGGTAACTCACCTAATCCATCTTCTTCTTGGTCTTACTCTACCTCTTGCTGTTTCCATTGTCATGTTGTTTGCTCTTGCTGCTGACCCTTATGAGTTCATTTTCATCATGTGGCCGAACAATTTCATTCTGGTTTTTTTAATATTTGACTAAAGATGTTGTTCCAACAGTTCTTTCAAACAGAAAGATTGAATATAATCCAGAATGAGGCAATGCGAATCATTTTGGGGTGTGCGAGAGTTACGTCAGCATGGGCTATGCGATATTTGATTGCCCAACTGCAGAGCAAAGAAGACAAATATGCAGTGTGCGGGTTACCTACAAATCACCGCTGATAAAGAGCATCCTCTACACCCTGAAATTCTCAAAGTGAAAGGCAGTCGATTTAAGAGAGGAAAGTCATGGATGGGATGTGCAAAGGATATTATACAGAGTGCACGCAGATTGGACGATGTGCTACCTGGTGCTGAATGGAGTGGTGCCCTTAGAGTATCAGACAGCCTTCAAAGTAATAATAACACTCAATAGAGACTGCAGGAAATGGTTCCGACAGTGGTGCAGCCGGACGTGCTCACTCATTTAAATTTAAATGCAGACGCAAATTTAAATTTGTGCACTTGTTTCAGTAGTAGATCATTTATGTTGACTGTTGGGTTCTCTGGCTATAGACATCACTTCTGTTTTTTTCTGTTTTGATCTTCATGTTATTATTGAGGCAGCTTTCATTGAGTAGGTTTATGTGATCTTGCCTCTCTTCACTTGAACTGTGGAGTTGGCACTGATCGTCAGCAAAGAGTAATTAAATTATTAGGCTGGTACAATTCTGGTATGTAGATCTCTGCTATAACTGCTGTTATATATTGGTTTTTTTTGTTTTGTTTTGGAGTCGTTCAATTATCTTATATGTCAGTTGTATATAGTTTTTGCTTTTGTTGCTTTTCTTTGTTTCTTGTTATGTATTGTTTTCCTGAGGTATATGATTACAGGTGGTCTGTAGTTCTTTAGTGTTAGAATGATCTTAGTATTTCTAACATTGTGTCTTTACATAGCTAGGTGGGTAGGTAGGTAGTTTAGATAAGCTAGATAGATTAGATTATATTAGAGATGGATTGGTTTGGATTATATTAGAGAGATAGATAGACTGAGAACAAAATAAAGTAAAGAGAAATATCAGTTTTTGAACGACATAACATGATCTATCTATCTAGATGCTGTGGCCCTTGTTTGCCTTGCGGCATCAGGAGTGGAAGAGTTCTCTGGAGATGGCTTTCTTGTGTATTGTTTGTAAGCTTGTTCCAGTGGCTTCTTTGATTTCTGTGATCCATTTTTTACATGGTCTGCCTCTGGCTTTATGTCTATGTATCATGGCCATTTGTGGCATGCTGTCTGTTGGTAGTCTGGAAGCATGTGAAAATCACTTGAACTGTTGTCTTTTCATATGTTCCAATACTGGTATTATACACAATATGATGATGGTAGATAATATCAATTGGCTTCCAGAGACAAAAATTCGACAAAGGGAAAGTGTTGTGCTTGAAGCTGCTTCAGAGATGCCTGTTGGAGATGGATACCAAAATTTGTGACACTTCTAAGCTGCATATAGAGAACTTCAGTAGTGAGAATAGAACTGGATGTCTATGGTGTAGAATGAGGAGTGTGCTGAACCAGTGAGCTACAGAAACAGTCGTCATGTTTAACCTTCAACATATCCTGTGGGAGCCAGAGCTACTCAGACTACCAGAGTGCAATAAAGTTGGTTCATACAAAATTGACTTCTAAACTATCACCTTACCTAGTTGTCTCATGTAAACAATTTTGTTACGTATTTCCTGCTGTAATTTTTATTTTTTCCAGTCATACTCATCATAAATTGAAATTTTTAGCTTCCTGAAAATATTAACTTGAATAATAATAGAAAATAAAATCTTCTCTGTTCACGATATTAATTATGTGCATTTGTGTTTTCTAAATCATCTTTCATTTTTCACTTTTAATTTGTTTATTCTGGTCTAGTCTATTTTATAATTTATAAATTAATGAAATATTTTATTTTTATTTCACACATTTTTAAATATAATTATGACACAAAATTTTTATATATTGGAGAATTGATACATTTTATGGAAAGACAAACAAATAATTAAAGAAATCTTGTGAATCTTTTGCGATGAAAAGATCAATATTAGACATTTAGATAATTTATTTATGTAATAATATTGTGTACGCATTATAAAGTACCGGTAGTGATGTTTGTCCAAGAAGGTTGGCTTCTGAACACCATATTAAAGAAAAGGCTAGTATTTTTCTGTCATATTAAGAGACATGACGGCATGGAAGAGAGTGTTACTGGAGGGGATGATAGAAGGCAACACAGACAAAGGCCGCCTAAGCCGTTAGACAAAAGACATTCAAGAATGTCTGTGCGTGTCTCTAGAAGAGGCAGGACAACTTGCTCAACACTGCGGAGAATTCAAGAGATCCATAGGGAAGACTACGTTCTGGAAAGAATATGTCACCTGATGATGATGATGAATAATATTGTGTTGAACAAACAGTGCTAAAAGTGAGTATTTTAATAACTCGATGGGATACTATTGTGGTAATAAAAAATGCTTAATCATTGATGTGATCCTTGTCATGTCTTGTTCAAGCCACAAATGCAGCAAAGTATCATGGGGACCCTAAGATTTCTTTCTAATGCCAAATGTGTTACATATGTTGTTGTAATACCATGTTGTAGTATGTCTCTGATGTTATCAATCCATCTGCTTCTAGGTCTTCCTCTCACTCTGTACACAGATATTCTTCTGTTATAGGCTACTGCTGGAATGTGATCTGGTTCCATTCTCATAAGGTGATCGAACCACTTAATCTATTGTCTTTCAATGTATTTGATACTTGGTACAGTTCCTATAAAATTTCTGATGTCATCAGTTCTTATGCTGTCTGTTATTTTGACCCCAGCGATCTTCCTTAGACTTCTCATTTCACAAGTTGCAATCTGTGCAATCTCCTGTGTCTTGGACAGTGACTATGATTGACATTGATAACACAAAGTTGGTATAAATATACTGTTTATCAATATTTGTTTAGTAGCCAAATTTGATGTAAGGGTGTTTGAGCAGTAGTGTCAATTGGTATGTGACTGCGTTGGCTTTTTATCATGTTTCAATTTCTCTGTCCAGTTTACCATCTTCAGTAATTTTTCCCAGGTATTTAAATTCTTGTACTTGTCTGAGGTTGTTTTCGTTAATATGTGTTCAATGAGCCAGGTAGTATACCGATTTTCATAGTTTCTGTCTTTGGTGTGTTAATTTTCATGTTGTATATTTCGCAAGATGGCATCCTTATGATCCTTAAATGCAGAGATGGACTCAATCTGGTCCGATTTAGAATTGTATTTCCTCTTAACCTTGATTTATTGTTGTATGTTATAGTGGAGGCAAGCTGAAATCTTAGTACAGGTACATGAAAATATTTTTTTTAAATTCAAATTTGTTTTATACTTTCAGTTTGCAAAAGTTGCATTGTAAAATACTTGGAAGAAAAAAATACCTGTCCAAAATGTGGCATTGAAATTCATCAAAGTTATCCTCTTAACTATGTCAGGTAATAGTTGAGTGTGTGATATGTATAAAAGGAGTCTAAAGAGGGCAATGAAGTACAATAAAATTCTAGTACTCTCTTATGCTCAAGCCTATATCTCCTCATGGTAGATTATTACTTCAAGAAAAGGTTAAAATTACAGCAGAAGGTAAGGTCAACACTTCTTCCCGGCAGGAAGCATTTCTCAATAAATAATTTCCCATAATTAATGATGTGTTTGTTGACTGTGTGCACAAATGCAAAGCATTGGGATATCAACAGATGGATGCACATTTACTTGAGGTCACTGAGCACACTTAAGAAATCTCAATAGAAAGCTCATTTTTGAGTCATCATCATCATCAAGTGCTGTGCCAAATGACATTGGCAATCATATTTCTCCATGTACATCGACCTCCTATATATGTCATCATCTCTGTTGGTGTTGTCAATCGAAGCCATTTAGTCAAACTGTCCAGTATCTTTTCTCTAGGTCTTCCCTGTGATCTTTTCCCTTCTATCTTTCCTGTTGTCACTATATTTTCAATGCCTCCTCTTCTCATTATGTGCCCAATAAACGTTGACTGTCTTTTTTTATATTATCATTTTTGAGTGCATAACATGATTTTCAGCATAAAGCGAGTTTAACCATGAATAAAAATCATCAAGTGCCATCTTCACAATGAAGGTAGGCTGCAACAGACCTCCAACATTCTCTGTTTCTTGTTTTGGTCATGCACTTAGATTAATTGTCTATATTGTGATGATTCCCTCCCACTTGTATCTCTGCCTACCTCTTTGCTTGCTTCCCCCTCAACTCTACCCTCAAGTATGGTTTTCAACAAGGTTCATTTCTTTGAATATGTCCAATATATTTTTTTTATTTCCTTAATATTCCATTTTTATTATGTAGTGTTGTCAGAACCTCTATTCATTTTCCATGAAATTCTCCCTATTCTTCATATAACCAAATCTTTAAGGCATCAATTTTGTCAAATTGTTAATTTGTTATTCGTGTTTTGGAGTTATATGTCAATGTAGAATAGATGGCACATTTTATAATTCTCATTTTTAGTTTGTAATTTATTTAGATGCCTGTGGAAAATATAAGAGGAAAATATTTTTTCCTCTTGTCATTGAAATTAATTTGAGCCATTCCTATCCTTCTTTTAACTTCTGTTTCACATCTACCATCATTTATGATTGTATGTCCTTGATTATGGTAATGATCTACTTGATGTAGTATCTCTCCATATATTTTATGTTTAGCACCTGTTTCTCTGCGAGTTTGTTGATTATATTGGTTTTTGTCCTTCGGATGTCTATATCTAGTCTATCACTGGCTTCGCATATGAGTGGTCCTGGGTTCATTCCCCAGTTGAGGCAGAAATGTTTTTCAGATCGCAACGGCTCCCAGGTCGACCCAGCCTTAAATGGGTACCGGATTAATCTGGGAAGTAAAGACCGAGTGAGAGGAGATGGCTACCGCCCTCATTTGCAGAGCCTCTGAAATGTGAGATCGCTAACATCTCACACCCCTACGGCATTAATAAATGCTATGGGTTACTTTACTTTATCTAGTCTATATTCTTTACTTGATTTATCCATGAAAATTAAAACACATGAGAATAAAGTGTCATCCAAGACAGTGGACAATGAAACAAAGTAATTATATATATTAGTGTTATGGTGAAACAATTGGAAACCACAATACAGTCATGGGTATTCTACCAAGGATGACTAGAGTAAGCAGGTTAGAGAAAGTTTGGTGCTAACACATATTTAGGATAGCTAAAACCTTTTTTTTTAATGCTTTCATTACTGCATGTTTTCCTGTTAATGAGTGCAAGGAGGTTGTTTTTGGCTGTAGAAATAAAGGCCACTTTGCCATAGCTATTGCTGCGAAGTGTATAGGAAGAATTTTTATTGCATCTCCGAAAGATAAAAATCCTTGTCCCAACCGTGGATTGAATCCGGGACCTCAGGATTCTGAGTCCTGCATTCTAGCCATGTGCTCCATTATTATTATAATGATCACCAATTTCACCATCAGTCACTGGTCATACTTTACTTACTTTACTTTTGTCCATTTCTACAATTGTAGACTCGACTGATGACTGACACCCTCTGTTGCTTGATAGACTCATGTTTTGAAGTCTTAAGGTGTCAGTAACTCCCTTAATTCACCATTTCCTTGGTGTTCTTCTGTCTACTTTCTATAAACATGCTGTAAGCTCTTTCAGCTTGAGATGTTGTATCCACCCTCATGAGATGACCAGACCATTTCATTCTTTCTATAAATTTAACAACTGTTCCCACAGAACTTCTGATGTCTTTGTTCCTACTGTAATATCTTTTTGTTTTCTTCATTCCTCTTCTTCATACTGAATAAAAAAGTATCTCATGTTCTTTACATTGTCCATATCTGACATTAATAGCATAATGTTTATGTATAAAGATGGTATTAGTAGTCTTGTTTGTTTTCATTCAGGCTGTTTCATGATTGGTAACAGTTGATAAATAACTTTACTGGCTTGCTTGACATGTGTTTCAATTTTTCTATCAAGTTTTCCATTTGATGTAAACAATCTGCCAAAATATTTAAATTCTTGCACTTATTTTGTTTGATTTTTTTTTTATCTGGACATTTTTTCCTGATGGTATTCTACTTATTTTTATGACTTCTGTTTTATCGATGATCTTCATGTTAAACAAAAGGCAGCTGTCATGTAAGGAATTTGTGGGAACCTGTACATCCTTGTTTTGCCTGTGGAATAGACAATGCCATTAACCTGTAGCACGCTGTTTGCGATTCTAATACACAGGGTGTCACTACCTATAAACACCTGTCTGCGATGCACATTGCCCATTGCTATGCACTAATTTATCGATGTGTTTAGGCTCATGTGACCGGAATTAACGCATCAGAGTTAGTAATGACATTGTACTTCCTTTTGCAGCATTTGGTTTGGAAGAGAGAAAAATATTGGGGTTGTAGTTTTAATTTATAATAATCTGTCTCAATTGGCACGATTAGTGTGAATGCGATTGGAATGGAAGTCATTGTCTTTAAAATCATTATGGATTGTGATTCTGGTGATGAGAAATTCCTCAGAATTGAGTTTCTTTTCAAAGTAGATATGGGTGATATGTTAGTTTCGTTATGAAAGGACATGGGACATTAATGTCAATATATTTCAATTGATGTTGTGGACTATGGACACTAGGCCTAAACCTAGTGACGAATGGACAGACAAGGTGACATTAACATGTATTATTTGTTTGTAAAATCTATATTATGTTAGTTTGGTTGTGAAAGAACATAAATACAATAGGCATATGTAGAAGAATTTAATCAGTGTTGCCACACATTGGTCAAGTATGTCTCTATTGCGTATCATACTGAAATATTTCAGGACATAGTGTAGAACGGACCGATATGGTTAGTGACATTTACATGTTTTATTTGTTTTCATGGTCCAGATTTAGTTTGGTTATGAAACAACATAAATATAATAGGCATAGATATGTCGATAAAGAATAACGAATTTTTATCAGTGTTGCCATGCATCCGTCAAGTACTGGAGGATCAAGAAATTCTTTATTTCAATTTTTTGTTTCCAATTTTTCATCTTCACAGCTTTCTAACACCTTCTATCAAACACCAAAATTTTAAAAAATATATACAGTATTCAATTCTTTATTTATGTGTACAAAAATTATTTTAAAATCTCTAAAAACAATAAATATATTGTTTTCCAAACACCCGCCAAAAATAATGCAAATTGTCGAAAAAGAATTCAGTGGCATGGAAAAAATGATGTAATTGTAATTCACAATGCTAAAGGTTAACAAAAAGCTGATTGTTCAATCCATTATGCTGAATTGAATTTTATTATTCAATTCACAATAAGGTTTGTGTTCTTTTGTTTCCTAATACTATACATACATGTGATTGATGAAAACCAGGAGTGACAGGACACAACCTTGTCTTCTTACCCATGATAAAACTATGTCACACTAACATAGTGCTTTTTTATCATTTGTTTTGATGAAATATAGTATGTAAATGTAATTGTGCTTTCTTCTAATTTTATCTCTGCAGTTTTGACAGAACAATGCAAGATATTGTATATAAATTAGTCCCCAACTTGCAAGAAAGTAAGTTGTTTTCTTGTGTGGGTGATGTGACATATTGAGAAAATTAAGCTAGACTAATACTTTTTTGGCCCAATGACATGCTGAGTGATGTAGTAAGTTTTTCACAAACCATCCTTATTTTCTACGGTTTCTTTTGATATCAATATCCTGAATATGGGTTTATCCAAAACTGTTTTCTGGTCTAAAGAAAATCCCTTTTCTACTTGGAATCAAACTATGAATCTTCAGACTGATGTCAGTGCTCTATTCATGGTATCAAAAATTTTGTAGAGTAAGACCAACCAATGTCTCTTATGCAAAATCTGTTTTATTTTCGATCTTACACAATGAAATCTACAGCATGGTAACCTCATCTTCTGTGTTCGTTCTAAAATATTGAATATCTGCAGATTAGTGGTATATAGTCTAGAGAACAGAATGAGTTGTGAAATGGTTTACAGTTTAGCTGTCCTATCTGTGCTTTTCAGCCTGACACATCCAATTTCAACATGACTTTGAATCACTTTGACCCTTTGTGGGATGGGACAACCAACTGTACCCCAGCGCCTCCTTTGATAATTCCGCAATACTTTAGGTTGCCTCTTTTGAGTCTGTTTCTATATTGAACTACTTTTCTTTGTTTGTGTCATTAATGTCTTCAGTGAGATCAGTTTTCTGTATAGTACCTTAACTCCTTATTTTTTTTAAAACTGGGTAAGATACCATCATTCTCTTCCTCCTCCCCCTCCCCCCCTCAGTCATCAAGGCCAGATCACATCAATGCCATAGAGATGGATCTTAGTTCAACCAACAAGAGCTGAAAATTAAGACTGGCCTTTCAAGTATGTCTGCGTTGACATTTCCTATAATTTGCCAAGACCACAGTTTGACCAAGCAAGTCAAATGCTGAAGACAGAAGCAATTAACCAAGAGGTGCACCACAGCAATCACAATGCCATGCACAAACGAAGAATAGAACAAATACTACAATGATCTAAAGCTGTGGTGCAGCTTTTCATTCATCTTTCTGTCCTACATATAAAACAGCATGAAAGATTGTGCTGTGCTGATAGCTGACATTGATCAATTAGTAACGCAAAATGAGGTAAACAGGTTACTAAAACACTTACCTAGCCTATTAATAAAAATATATTTAAAAAAACATACAATAAAACTAAACAGGACAATTCTCCACATATCGGCTCAAATTGAACCTTTTTCAAGAGACAAACAACAGAAAACGACACAATAAAAAAATAAATAGATGTCTATATTTCATCAAGCCCCGTCTCCATAGCGCAGGGATGGCAACGCATCTAGTAAAAGTGAAAATGCGTGCATTCATTATAAACAAACCGAAAGTGGGAAATTAGAGACACTATAGATGAGTGCAAGAATAATAAAAGAAAAAGATAAGAAAAATACCCCTTTTGTCACTTTATCAAAAGTATTAATATCCATAGCGGCACCATCCACTTTGTCGGACACCCTCTGACCATTTGGTTATTAACATTGATCAATACAGTTCATATTTTCACCAACCTCGACACTGATAATTACAATGTAGTGATGGTTGGTTGTTGATCCAGCGGTCCATGGGCTCATGCCCTTTGACCCAGCAATGTAGTGATCAGCAAAATAAGAAGTTTGGATGCATCTTGTATGGGGGAATCAGTTCAGTCATGCACAGTGTATAGTAGCTCCACTTTTGAAATGCGCTGTGTCACCATTTTATTTGCGCCAATAGACCGACACATACGTCTTCAGCGATAAATAATATATTCAAAGAGTGTGAAGTATGTAGAATTGGTAATTTCATTACAAGTGCAGAAAAGAAATACACTATCCACAATAAATGAGTAGTCTTCTCAAGATCTCTGAAATTTTGTGATAGAATATTACTGTGCAACCCTCTTCTAATGCAGTCTGCAATACATAATTGAAGTTGGTATAGTTGGCATTTTCATTATGTAACTATTATTATTTTATTATTATTATTATCATTGTTTCATACATAATCCAAGCTCCGACAATAAAGATTTATTTCTGATGTTTTAGTGGATTCTGGAACTCATAATTAAGAAGTCCTGTCTAATATTTAATTATAAGTATTCAATGGAGAGACTGTCCTGCAGAAGATGAATGTGTTTGGCCATTGGTACAAATAAAACAGTGACACAATGAATTTCCATTCTTTCGACTACACCCTGTTGGAAATCTAGTAGGGCTATTGTCCTGCTACAAGAGAGATTCGATAGAAGTTTGAGAATAAACGCTGAAGAAGAAGAAATGGAGGGACTGAGTGGTGCAAACAACTTGCAATATTATGTTCTAGATGAGGGTCTAAAAAGGGCAAATAATTTCACAATATCATATTTGAGCTAAGTATCTGAATGGGGCACCCAGACAAGCATTGTGATGTCAACCAATGAAACCATTACTTCAAGTGCCCAGCATATGCAATATCTTGAAGTAGCCAACTACAGTAGCGATCTTTGAAGAATGAATATGTTATGCATACAATGTTATACTTGCACTACTCAGTTATTCTTGTACATTGTTATTATTTCATTTGTACTGGGTTGTAATTTTGAATAATTTTATACTTCTGAGCTAAACTTGTATAGCATTATATCTCTACCATGGTATATACTTATGTTATACTTCTTGTATAGAAAAAATAGTCAAAATATCTACTATTATAACAACTTGGTATGAACCAACAAAATATTTATGTGATAACAGTAAATCGCTACAATAATATTGTGTATATGCAATAACTGCAGTTAAAACTAATCCAAAAGGCAAAACTTGGAAAAAAGGTAATGAAGTTTTGATAATCACTGGTAACACATATTGTATAATAACACAGAAATTGAGGTTTCTACAAAAAGACCTGTGAATGCAACATAACATACAATAAGTAAGCAATGGCACTGCCACAGACTAATATGTGAACAAGAACAGTGCCGTTTCTTACCCATAAATAGCTAATGTATGGTGATGTCCTTAAGGGCCAATGGACAGACGCTTCAAAGACTCTCAAACGCATGACTCTCCCACTAGACAAACTGCCCATGCAACAGAAAACCTTAGTGGATGACATGCCGTTATATTGAGGTTATCTTCTTATAGAAGCTTCATGGCACATAATCTATACAATTATGCTTTTATTTTGTTGTTGAAATGTGTTTCATGTTTACCTGAATATATATGTTTAAACCCTCTGTGGTTGAGAGGGAGCCAGAGATGTACTGCGCAGCACTGTGGAGGAGGAAACTGACAGCACTGTTTTTTCCTATGGCTGAGACCCATCATAGAGGCACAGTGACTCAGGATGTGACAATCCTTTTGACTTGAACATTTGGTTGCATGCCTGGAGCAATAGAGAAGTTCGGCATAACCAGTAGTCAATTGGTGGCAGGGAATGAGCACAGTGAACTCTATCTTGGCAACAGTGGCTAGGAGCAGTGCATAGGTTGAAACCTACCTTCCTGGAGGTGTGATAGTTATTCTCTGGCTCTGTTCCGGGATGGGCAGAAAATCAAAACTTCCCAGCAATATAATGCCATTTAATGGCATTAGGTCAAAGGGCATGAGCCCATGGACCGCTGGATCAGCAACAAACCAACCAAAGACTCTAAAAGTTTCCCTAAAGAGTATCAACAGCACATTTAAAAAGTCTGTCGCCCAGAATCAGCCAGTGGAATGTAGCATTACCAGCAAAGGTGTTTGCACCATGCGAGGAATCAAATTTCAGAAACACTGATAAAACATGCTGACATAAAAGACAGAACAACAATCACAAAGTTGCCCAATTCTGATTATATATATATATAAACATATATATATGTTTGTGTGTGTGTGTGTTTTATATTAGTACTGTTATATGTATTCATCATTAATGTGATGATAATTTATATTGTGCGTAGTGTTTTATGATTGTTAGAACTATATGAGAGATATTTACATTCCATTTTCTTGTGGCAATGAGTTAGAAGTCATATTTATCAATTGGTAGTATTTCATGTGGTCAAACAGCAGAGCATATTCTTCAGGAATGCCTGGAATATGAAATGCTGAGGCAAATACACTGACCCAGAGAAACAACAGTGGAAGAAAATCTCAACGGACCTTTGTACGAGTTACAGAACACAGTGAAGTTTATAGAAACAAATCTTCAGATATAGGCATGTTTCAGACGAACGAAAGAAGAAGGTAGTATTTCTTGTTGGTGTATGCTGAAGAAACACAAATTACATCCTCTATTCTGTATTAAAGCATTTTTTATACATTTCTTATAGGAGAAAATGAACGAATGAAAGAGTTCTATAAGAAAAGAGGATTACCTATACCTTCAAATATAGGTAAGAAATATTCTACATGCTTTTTGTTATTAATTCCTTATATTTATGCATAACATAGTTAAGAAATGTATATTGTATTTTCATTTATTTATCGTTTTTGTTGAAGAGGAAACAAGACATTTAACCATGTCATGTATATTTCAGTCACATTCTTCACAGTTCACCTCACTCTCCTCATGCACATGACAACAGCACTTGCATAATTCAGAAGGCATTATCTGTTGGACACTTTTGTAACTTTTTCAATTCTCATTTAATCAGTGCCAGAACTATACATAAGTTTATATTGTTAGCTTTCTGGGCATATACTTTTTGTCCTTTCAAGTTCATATATAATGGACTCTTTTGTAGTACCTATTATCTTTCTGATGTTCTCACTTTGACACAATGCACAGTGAGAACATCAGAAAGATAATAGATATCACATCATGTATCAAATATATAGAGAAACAACAGATAAAATGGTTTGGACATCTTATGAAGATAAACGATTAACTTCCCATAAGAGCTTATAACAAGATGGAATCAGGATACAGAGCCATGGGCAGACTTAGGAAAATGTAGATAGACAACATCAAGACCATCCTGAATAAACATGACTACACCTCAACCAGAGAAACACACCTGACTCTGGAATGCAGACTACATATCCTTCACAAACCCCTACACTTTACGACACATGTGATAGCTAAGTTTGAAAGTAATAGATAATAAAATGGGTTTAGAGACATAGAGAATGGGTTTAGGGACATTGACTTAATTGTATTTAGGTTTCACCAAGTTTACCAATGGTACCAAGTTTATTATATTCATTTCACCATATGGTATCAAATTTATTATATTCACAGCTGCATATTTTATATTCTATTATATTCACAAGAATATTATATTCACATTATATCTCCTTCTCAAAAATGTGATTGTTTACAATCTCTTTTAATAATTCTCTTTACATTACTAAATGTTACTAAAACTTTTTCTCACATTTCAATCTTAGTGAATGATGAAAACAGCAATGAGTGCAATAAAACTCCAAGCCAGGAACATCCAGAGGATGGTGATCACCATCGCAGTGATGAACAAGTTAACATCTGCCTAGAGTGCCGAGCCCCAAATTTGAAACACCTGAAACGTCGATATTTACGCATCTCATCTCAAGCAACTATTACACACTTGAAAAAATTTGTGGCACTCAAGTTATATAACAACACTAACAGATTCAAAGAGGTAAAATATTGATAGTTTTTCTAAACATGTACAATTGTTACAAGGATGGGATGCATATCTTGCCCGCTCCAGAGATAAAATACCATGTTTTTTAACCTTTAGGGCCCTGAATTAAAAATTAAGAAACATCCCCTGGGGCCTGAATTCTTTTTTTGGAAACTTTGTGTTATTGATGGTGGATGTTTTGAAAACGTGATAACTTTTTTGTTTTAAAATATATCAAAATAATTTTTGCATATCTAAATAAAGGAGTGAATAGTGAATATAGTCATGTTTTTTTGGTTGTTGTATGTATGATATGACAGTTGTGAGCAAGTTGTGAATTCAGGAAAAAAATCGCAAAGCGCCATTTTCAAATCGCACTTATAACTTCTTGACGACCCTAATACTTGAGCAATGTGTGGAAACAGTGATAAAATCCTCATAAATACCTATACTTATTGTAAATATATATTGTTTTATATCAAAACTAATATAATATGAACTAAAAAAACGAATAAAACGTGAAGAAATCGCATATAGCGTCTGTCCGGTCAACACTAGGTCTAGGCGGACACGCAGCGTAATTATTGTCTATGCACACACGTAGCACCCCTGATACATATTATTTTTGTGTTTTTTAATGACTACACAAACATTCTTATCAAATAACAACATATTAAACATAAAAAACAACAATTAAAACATGTAGTCACGATCACTTAGCCATGCCACGCGGTACTCAATTTGATAGTAAAATATGGCTACAAAATGGCCAGCGTCGCTCTAGAAATTCGTTGACAAAACCAGCCAGCTTTCTCTCTTCTTGCAATCATAATGTGTAACGGAATTTGACCTTTAAACTGTGACGTATTCCTAGTTTCGTTTGGCAGGTTTTATACGTCACGGGATCATTACTTCGTGAAGTTCCGTACTCGGGAATCGGGCGATGTCGTATGTAGCGGGATTGCGCCCGCAGGCACAATGGAGCTGTGCTCATAGGCGCAATATTGCGACCGCAGAGTTATAAAGGTTAAATAAAGATGATTTCCTTTTATAATGAGTAAACGCCCTCTAACTGTTGATGTGAGTCTCTTTTGGTTTTATATCAGAGCATATGTCCATGAAAAATAATGAAGGTTGCAGTTTATGTGATCCTGCCATGTGCTCGCATAGGATAATAGTTTCATATCATGTAAAATACCTTTATTTATTTAGGATCTCAAATAACATCAGGAAAACCAACAGATCTTTACCATTGGATACAACAAAAAAGCAGAGCAAATTTGAACAAGAGGATACTGAGATGTAGCCTCCAGATGTTACTAGAGGCAACAAAGATGTCATTTTTAGTAAGATGATGAAAGTTCCATTGACACATACAGAGAATGTTAGAAATGGGAGTATCTAGAGGTGAGGGAAGGAAAAGTAAATTTTTGGAAAGTCTCGAAGATCACACAATCAACACCTGACTGGAACTCTGAGTCTACATACACTGGGATGGCTGCTGGAGCGGAGGGCGGAGCACTTATGGGAATGTCCCACATGCTGTGAAGCCAGTTTCTAATGAATAATCAAGAAGAAATTCCATTGACAGCTACGAAAACTAATGTAGAAGTTCTCATCAGATGCTGAAGTAAAAAGACAAATTATAGCAAAATATATGAAGCTGACAATTTAGATTTTGAGGCAAAATGATGTAAAAAGGTTACGAAAACACTTACCTAGCCTATTAATAAAAAATATATTAAAGAAAAAAAACATACAATAAAACTAAACAGGACAATTCTCAACGTATCGGCTCAAATTGAACCTTTTTCAAGAGACAAACAACAGAAAACGACAAAATAAAAAAATAAATAGATGTCTATATTTCATCAAGCCCTCGTCTCCATAATAGCGCAGGGATGGCAACGCATCTAGTCAAAGTGAAAATGCGTGCATTCATTATAAACAAACCGAAAGTGGGAAATTAGAGACACTATAGATGAGTGCAAGAATAATAAAAGAAAAAGATAAGAAAAATACCCCTTTTGTCACTCTATCAGACAGGCAGGTTTTAAGAACATAGTCACAACAGGCACGACTGAAGGGAACAGAGACAGACGGGGACGTGAGAAAATATTCATGTGACAACCTAGCAAGGCTTGGAAACAACGATCCTGATAACAATACTGTGAACAGAGAACCATGGTCACCTACGCCAACAAGAATGGCATATGACAATGATAGATGAGTAATGATGAGGTTGTGGGGTGAGTGGGTTTGGGGAAGGAAGGATAGAAGAAGAATCAACATTTGAAAACGCATGGAATGAATGTGAAACCAAATATAGACATAAACATATATATAAAACCAAACCTAAACATACATAGAAATGTAAACACACACCAAGAGTCAAGAAATAAACACATAACAAGATGGACACAGATGTGTGAAGGATACCCACACAAAATACACAGGCATGCAAATGTATCCACACACAGGAAAGGGCTCACACCAGAATAGGTATACACATTGACACAGAATGGAGATACGTGCATTAACAGAAAAAAGCGCTCACATAAATATACATATATATATGTATACACAAATATGAACATTCATGCACATAAACACTTTCTCGTATAAATAATAACATGAACATTCATACACATAGAAACATATACATATATTAATGTAAATATAAACGTTCGTTCACATAAAGATAATGCTATAACAACTGCATATGTATACATACAAATGTGTGGCCCAAAGTAATTGTGTGGATACATAGAACCATGTAAAACGAAATGCATATACAAATAACTATATATGTGTGGGCACCCATCGAAGAGACAACTGCAATAAAAACGAGGAAATCAAAATCTAAATATGTAAATGATTTAACAATAACAAAATGGCAGAGTACAAAATAATCACATATTGACATACACAAACGAAAGAAGACATAAAGGACAGATATAGAAGAACGGCAAACACAAAAATAATAATTATTCACGAAAGTGTACAAAGACAAATAATTACAAGAATCAGTGCAATACGGGAGTAGAGGGTATAAAGAAAAGGTAGGTAACTCAAACAAAACGGTGATTAATGTTCATTCCGTTTGGTTGCAAGACTCCCATAAGACAAATGAGACGATATTCCAAGGACTGACGTTGCCGGTCACCGGTATAACAACGTAACAAACCGGTTACAGAGACATCAGAGCTACCATGATGTGACGGGCTGTTAAAATGATTAGCCACTGGGGAGTCACGATGATTCGTGATATCTCTCAAATGTTCGGCGAATCTATCAGCCAAACGGAATGAACATTAATCACCGTTTTGTTTGAGTTACCTACCTTTTCTTTATACCCTCTACTCCCGTATTGCACTGATTCTTGTAATTATTTGTCTTTGTACACTTTCGTGAATAATTATTATTTTTGTGTTTGCCGTTCTTCTATATCTGTCCTTTATGTCTTCTTTCGTTTGTGTATGTCAATATGTGATTATTTTGTACTCTGCCATTTTGTTATTGTTAAATCATTTACATATTTAGATTTTGATTTCCTCGTTTTTATTGCAGTTGTCTCTTCGATGGGTGCCCACACATATATTAGTTAGATCCCATCTCCAGTCCTGCATTTCCCTCTCTTCCACTAGACGCTTTTCGGAGGGACAGAAACCTTCGGGATCTCTTAGTTCATTCTCGTCTGCGCACTTCTGCAGGTCAACTAGGAACTGTCCCTTGTCATCGAAATTGTTTGACTTGCCCTTTTGTTATTCTCACTCCTATTTTACAGTTTCCTAAATCTCACTTTGATATTCATGATTCTTTTTCTTGTGTGTCCCGTAACTTAATATACTCTATCATATGTAAGCGTTGTGATATGAAGTATATTGGTGAGACTGGTAGACGTTTAGCTGATAGATTCGCCGAACATTTGAGAGATATCACGAATCATCGTGACTCCCCAGTGGCTAATCATTTTAACAGCCCGTCACATCATGGTAGCTCTGATGTCTCTGTAACCGGTTTGTTACGTTGTTATACCGGTGACCGGCAACGTCAGTCCTTGGAATATCGTCTCATTTGTCTTATGGGAGTCTTGCAACCAAACGGAATGAACATTAATCACCGTTTTGTTTGAGTTACCTACCTTTTCTTTATACCCTCTACTCCCGTATTGCACTGATTCTTGTAATTATTTGTCTTTGTACACTTTCGTGAATAATTATTATTTTTGTGTTTGCCGTTCTTCTATATCTGTCCTTTATGTCTTCTTTCGTTTGTGTATGTCAATATGTGATTATTTTGTACTCTGCCATTTTGTTATTGTTAAATCATTTACATATTTAGATTTTGATTTCCTCGTTTTTATTGCAGTTGTCTCTTCGATGGGTGCCCACACATATATAGTTATTTGTATATGCATTTCGTTTTACATGGTTCTATGTATCCACACAATTACTTTGGGCCACACATTTGTATGTATACATATGCAGTTGTTATAGCATTATCTTTATGTGAACGAACGTTTATATTTACATTAATATATGTATATGTTTCTATGTGTATGAATGTTCATGTTATTATTTATACGAGAAAGTGTTTATGTGCATGAATGTTCATATTTGTGTATACATATATATATGTATATTTATGTGAGCGCTTTTTTCTGTTAATGCACGTATCTCCATTCTGTGTCAATGTGTATACCTATTCTGGTGTGAGCCCTTTCCTGTGTGTGGATACATTTGCATGCCTGTGTATTTTGTGTGGGTATCCTTCACACATCTGTGTCCATCTTGTTATGTGTTTATTTCTTGACTCTTGGTGTGTGTTTACATTTCTATGTATGTTTAGGTTTGGTTTTATATATATGTTTATGTCTATATTTGGTTTCACATTCATTCCATGCGTTTTCAAATGTTGATTCTTCTTCTATCCTTCCTTCCCCAAACCCACTCACCCCACAACCTCATCATTACTCATCTATCATTGTCATATGCCATTCTTGTTGGCGTAGGTGACCATGGTTCTCTGTTCACAGTATTGTTATCAGGATCGTTGTTTCCAAGCCTTGCTAGGTTGTCACATGAATATTTTCTCACGTCCCCGTCTGTCTCTGTTCCCTTCAGTCGTGCCTGTTGTGACTATGTTCTTAAAACCTGCCTGTCTGATAGAGTGACAAAAGGGGTATTTTTCTTATCTTTTTCTTTTATTATTCTTGCACTCATCTATAGTGTCTCTAATTTCCCACTTTCGGTTTGTTTATAATGAATGCACGCATTTTCACTTTGACTAGATGCGTTGCCATCCCTGCGCTATTATGGAGACGAGGGCTTGATGAAATATAGACATCTATTTATTTTTTTATTTTGTCGTTTTCTGTTGTTTGTCTCTTGAAAAAGGTTCAATTTGAGCCGATACGTTGAGAATTGTCCTGTTTAGTTTTATTGTATGTTTTTTTTCTTTAATATATTTTTTATTAATAGGCTAGGTAAGTGTTTTCGTAACCTTTTTACATCATTTTGCATTACTATTTGTTCATTAGGTTACTGCGGCACCATCCACTTTGTCGGACACCCTCTGGCCATTTGGTTATTTATATTTGTCTTCCAGCCGCTACTTTACATGGTTTTCGTTGTCTACTTGTTTTTGTTTCTCATTTTCACTTAGCATAGGTTTTTTTATTATATCACTTCATCACGCTTGTTAATCATCATGCCATCCTCTAAGCGTTTTCTTCGAATGATCCATTCTTCTATTCACAAAACTTTCTCTAGTTATCTACCTCCTGATATCTCCGACATCGCCATCGCCTTTGCGTTGGACACATTCAAGAAGACCCGCTTCTCATGCCATTCTTTCTTTCTACGGCGTTGTCTTAGTTGTAATGTTCTTCCTCGTGGCTTCGTATCGCATTTCCGTCCTCAATTAGGTAACTCCAAACCGTCATATGTTTCCCGCTTTACTCGTATCGATCGACAATATGGATTTTCTTGCATGCGTGCCGTACTGAACTGCCACTCTGACCTAATCTCTGATTTATCCTCATCATTAGAATCACTCCGTCTACGCCTATTAACTCTCACATCAAACTTTTTCCCTGTCTACTTTCTCGTACGCTTCATCATCCATTGCCTTAATAGCCAGTTATACACTTTTCTTAACTCTTCCCATTCTCGTAAATTCTCATCCCTATTTCCTTCATCTTTTTCCCCCACCTATCAACCGATCAATTTTCATCCACCTTCTACATCTCCACCTACTACTAATCCTTCCGGCACTCCTGAACCCCTCTCCTTAGATCTACCAACTAATCATCATCCTTTAGTACGTTGTATACCGCCTGATCTCCCCTTATCTGCTGATGAAATATCCGTTCTCAGCAAAGGTCTTACCTTCATCCCGCTCCGCCCCAGCTGTGATCGCTATTCCTTGGAATGTGATGTCAATCGATTTTACCGTATTCTTCGTCTTAAACAACACTTTTATTACCACCCTTCGTCCTCTGAACCGGTTTCACTTGATGACCCTTTCTCCTCTTACCATCATCACAAACATGATTGGACCCCCCCTTCTTCTCCTGAAACCAAAACACTTGATGCCTACATTGACTTTACCCTTCATGCTATACAACAGTTACGTTTTCCTAAACTACGTCGCTCTAATCTCACTAGATCAGAGTCACGGGCGCTCTCCAAACTTCGCTCACGTGATGACATCGTGATTAAACCGGCTGATAAGGGTGGCACTGTAGTTGTGTGGCAGAAGGACCTATATATCAAAGAAGCCACGCGCCAGTTAGAGGACGTGGATTTCTATCGTCCATGTGCCAAGGATCCAATTTTAGCACATAATGATACAGTGGACAAAACTCTTAAACAACTTATTAACAGCAATCAACTCCCCGTTAGTGCCCTCAAACTTCGGATTATTAAAAGCAATCTGGGTTCTCCTGCTCTGTATTTACTACCTAAAATACATAAACCATCTAACCCAGGTAGACCAATTGTTTCCGCCTGTTCTTGTCCAACTGAATTAATTTCTGATTTCTTAGACAGTGTCTTCCAACCTCTTGTCGCATCTCTTCCATCTTACCTAAAGGACACTAACCATGCTCTATCCATCTTTTCCTCTATTGCTCTCGATCCTCTTCACACCTATCACATATTCCTTCTAGATGTTGTTTCCCTCTATACATGTATTCCTCATAATGATGGGCTTCTGGCGTTACAGTTCTTTCTTAACATCAATCCGCATAAGTCTATTGCTACTGCCGCTATTCTTCAACTGGCAGAATTAGTTCTCACCTTGAATTCTTTTGAATTCAATGGACACTTTTTTGATCAAATTAGCGGTGTAGCGATGGGTACTAAAATGGGACCTAGTTATGCCTGCCTATTTATGGGTCACCTTGAACATCTTATCTTTACCACTTTTCAGGGCCCTGTCCCTTCCATATTCCACCGCTACATAGACGATGGGTTTGGGGTTACTGATATTTCTCTTGATAACCTCAACCTTTTCATTGACTTTGTGAGTGGTTTCCATCCAGCTATTAAATTTACTTCTCTTATTTCCTCCACCTCTGTAAACTTCCTTGACATTTGTGTTTCCATAGGATCCACATCCCTTACCACTTCTATACATTATAAGCCTACGGCCTCTCATAGTTTTCTTCTTTATACATCATCTCACCCAAGGTCTTGTCGGCATGCCCTCCCTTTCTCTCAGCTGCTTCGTCTTCGTCGTCTCTGCCAAGACGATGTAGATTTTCAGGTTCAATCTCTTAAGATGCTGGATTTTTTTCGCCGTCGCTTATACCCTGATGATATTCTGTCATCAGCTTTACAACGTGTTCGTACTATTTCCCGCTCAGTGGCCCTCGTACCATCTATTAAACATACCTCTGATCGCCCAATACTAGCTATCACTTTTCATCCTCATAATATGCCGGCACTACGTATCCTATTACGACATTTCTCTATCCTCCAGTTAGATCCCATCTCCAGTCCTGCATTTCCCTCTCTTCCACTAGTCGCTTTTCGGAGGGACAGAAACCTTCGGGATCTCTTAGTTCATTCTCGTCTGCGCACTTCTGCAGGTCAACTAGGAACTGTCCCTTGTCATCGAAATTGTTTGACTTGCCCTTTTGTTATTCTCACTCCTATTTTACAGTTTCCTAAATCTCACTTTGATATTCATGATTCTTTTTCTTGTGTGTCCCGTAACTTAATATACTCTATCATATGTAAGCGTTGTGATATGAAGTATATTGGTGAGACTGGTAGACGTTTAGCTGATAGATTCGCCGAACATTTGAGAGATATCACGAATCATCGTGACTCCCCAGTGGCTAATCATTTTAACAGCCCGTCACATCATGGTAGCTCTGATGTCTCTGTAACCGGTTTGTTACGTTGTTATACCGGTGACCGGCAACGTCAGTCCTTGGAATATCGTCTCATTTGTCTTATGGGAGTCTTGCAACCAAACGGAATGAACATTAATCACCGTTTTGTTTGAGTTACCTACCTTTTCTTTATACCCTCTACTCCCGTATTGCACTGATTCTTGTAATTATTTGTCTTTGTACACTTTCGTGAATAATTATTATTTTTGTGTTTGCCGTTCTTCTATATCTGTCCTTTATGTCTTCTTTCGTTTGTGTATGTCAATATGTGATTATTTTGTACTCTGCCATTTTGTTATTGTTAAATCATTTACATATTTAGATTTTGATTTCCTCGTTTTTATTGCAGTTGTCTCTTCGATGGGTGCCCACACATATATAGTTATTTGTATATGCATTTCGTTTTACATGGTTCTATGTATCCACACAATTACTTTGGGCCACACATTTGTATGTATACATATGCAGTTGTTATAGCATTATCTTTATGTGAACGAACGTTTATATTTACATTAATATATGTATATGTTTCTATGTGTATGAATGTTCATGTTATTATTTATACGAGAAAGTGTTTATGTGCATGAATGTTCATATTTGTGTATACATATATATATGTATATTTATGTGAGCGCTTTTTTCTGTTAATGCACGTATCTCCATTCTGTGTCAATGTGTATACCTATTCTGGTGTGAGCCCTTTCCTGTGTGTGGATACATTTGCATGCCTGTGTATTTTGTGTGGGTATCCTTCACACATCTGTGTCCATCTTGTTATGTGTTTATTTCTTGACTCTTGGTGTGTGTTTACATTTCTATGTATGTTTAGGTTTGGTTTTATATATATGTTTATGTCTATATTTGGTTTCACATTCATTCCATGCGTTTTCAAATGTTGATTCTTCTTCTATCCTTCCTTCCCCAAACCCACTCACCCCACAACCTCATCATTACTCATCTATCATTGTCATATGCCATTCTTGTTGGCGTAGGTGACCATGGTTCTCTGTTCACAGTATTGTTATCAGGATCGTTGTTTCCAAGCCTTGCTAGGTTGTCACATGAATATTTTCTCACGTCCCCGTCTGTCTCTGTTCCCTTCAGTCGTGCCTGTTGTGACTATGTTCTTAAAACCTGCCTGTCTGATAGAGTGACAAAAGGGGTATTTTTCTTATCTTTTTCTTTTATTATTCTTGCACTCATCTATAGTGTCTCTAATTTCCCACTTTCGGTTTGTTTATAATGAATGCACGCATTTTCACTTTGACTAGATGCGTTGCCATCCCTGCGCTATTATGGAGACGAGGGCTTGATGAAATATAGACATCTATTTATTTTTTTATTTTGTCGTTTTCTGTTGTTTGTCTCTTGAAAAAGGTTCAATTTGAGCCGATACGTTGAGAATTGTCCTGTTTAGTTTTATTGTATGTTTTTTTTCTTTAATATATTTTTTATTAATAGGCTAGGTAAGTGTTTTCGTAACCTTTTTACATCATTTTGCATTACTATTTGTTCATTAGGTTACTGCGGCACCATCCACTTTGTCGGACACCCTCTGGCCATTTGGTTATTTATATTTGTCTTCCAGCCGCTACTTTACATGGTTTTCGTTGTCTACTTGTTTTTGTTTCTCATTTTCACTTAGCATAGGTTTTTTTATTATATCACTTCATCACGCTTGTTAATCATCATGCCATCCTCTAAGCGTTTTCTTCGAATGATCCATTCTTCTATTCACAAAACTTTCTCTAGTTGTCTACCTCCTGATATCTCCGACATCGCCATCGCCTTTGCGTTGGACACATTCAAGAAGACCCGCTTCTCATGCCATTCTTTCTTTCTACGGCGTTGTCTTAGTTGTAATGTTCTTCCTCGTGGCTTCGTATCGCATTTCCGTCCTCAATTAGGTAACTCCAAACCGTCATATGTTTCCCGCTTTACTCGTATCGATCGACAATATGGATTTTCTTGCATGCGTGCCGTACTGAACTGCCACTCTGACCTAATCTCTGATTTATCCTCATCATTAGAATCACTCCGTCTACGCCTATTAACTCTCACATCAAACTTTTTCCCTGTCTACTTTCTCGTACGCTTCATCATCCATTGCCTTAATAGCCAGTTATACACTTTTCTTAACTCTTCCCATTCTCGTAAATTCTCATCCCTATTTCCTTCATCTTTTTCCCCCACCTATCAACCGATCAATTTTCATCCACCTTCTACATCTCCACCTACTACTAATCCTTCCGGCACTCCTGAACCCCTCTCCTTAGATCTACCAACTAATCATCATCCTTTAGTACGTTGTATACCGCCTGATCTCCCCTTATCTGCTGATGAAATATCCGTTCTCAGCAAAGGTCTTACCTTCATCCCGCTCCGCCCCAGCTGTGATCGCTATTCCTTGGAATGTGATGTCAATCGATTTTACCGTATTCTTCGTCTTAAACAACACTTTTATTACCACCCTTCGTCCTCTGAACCGGTTTCACTTGATGACCCTTTCTCCTCTTACCATCATCACAAACATGATTGGACCCCCCCCTTCTTCTCCTGAAACCAAAACACTTGATGCCTACATTGACTTTACCCTTCATGCTATACAACAGTTACGTTTTCCTAAACTACGTCGCTCTAATCTCACTAGATCAGAGTCACGGGCGCTCTCCAAACTTCGCTCACGTGATGACATCGTGATTAAACCGGCTGATAAGGGTGGCACTGTAGTTGTGTGGCAGAAGGACCTATATATCAAAGAAGCCACGCGCCAGTTAGAGGACGTGGATTTCTATCGTCCATGTGCCAAGGATCCAATTTTAGCACATAATGATACAGTGGACAAAACTCTTAAACAACTTATTAACAGCAATCAACTCCCCGTTAGTGCCCTCAAACTTCGGATTATTAAAAGCAATCTGGGTTCTCCTGCTCTGTATTTACTACCTAAAATACATAAACCATCTAACCCAGGTAGACCAATTGTTTCCGCCTGTTCTTGTCCAACTGAATTAATTTCTGATTTCTTAGACAGTGTCTTCCAACCTCTTGTCGCATCTCTTCCATCTTACCTAAAGGACACTAACCATGCTCTATCCATCTTTTCCTCTATTGCTCTCGATCCTCTTCACACCTATCACATATTCCTTCTAGATGTTGTTTCCCTCTATACATGTATTCCTCATAATGATGGGCTTCTGGCGTTACAGTTCTTTCTTAACATCAATCCGCATAAGTCTATTGCTACTGCCGCTATTCTTCGACTGGCAGAATTAGTTCTCACCTTGAATTCTTTTGAATTCAATGGACACTTTTTTGATCAAATTAGCGGTGTAGCGATGGGTACTAAAATGGGACCTAGTTATGCCTGCCTATTTATGGGTCACCTTGAACATCTTATCTTTACCACTTTTCAGGGCCCTGTCCCTTCCATATTCCACCGCTACATAGACGATGGGTTTGGGGTTACTGATATTTCTCTTGATAACCTCAACCTTTTCATTGACTTTGTGAGTGGTTTCCATCCAGCTATTAAATTTACTTCTCTTATTTCCTCCACCTCTGTAAACTTCCTTGACATTTGTGTTTCCGTAGGATCCACATCCCTTACCACTTCTATACATTATAAGCCTACGGCCTCTCATAGTTTTCTTCTTTATACATCATCTCACCCAAGGTCTTGTCGGCATGCCCTCCCTTTCTCTCAGCTGCTTCGTCTTCGTCGTCTCTGCCAAGACGATGTAGATTTTCAGGTTCAATCTCTTAAGATGCTGGATTTTTTTCGCCGTCGCTTATACCCTGATGATATTCTGTCATCAGCTTTACAACGTGTTCGTACTATTTCCCGCTCAGTGGCCCTCGTACCATCTATTAAACATACCTCTGATCGCCCAATACTAGCTATCACTTTTCATCCTCATAATATGCCGGCACTACGTATCCTATTACGACATTTCTCTATCCTCCAGTTAGATCCCATCTCCAGTCCTGCATTTCCCTCTCTTCCACTAGTCGCTTTTCGGAGGGACAGAAACCTTCGGGATCTCTTAGTTCATTCTCGTCTGCGCACTTCTGCAGGTCAACTAGGAACTGTCCCTTGTCATCGAAATTGTTTGACTTGCCCTTTTGTTATTCTCACTCCTATTTTACAGTTTCCTAAATCTCACTTTGATATTCATGATTCTTTTTCTTGTGTGTCCCGTAACTTAATATACTCTATCATATGTAAGCGTTGTGATATGAAGTATATTGGTGAGACTGGTAGACGTTTAGCTGATAGATTCGCCGAACATTTGAGAGATATCACGAATCATCGTGACTCCCCAGTGGCTAATCATTTTAACAGCCCGTCACATCATGGTAGCTCTGATGTCTCTGTAACCGGTTTGTTACGTTGTTATACCGGTGACCGGCAACGTCAGTCCTTGGAATATCGTCTCATTTGTCTTATGGGAGTCTTGCAACCAAACGGAATGAACATTAATCACCGTTTTGTTTGAGTTACCTACCTTTTCTTTATACCCTCTACTCCCGTATTGCACTGATTCTTGTAATTATTTGTCTTTGTACACTTTCGTGAATAATTATTATTTTTGTGTTTGCCGTTCTTCTATATCTGTCCTTTATGTCTTCTTTCGTTTGTGTATGTCAATATGTGATTATTTTGTACTCTGCCATTTTGTTATTGTTAAATCATTTACATATTTAGATTTTGATTTCCTCGTTTTTATTGCAGTTGTCTCTTCGATGGGTGCCCACACATATATAGTTATTTGTATATGCATTTCGTTTTACATGGTTCTATGTATCCACACAATTACTTTGGGCCACACATTTGTATGTATACATATGCAGTTGTTATAGCATTATCTTTATGTGAACGAACGTTTATATTTACATTAATATATGTATATGTTTCTATGTGTATGAATGTTCATGTTATTATTTATACGAGAAAGTGTTTATGTGCATGAATGTTCATATTTGTGTATACATATATATATGTATATTTATGTGAGCGCTTTTTTCTGTTAATGCACGTATCTCCATTCTGTGTCAATGTGTATACCTATTCTGGTGTGAGCCCTTTCCTGTGTGTGGATACATTTGCATGCCTGTGTATTTTGTGTGGGTATCCTTCACACATCTGTGTCCATCTTGTTATGTGTTTATTTCTTGACTCTTGGTGTGTGTTTACATTTCTATGTATGTTTAGGTTTGGTTTTATATATATGTTTATGTCTATATTTGGTTTCACATTCATTCCATGCGTTTTCAAATGTTGATTCTTCTTCTATCCTTCCTTCCCCAAACCCACTCACCCCACAACCTCATCATTACTCATCTATCATTGTCATATGCCATTCTTGTTGGCGTAGGTGACCATGGTTCTCTGTTCACAGTATTGTTATCAGGATCGTTGTTTCCAAGCCTTGCTAGGTTGTCACATGAATATTTTCTCACGTCCCCGTCTGTCTCTGTTCCCTTCAGTCGTGCCTGTTGTGACTATGTTCTTAAAACCTGCCTGTCTGATAGAGTGACAAAAGGGGTATTTTTCTTATCTTTTTCTTTTATTATTCTTGCACTCATCTATAGTGTCTCTAATTTCCCACTTTCGGTTTGTTTATAATGAATGCACGCATTTTCACTTTGACTAGATGCGTTGCCATCCCTGCGCTATTATGGAGACGAGGGCTTGATGAAATATAGACATCTATTTATTTTTTTATTTTGTCGTTTTCTGTTGTTTGTCTCTTGAAAAAGGTTCAATTTGAGCCGATACGTTGAGAATTGTCCTGTTTAGTTTTATTGTATGTTTTTTTTCTTTAATATATTTTTTATTAATAGGCTAGGTAAGTGTTTTCGTAACCTTTTTACATCATTTTGCATTACTATTTGTTCATTAGGTTACTGCGGCACCATCCACTTTGTCGGACACCCTCTGGCCATTTGGTTATTTATATTAGATTTTGAGGGCATGTGATGCCATGAAGAGCACAACTGGAATATTTATTAGCTACCAGAAAAATCAGGAGACAGAGAAAGAAGTTGCTGTATGGGTTGTTTGTGCAAGAGAATGTAGACAACTGAACTCACAAACAACACAAGAGACAGATAGTTGTGAAGAAATATATTCACCTATGCCACTCGGAATGACAATTGATTAACAACATAATCACATGCAAATATAACACAATACATTAGACCAAATGTCATGAACCCATCAGCTAAAAGTTAAACAATTAACCAATCAATGGATAAAATAATATCATGTATCGAACATATTGAGAGACAGCAAGTAAAATTGTTTGGTCACCTTATGAGAATGAAGCCAAACCAAATACCAATAAGAGCATATAATACAAGAATATCCGGGCGTAAAGCCAAAGGTAGACCAAGAAAACGGTGGATAGAAAACATTAAGATAACCTTGAACAAACATGGACTAAATGCAACCTCGGCGACACATCTGACCTTGAAACGACAGCTTAAGATACCACCCCTATGCATAACGGCAAGTGTGAATGTGATCAACAATCATTCACCTGGGAATAGACAAAGGATAAAATGCAAAAGTGCAGAATTTTTTATGCTTGTGTGTTGGTAGTGAGGTAGTGAACTGGTTTATTATTCAAAGGTACCTGACTTGTGCACAGTTTGAGAAGATAAGATAGGAAGAAAGTTGTCCTTCTTATTTTACATAAAACAGATTCTGAATACAGTGAGTTTGTTGCTGGTGCTAACCATAAGGAAGTACTAGTTTGTCACTCTTGTTCCCTGTGCCATAACATGGTTTACTTTCAGTTCCCAAGAAGTCTTTCTTCTGGCATGGCATTATTTTTTACATGGGGGGGGGATAGAAGGATGTCTTCAGGGCTATTTTTTAAGTTCCAAATGACTGGCAAAGTTGCTGTAGTTTGCAGTGCGACAAGTTATTTTCTGAGACCGTTTTTTTACAATTTTGGACATACTGTAGATCAAAAGGTTGATTCCCTCCCAACAGTCTAGGAATATGTCTTCAACAGACTGCATTTGCACAGATTATTTCTTCATTTGCCAGACAAGACTGTTACACAAGAAGTGAAACAAGGTCTTGGCTAATATGGGTCCTGACCATGATGCACAAACATCCCAATTTGAATATACCTAATGGCCAAAGTTAGATATGCCATGCCATTGGTACATATAAAACGGTGAAATTTCTATTCTCTGTACTGCATCCTGCTTGAAATCTAGAATCATGGTCCTTCTACAAGATACAAGAAAGATCTGGTGAAAGCTTGTCAACAAATGGGGTGTGGGAATATATATATATACCTTACACCTCAATACATGATTTGGTATTGAACTGCATGCATCTGTATGGGTATGTTTATGATGCTATTATATAGTCTGGGATCTTCGAACAATCTCTGACACTTGATAGTAAACATTGTCATTTTTTTTTAAGTTGAGTAGTTCTATTTATTGTCATTGGATGGTGTCATTATTCTCTGGTGCAGGTGGACATTTTGTGCAATGAAGAAATTTTAGGCAAGGACCACACCCTCAAATTTGTTGCCGTCACCAGATGGCGGTCAAAGGTGAGATATGGCAAGATTTATTGGTCTCATTGTAAACACTTGGAACTATATACTTTCAGATCTCATAACAGGGAACTATTATTCACATCATTATATCTTATTCTTCTTCTGCATTCATAATTTTTTTTGTGTCTTGTTAGATTTTCCAAGCTCCAAGTATGAATGATAGTCTCAAAGTTTTTTATTCAGCTCAGTCCACCATATCTAGGGGAGCCGCGTTAGCGCACTGGCTTCGCATATGAGTGGTCCTGGGGTCATTCTCCAGCTGAGGCGGAAATGTTTTCAGATCGCAACGGCTCCCAGGTCGACCCAGCCTTAAATGGGTACCGGATTAATCCGGGAAGTAAAGACTGCGAGGGAGAGGAGATGGCTACCGCCCTCATTTGCAGAGCCTGTGAAATGTGAGATCGCTAACATCTCACACCCCTACGGCATTAATAAATGCTATGGATTACTTTACTTTTTTTTTTTTTACCATATCTAGATCTGGTTTGACTTCATCACAGATTGGTCAGTCTTGAAGTATATGTTTGGGAGTATGTGTTCCTGTCCCACATGTGCATTCATGTGGGTCCCAGTAAACCAATATAGGTAGCCTGTAATCTGCATTGGCTAGTTCTAAGTAAATAAAATTGTTGTCTGCTGTTGCCTATGTAGTTTACTTCCCAGTATAATAGACGGTCAAAGGGCATGGACCTCTGGATCAGCAACCAACAAACCATCCTATTTAGTTCATGTATAGTATCTGGTTTATATCTGTATCTTCTACTAAGGGTATAATTCATGTTCAGGTTGCACATTATCATTGTGACTTATTTTAAATGTAGTTGGAGCTGAATCGTTCCATTTATCTCTTCCTTTTTGATTCAGTAGACCATAAAGAATTATGAGTTTATGCAATTTTTGGGGGGGATTTCCCTAGTGATTAAGCTGTTTACCTTGTACTCAAGATCATGTGAGTTTGAATCCGACTCAGCACACCTTGCTTGCAAAGTGAATGTTTTTCTAAGTTCCCTGTGGATTATCACTTGAAGCTACAGTTACATGATGTGAGTGGTACTCCCTGTCTGCAGACAGTGTGCTGCGTCATTGAAAGGGATAGAGTACATACGAGAAAACCCAAGTACAATGAGGTCAATCCATTATGACTTTTGAACTCTATTTTTACCTGTAGTAGGAAGTGAAGTTTATGCTTTTGCCTCCATGTAGGATGTTTTATGGTTATTCTTTGTCGTTTTTCCTGATAGGACATTTGTTCTGTTGTGTTGCAGTTTCTCATTTAATAATCCTCAGTGATGTCAACATGCGTGTAGGTTATCATGTTTATCCACTTGTCTCATGTTTTGGTGGCATTCTCCCATGTCATGATGACAACCCAGCTTCTCTCTTTATCTTCCTCTATCTCTTCTCTGAATGTTTCTGGTGGTTACTAAATGTTCAATCTTTATTATCATCATCATATGCCTTATAAATCTTAACTTTTTTGTCTCAAATGTGTCTTATGATTAATCTATGTACTCCAATATCTCTGAGAACTTCTACATTGCTAAATTCACAGTAAAAAAATTGTTCTTTCCTGTCAAACATCATTCATTTATTCATTATGCTTGTATTTTGCTTTGAAGCTCTGTAACAGACTTGTTACCTGTACAGTCTAGGTTATTCGTTATTGCTTGTTCATGCATTATATATATATATATATATATATATATATATATATATATATATATATATATATATATATATATATATATATATATATATATATATATATATATATATATATATATATATATAGTTTAATGCCATCTAGGTTTCTTTTATTCTTACATTTATCTGTTTACTGTCTTTTATACTTCTTTAATTATATATTATATATTTAATTATATACATGAGCTTGGAAAAACCACAAGCTAAAATTGAAAACAAAGATACAGATCTATCAAACATGCGTGCATAGTACACTATACTACGGATCTGAAACATGGGCTACCTACATCAAACATGAGAGGAGACATCTTTCATCACATTAAATGGCATGACAAAATCACCAACATGGAAGTGTTGCGCCACATTCAGCTACCATCTGCCATGGCAACATTCAATATAAATAGATTGCGTTGACTAGATCACATCCGCAGAATGCCAAACTGTCGCATCCCAAAATAAGTACTATTTGGAGAACTTTCTGAAGGCCATCGAGCCCGCTGTAGACCAATGCTGAGGCATACAGATATCTGTAAATCCTCAATGAAAGGCTTCCACATAGAATCCAGTGGTGCCCATCTACTTTCTGAAACTTCCTTATCAGCAAGAGGAAATAACATAGCTGTCATCCTCACAATTTTAAGTCTAACTCTTAATTCTTAGTGGACCAAGCGACAACCTATTTGTCATTTTTCCCTATTTGCTGATGTTGTCGTTGGTCTGCTAAGAGTTAATGTAAATTGGCAAAAAAACCATGCTTTAACTAGATCTTAAGATAGATGATTCTATGCAATGAATATCAATGCATATAAGTTTGTGTGTGTTAGATTGTTATATTGAACCAGTTCTTTTTTATGGATGTGAAGCATGGACTAAACAAAAAAAAAGCTCATAATTAAATGGAATTTACTGAGATGTGGTACTTCAGAAGAATGTCTTAAAATATTATGGACAGTTAAGAAAATTAAAAACTCCTCAGAAACTGTTGAAGTGAAAAAACAAATTATAACAAAAAATTTTAAGTCAAGATCATTTAGGGTATGTGATACAAGATCAAAATTTAAATGTTTAGTAAACACTGGAAAGATCAACAGAAGAAGAAATAGAGGAAGGCAAAGAGAGAAGGTCTTATACGGGTTGTTACATCTGTGTGTTGCTAGGGTTCAAAAGGAGAGAAAAAGATAGCGACAGTCAACTGCCAAGCATGTTGTAAGAAGCGACTAATTGGTTTTTTGTGGTGGAATTGACTGTGGTTTCCCATATAGGGTCAGGATGACCCAAAAAACCATGCTGTATGTCGGATGTGTCAGACCAAAAGGCATAGATATCACAGCTAAGCTGTAAACCATGAAACAACGCACTTTGCTTTCCAGACTACATCCAGCTGATCTGCAGAAGTCTGAGAGCATAAACAGAGGATGAATTATCATTGTTGTATGAGAGAATGTCACCACCTGAACTTATACCACAATGAGATTATTAAAGTAGAGAGTTGTGGAGAAACATGATTGCCTACGCCACTTGGTATGGAACTTGACTGATTGATTGAAGATAGAAAAATTTGGAAATGATGGGCTTCCATGTTACACTAAAAGCTGCTTTTAATATGTTTACCCTTTATATATTTATCATAATAGGATAACATGCAATTTTTAACAGTAATTATATTTTTCACCCCAAGATCGAGATGGAAGTTAAGAGACAAATGATCTACAGTATATTCCTACCAACACTGTGTTACCAGTGCCAAACCTGGTCTCTCTCATCTTCACATTACAGAAAGATAGTGACATGTGAGATGAAATGCTTGAGGAAAGCTGCCTGGGTCACCAGGCTTGACAGATTGTGAAATGAATATATCAGGGAAAGAATATGTATATCTTGTACAAAATAGAGAGAGAACAGATCAAGTGGTTTGGCCACATTATGAGAATGCATCACGAAAAGTTGCCCGTACAAGCATATAACCAAATGAAATCAGGGACATCCTGTATAGACACAGTCATAGCACAGCCAAGGCCACACATCTGGCAATAGAACGCAAGCTTGAGCTCCAATCGCCCCTATGCTTAACGGCAAGAGTGGATCACAAACCACCCAGGGAAAGACAATAGACAATGATATTTTATGTTGTTATATGTGCAGTTATAAAGTACAATTTTATGTTTATGAGTACATTCCAAGTGGGCATCTGTGGCTATATCAATAGTGGGGGGGGGGGGGGAGAAGTGGTTAAGCAAGTTTGATCATGGTTAGCTTTGAGGTTGATGACCATAGTGTAGTATGGGAACCAGCTGTCTCATAACAGCTGGTGTACCAGTGACATGGTTGCAGGCATCCACCATTCAGTGGAAGTGGTAAAAAATAAAAAAAATAGAACATATTAGTCACCACCGCTGAAGTTGGATGTATCGGAACATTGGTGTAAATAAAACAACACAGCATATTTCCATAATCTGAACTACATCCTGCTGTAGGACAATGGTTCTGCTGCAAGAAACATTTGATAGGTGTTTGAGAGCGAATGAAAATTTTAAAATGAATTAAAACAAAATAATAAAAAATATTTTCCATTGCTAAAGAATATATGGTAGTGCAAATACATTTATCTTACAAATATTATAGTTTCCAGAGCTCAACCTAATTTTCATTATTGTTAATTAATGTATACATTTATCTCCCACAGGATACACCTCTGCTACTGCACTATAGGCAACATGTTGCAGATTTATGACATGAAGTGTATTGTGAAACTGTAAATTTAGTTTGTATGTATTTTAATATGTATATTTGAATTATTTGTTGCCATGATTTATTTTTTGTCTATTGTGCTTTTTAGTGTGCAGGAATGAATGAGAATTAGCATGCTGCATATTTATGGCCATAACCTTCATTGTTTTAATTTTATTTGTGAGATGTGCATGCTGGGTAATCTTTTTATATAAAAAAAAATGATTGTAATATAAAGACATTAGAGTTGTGGTCTTACAGAAGAATGTTCAGAATATCCTGGACAGATAAAAAGCGTAATGAAGATATCTCGAAAGAAGTTCATTGAAAAAGAGAGATGCTCATGCTAATCAGAAGAAGACAGTCTACAGTTTTTGGACACATTATGAGAAGAAGAAAGATGAAGCACATCATGACAACAGGCAAATTGGAGAGCAAGAGGAGTATAGGGAGTATCACTAGAGAAGATCCTGGATAGCTTAGCATTGTTAGTTAGTTAGTCATCAGATCATCATCACTGCAAACTGGACACGTCCATAGTTGCTCTGATCTCTCCCTGAGTGTATCCGCCATTATACTTCTGCTGACAGTACAGGTCTTGTGCTGGTTGACCATCATTCTTCTCTACCCTCCAAAATGTTCACTTCTAGCAACTCCGCATTTCAAGCCTTGGACTTTAATGCTTAGAAGGTATGATGATGAAGTAATCCATTTAGCTGTGAGCAGGTATCTCGTGACAGCCCATTGCCTTTCTGACAATAGCACAGTAAGGCATTTCAGTGGGGCAATATCCCAAGATCATCACATCCTGCCAAGAGAAGCATATTCATCTGGACCAACTAGTTCATCACTCTGCCATCGGATTTGTTGACCCATCTTCAATGATTGTACACCTAGCATTCCCCTCCATCTAGGAGTCTGTCACACAAGGACAAAGTTGCATTTTCCTCTTTGTCATACATAGGGACCATTCGCCAGAAGACAAAAGTAAGAAATCAAGATAATAAATGTAGTAACTATGATTTTTCTCTGACGACATGTTTAGAAAGAAGATAATGGCCTATTCTTTGCACCTTGATTAAAAAGGTTGACACTTGGGCAGTGTATTTTTTTGTTTGTTGGTACACCTAGATATGGGCTGTGAGTTGTCCTGAAGATGTTTTGCTCATAATATATTTTACGAATAGTATTTTTTATAGTATGTCCTGAATTAGTTATTGTTTTGTTCTAATTTTATGGAAAACATTTTAGATATCCCTATATTCAGAGTGATAAGACTGGTGCTAAACCCTTTCATCTAGTAGAAAATTTAACCTGTAAACACACTGCAGCTCTGAAGACCTTAAATTATTTCACAAATTCAGAATGTCCACTTTAAATGACAGTCATGGCAGTGACAAAAATATCAGAAATTGTATGTTGAATTAGGAATAGGACCTCTGAAAAGACATTGAGGATTTAAAAAAAAAACAGCTCAAAAGAGGTCATTACTACCACTGTGTAGCATGTTTTAAAAAAATACCATTAATCTGCATATTTTTGGTGGAATAACCATAGCAGCCTAACATAAACAGAAGTGTCAAACTATCTTCTGCATTCATTCTTAAACTCTTGCTAGCTAGCATGATGTGGTAATAATGCATTGTGTCATGGTTTACAGCTTGGCTGCAATATCCACACCTTATTACATGACATATGCTTTCAGCGTGGATATTGGTAGCTTTGACCTATGGGATGAAAGTCAAACCTATCTCCAAAATCACCTTAGTTGCCTTTTATGACATGCATGGCAGATCAGTGTTGATATTTTTTGCTCCTCTTTGACCCAGCAACATAGGAAAGTGTCATACCATGAAATATGATGTGGCCCTAGTGTGATCTGATTTTCTTTAACTGCACTTAAGTTTATTATCTTTGTCATTTTTCTATTAGTTTGCTTAAAATTGTTAAAGGAATGTCACTTTGTTCTGTTATCTGTGTCCTTTAGGGCACCATCAACACGCAGGTGTAGTAGATCATTAAGTTTCCTATCTCATCTATTGGTTCTTAGACATACATTTTTGATAACTGCATGTCTCCAGATCAGTTTAGAAAACAAAAATATGACTTACTTAGTCTTAAACCCTTCTACCATGAGACTTCTAGCGACAGTACTACAGGCATTCTAACAAAATTCATTTAGAACCAGTTCCTTACATTTTGTATTGTCGAGCTTTTGATAGGTTGCTATTGACATACTTGTCAATACTGTGTGTTTTGTTCTCGTAGGCATTTTAATTGTGATTACATGTATATGAACAAATATATTTTGTACTTTCATTATTGCAAGCAGATGTGCGTATATATATTCTTTTCGACCTGACCTAATTTACAGGAGCATAATAATTAAATTATGTTTAAATTACATGTGTATTTGTTGTGAGTACCTGAGCATGTGGTTATTGATATTCACATTATAGTAAAACAACAAAGAAACTAATTTATCACAATTCATATCTCACTTTGTTGTATTAAAAAACATTCATCTTCACTCTTCACAATCAGTATTTTTTTTTTTTTGCTGTGAATTTATATAAACATTACAAATACAATATTATTGATTTCATTTACTTGCCATTACAAAATATAAAAAAACATAATCAATGCTGCTAAATTGCACAGTAATAATAATAGTTGTTCATAAATGATGATGTCAAGCTTCAGTCATATCTGTGTTATTACATCTACAGTGCTGTATATACTTTAACTGCTGCAGTCGACACAAACATAAAATGTACAGAGTGACAGAACAGCTAAATGTGTATGTTAGGGAACAAAACTAAAACAGACATCAGAATTTAAATATCCAAGAAGCATTTTTACAGAAGACTGCAAAATATAGAAATTGGGATGATGCACCAAAAAGCAAATGCTGTAATATACCATCACCGCTGCTTAAAAACCCAAGGATCAACATGGCAACCAAACGACATATAATAAACAACTTCTTTATACCAACGTTATGTTACCAATGCCAGACAAAAACACTCATGAGAAAGATTACAACATGTGAGATGAAATGCCTGAGAAAGGCTATAAACATCACCAGAAGAGACCAAATGAGAAATAAAGACATCAGAAGGATAGTATCATACTATCTAGTATAGTATCATATAAGGAAAGACCATATCATGTAAACAATATATAGAGAGACAACATATTAACTGGCTTGGCCACCTTATGTGAATGGAACCATCACAACTGGCCATCCAGGCATACAACAGTAGAAAAAAAAATGGCTACAAAGCAAAAGGAAGATTCAAAATCGTTATTAAAAATCATCACCTAACCATGACAAGCACAATAAAGGAGACCAAGACAGACAACTTCAAATCTCCAAGATGCCTAACATCATTTGTGGAAAAGACAATAGATGGGTAGGTAGTCGCCACGTCCAAAAAGTGCAAAGTCTTTTCACTGTCACTGATCACTTTTATCATTTGTGAATATGACTTATCAACACTGGTATTATTTGCATTTATTCATGCATAGAAAGTCAGTCATTCGTTTCTTGATTAGGAACTAGCACATTGTGGCACTGGAAACATTCCCATTACTGCTCAGCCATCTAAAAGTATATACGTTCAATGTCCCAGTCAGTTGCTGGTTATGAGTTCTTCAGATCTTTCTGGAAAGGATACACTTTCTTCCCTCTTCCTTGGTAACTCTCATCTCTATCATTCTCTTCTTCTACACTTATCCTGCAAATCACTAGTATGTGGTCCAAGAGAATGGAGTGCATTGTGTCATGGTTTACAGTTTAGCTGCGATTACTGCACCTTTCAACCCAACACATCCGGCTTCAGCATGGTTTCTAGATCACTTTTACCCTATATAGAATGGGATAGCCAACTCCATCATAAAACCTCCTTAGTCATCTCATGCTTGGAGGTAACAGAGTCACTACTCTTTGCACCCCTTTTGTCCCTGGCAGAAAACAAGTGAATCCTTCTCAGATCATGCTCATTGTCTTTTCAGCCTCTTTTTCATCACTTTTTTAGTGCATTCATAACTGCCCTAATTAATTAATTCATAAAATATATGATCAGTCTTAAAGCTACATTGACTCTCTATGTATATAATCTCATTACATTGTACATCATGAATTAAATAATCAATATTTAACTTTCACACATTCAACAAAATAAAACAATTTTTATTTAACTGCATAAAAATTATAGAACATTTTAGCATATAAACAAAAATGGGATGATAATGTAACATCAAATCTGCCAGCTAGTACATCAAATTAACAACATTGAAGCATTCACAATAGGTATCTACTGACTACTAATCTGTACTTTCTACAAATAAAGTAAATAAACAGTTGCAGTTGATTTATCTTATCAACAAGCATGTTATCAATGACAGCTGAAGTATGATGTGTCGGGTCCTTGGCGCGGGGACACAATGTAATCTCTGGATTACATCTTGTGGAAATCTAGTTGGGCATTGTCCTGCTACAAGAGCCAACCAGCAGAAGTTTGGGAATGAACACTTACAAAAATATTATCAATGCATGTTTTTTTTCTCTCTACAAGTTAATTTTGTTCTTCTTCGACACTCGTGGCCCCGATTCTTTTTTGATTATTTTCCTTAGCAATGTTTGTCAGTTTATATTTAACCTTTATGAATTTTAATATAAATTTATTTAGGGTTAGTTATGTAAAACACAACTCTGCTAGCCTTAAAAAATGTACTATTAAAATTAATAAAGAATAAACATAAACTGACAAACATTGTCAAGGGAAATAATAAAATGGGCACGTTTTCCAAACAAGAACAGTTAATTTAACCGTTCTCATATTAAGTGATCGCAAAAGCTTCAGGATTTTTATAAACTTCAGGTCCTTCCTAAATAGAAGGAAATAACTACATGAATCTATTTATCTATCTATAAACCATTAACCCGTCTGGGTCATAGTAGTACCACATTGGATGCATAAACATACAAAATACTTCAGCGATTTCTATCTTCAACGATACGGACAAGTGAGGAAAAATCTTGACCTGACCCATCCTTGATGTTGGTTGATACTTTTCTTTGACCTCCTCTGCTTCTTCTACCTTCAACTATTTCCTGTAGTATAATTTTTTACAAGGAATCATGGCATACATGTTCAAACCATACCAGCTTTCGTTGTTTCACTATTGAAAGTAATGGTTCCTGTATGTATCTATATTTTATTTCTTACACACACATTTTTCTTATGCTCTCTATAGGAGATTTATAGAATTCATCTGTAATGTGTATTCTAAGGCCTGTAATTGTCTACTCATGTCTGCTGTGAGTGTCCAACTCTCACAGCCACATAGCACAAGAGAATGCACTAGTAAGTTTGATTTTCACTCTAACACTGATGTTGCTTTTCCAAATTAATTTTTAGCATGGATATAGAAGCTAAAGCCATCTCCAGCCTTATCTTTAATTCTGCTTTGCAGTTTCCATGACAGCATATGCTGGATTGGAATTTGAAAGTATTAAACTCCTCTTGTATATACCCATTCATCATGATGTTGGTCTGTTTCTGCTGTTCACCAAGATCTTGCTCTTTTCTGCGTTATTTCCATTCCCTATTTGCTGATAACTTTTTTCCAACTTTGCTGTTAACTCTAGTAGTTCATGTTCTGACCCTGCTATAAGATCAATATCATCAGCAAATAGGACGACGTACGATCGATAAAAATGTGTTGTAAACCTTGAGGGTCTCCTGTATTATTTGCTGCTGGTATATGTTGAAAAGTACTGGAGACATTATGCATCCCTGCCAAATTCCCACATTTGTTTTAAAAAACTGGTCATTTGTATTATTTTATAAGAAGCACTACTTGCATTTCTTTAAGGTGATTCAACAGTGTCTATGATAATGGTGTTAAAATTAAATTGTCTCTGTGTGCCAGAGACCATCATGCCAGACACAGTAAAGGACCTTTGTAAAATCTATGAAATTGTAGTGTACATCACTCACACTGGTGCTGCTGATATGTATTTCAACTGATATTCTGATGTTTAAAATTTTATCTACAACGTGAAATGCTTCTGTGAGGATAGAGAGTTTTAAATTAACTGTACTTACATGTTGAGTTTCCTATTGATGAAAATATTTTTTGAGTATTTTTTACTAAAATTGTTTTTAGTATATCATCATCAAACCCATAACCCTTACAACTAGATAAAGCGTGTCAAAAATGGATGGCAGTCAGGGCTCAGGATACAGTGCATGAACTCGCCCAACTACACTCGAAACCACAAGACATAATTATATACACAGATGGATCTGTTAGCAGAAACACAAATAAAAGCGGTTGGGGTTTTGTTGCCTACAGAAATGGCGTGAAGTTGGTTGAGAAATCTTCAGCATATTCTACTGTAGCATGAGGATGAGATAGAGGGAGTTTCAGCAGCTCTTAATTGGTTGATAACTGATATTTCAACACATGCGGTAATACTCACAGACTCTTAAAGCATGTTGCGCAAGATAGAAAAGTTCATGCTAAGAAAAGAATGGTGGGACTTATTGAACAATCAGTTGTCCAGAGCATTACATGGATATACTGCCCTGGTTATGCTGGGGTCAGAGGAAACGAGAGAGCCGACTTATTGGCAGCCAATGTGGCGATAGATGGCGCATTGCTGAGAAGAGATAAAGGCAGTAATAAATTCATTTCAAGATGCAGATGAGGTTGAGAACATACACAACCAGAGAATGTTAGAAATGGGAGTATCCAGGGGGGAGGAAAAGTAATTTTTTTGGAAAGTCCAGAAGATCACACAATCAACACATGACCAGAACTATGAGTCTACATACACTGGGATGGCTGCTGGAGCAGAGCATTTATGGAATGTCCCGCGTGCTGTGAAGCCAGTTTCTAATCAAGAACCCATAACCCTTCATGGTTCTAGAGGTTGATGATAGGCTAAAATCAATTTTAGTAAAAAATACTTAAAAAATGTAGTATATGCAGTTAGTAGTTAGTCTATATACTATTTGCATGCAATTCCCAACCAAGAACGTATCCAGATATATTCCAGATCACACAAAAAAAAGCTACTATTGTCAGGGTTACGTCCACTTAAAATTCTGAGGAGCATAAGTCTTGGCAAAGATTTCATCAGAAATATAAAAGCTTCACAGAAACCACTTTGATAAGAAAAATTGCTAGATTAAAAATAAGAGTGTCTATGCCAATGACAAATAACTGCTGCCTTACATGCTGAACATGGACACTCTGGATTTATAAGATATAAAACTAACTGCAATGCAATCCTCTCTATATGTGAAAGAATGACTGCAGAAAAACTGTAACATTAAGCAAATAAACAACAGGAAATAAGACAAGAACATTAATAAATAAGTTAAAATAATTCAGTTTACTGTAATTATTTGTAAAACTGCATTTCAAGTCTCTCCATAATTTCAAATGAAGAGCAAAGATTAACATCAGTTGCAACTCTGGACTACAACTATTTACATTTTAAAATAATTACAGGAAGATGCAGTAGGATCCATATAGTTTCTATAACTAAACACACTAATGACATTGGTGAATTTTTCAAGACAGATATGGGAGTGCGTCAGGGTTGCATACTTTCCCCAGTACATTTAAAAACATTTATCTTGAATATATAAAGCAGAAGGCATTACAAGATCTTCAGTCTCCAGACATCAATAACTATTGGCGGTAGACCACTTTGTAAATTTAATTATGCCAATGATATTGATCTCTTGGCTAGTTCCAATTCTGAACATCGGGAACTCACCTCAAAGTTGGAAGACATTAGTCAGAAATATTGCATGGAAATTAGCATTGATAAAAACAAGATATTGGCAAATAATGATACCAAGCAAGATCTCACGGATATCTGGTTAAATGGTCACAAACTTGAAGAAGTTACCTCCTTCAAATTTCTCATGTCCTAAATATATGATGATGGCAACTCTGGAAATGAGATTAAACTAAGACTAGATAGTGATGGCTGCCATGACAAAGTTTAATATTATTTGGAAAAATAATATCAGTGTTACAATAAAGATCAATCTATTGAGAATGCTAGTGCTAAGTATATTTTTATATTGATGTGAAAGCTGGCCATTCAATGCAGACACTGAAAGCTCTTGAAATTAAGTGCTACAGACATTTAAGAATTAATAAAACAATAGAAATATATTTGACAAGCAGCAAATAAACACATAGGTTAACAAGAACCACTTTTGGTAGTGGTGAATTGGCATAAACTTCTTAGGTTTGGATATGTAATAAGATTTTAAAATTATTTTGCAAGGAACAGTCGAGGGGAAGAGAATAGGCGGACAAAGAAAATCCTGGATTGATAACATTAAGGAATGGTCTGAGCATGATTTTTCTACATTCCTCCAAATGGCTGAGGATAGAGATGTTTGGAGGGCTTTTTGTGTGTCTCCAGTGTGGCACTCCTATGACCCTGACTGGTTATGAGTCATGTGAATTCTAGACCCAGCCTCTGGGGCACCTCTCTATTGCACATCTTAGAAACTGAATTTTGTATGTGCCTAACCAGTGCTTAAGGATGGAATAACTGCATTATACAATTTCCACTGTAATGCAAAATGTTAAGAACCCAGTATTGCAAACAACTGGGTGATACATCCAGTTTCCCTGACACATTGTGTCTGACAACTCTTGAATCTAGTTTATATTCTTGACAACTGGTTGTGAAAGTATGACCTGCTCATAGTCGGTATCCAACGTTATTTCCTTTTACTAAGACAGTTATATTTGCAACCATGCAAGTTACCTCTGGTGATTTTTTCATTGTATATTAATTTATATTCTCCTGTTTATGTTTATATTTTCCAATCTTGTTTTTATATTTAGGTATATGATTTATCAGTGACCTGACCTCCATCCATAGAAATAAAAAGAGGGGTAAGACAAAGATGTATTTTGGAAAAACATCCTGACTGTTTAGAAATATATAATGGGAACAAACTGCATCAATAAGGTGTGAAAACAGCTACTCACGATAATAGAAATAAAAAGAGGGGTAAGACAAGAATATATTTTATCACCCAGCCTATTTAATATCTACACAAAGAATATTTTTTAACATATAGAAGGAATGTCAGGACTCAAGATCAGTGGAAAAATAATAAACAACCTAAGAAATGCAGATGACGATGTTCTTTGTGCATCAAGTGAACAGGAACTATAAAGACTAATTGACTAATGAAGTCAATAAATCAAGTAAAGAATATGGACTGGATATAAACATCCAAAAAACAAAAACCATGATAATAAACAAAGTCACAGAAGAAAAGGTGCCAAACATAAAAATATATGGAGAGAAACTACAACAAGTAGAACATTATCAATATCTATGACACATAATCACAAATTATGGCAGATGTGAAACAGAAGTTAAAAGGAGAATAGGAATGGATAAAAGTAAAAATACTTTCAATGACATGAGGAAAATATTAACATCTAAACATCTGTACACTCTTGGCTGATGACTAACATTCTGATGATGACTAACACTCTTGGCTGATGACTAACTAACATTCCACAAGGACTCCATCATGAGAAATAAGACTAAACATATCCAAATCATTCCATTGTAGTGCATATTGCTGTATTTCCTTTAAACTTTGTCAACATCTAGATATGTCATCACTCTAGACTTTTCTTCTTACAACACAATTTCATTTTTCCCTCTTCTTCTTTCCCTTCATCTCATCCTCTACCCCTTTCCAACTTACTACAAAATTCTCAAATAAGACATTGTTATCCATTGTGTCTGTTTCAGTTTGAAAGGTCTTGGTCTATCTTGCTGTGTTCTTCAGTATTGCAGTTGTTGAAAGTAGTTTCATTTATGTAGTTTTGTAAGTTCTGGTAGTTCTCATTTTAGACACATGCACTTCATCCTTAGAAAATCTTGCTTTGATCTTTTACAATATTACTCTGGTCATGCATTTATACATTTTGGAATATTGGAAATTTTCTACATAACGGCTTATTTTCCATCTCTCCCGGGACACATGTTTTTCAGCTACAAAAGAGTAAAAAATATTTCCATTTAAGACAAATGTTTGATTAATAGAGGGTCCACTTAAGACAGGTTTCACTCTATTATGCATACTATGCTGAGATGATGTACACTGAACAACAGCAATAAAAAAAACCCTCCATGCAGCTCTTTTAAGAATATCTCAGATTTTATCACTTAGTTCCATTTCACATACATATCTTTTATACACACATGACGCCTTAGAATTCCATTTATTATTTGATTTGGTCATCATTTTTTTGCAAGTATGCCAAATTTATCAACAGAACAGTTTATATATGCCAGTGATATATATCATATTATTATTCATTCATAATTATGCTTAACTACAAAACTATTATCACTTCAGTTTACTAGAATGAGCAAAACAATAATAAGCAAACACCACTCAACTACAATCTGTTACATAAAATATTTTAAAAGTTCAGATAAATTGAAATGTGGTCATGTTACACTGTTGTCTGGTGTTTCTCGAAACCTGTAGAACAAGACCATCGGTGTTTCCTGTGAAGAAAAAAAATTATAGAGATGAAATAACTATATAAAGAATATATATTTGTGAGTAACTTTAAAATATTTATTGTCTGCTTAGGTATTTAGAAAGAGCTGATTTCTCAAATAATGCAATCACTGTGACCAAGATATAATCAGTGTTCCTTCCAGCTGTAAAAAGGTAGACTTTATTAGTTCATTATCAGATTAGTCTAGAAACCAATGAAGTAATTTGAATCATTCCAATAAACTTCTGTTCTCATAAGACATCAATTCAGCATAAGTCTGGTTCTCCATGTTCTTGCAAGAACATGGATCCATCTGAAGCAACTGATTATATCAACAGAGACACAGCAATGCTCAAAATTTGTATGACAGCATGAAAATATGAAAAAATACATTCATGACAATAGAATCAGTTTATGTGTTCCAATCTTGTTTTTATGTTTGAGGTATATGATTAATCAAACATGACAATAGAATCAGTTTATGTGTTCCAATCTTGTTTTTATGTTTGAGGTATATGATTAATCAAACATGACAATAGAATCAGTTTATGTGTTCCAATCTTGTTTTTATGTTTGAGGTATATGATTAATCAAACATGACAATAGAATCAGTTTATGTGTTCCAATCTTGTTTTTATGTTTGAGGTATATGATTAATCAAACATGACAATAGAATCAGTTTATGTGTTCCAATCTTGTTTTTATGTTTGAGGTATATGATTAATCAAACATGACAATAGAATCAGTTTATGTGTTCCAATCTTGTTTTTATGTTTGAGGTATATGATTAATCAAACATGACAATAGAATCAGTTTATGTGTTCCAATCTTGTTTTTATGTTTGAGGTATATGATTAATCAAACATGACAATAGAATCAGTTTATGTGTTCCAATCTTGTTTTTATGTTTGAGGTATATGATTAATCAAACATGACAATAGAATCAGTTTATGTGTTCCAATCTTGTTTTTATGTTTGAGGTATATGATTAATCAAACATGACAATAGAATCAGTTTATGTGTTCCAATCTTGTTTTTATGTTTGAGGTATATGATTAATCAAACATGACAATAGAATCAGTTTATGTGTTCCAATCTTGTTTTTATGTTTGAGGTATATGATTAATCAAACATGACAATAGAATCAGTTTATGTGTTCCAATCTTGTTTTTATGTTTGAGGTATATGATTAATCAAACATGACAATAGAATCAGTTTATGTGTTCCAATCTTGTTTTTATGTTTGAGGTATATGATTAATCAAACATGACAATAGAATCAGTTTATGTGTTCCAATCTTGTTTTTATGTTTGAGGTATATGATTAATCAAACATGACAATAGAATCAGTTTATGTGTTCCAATCTTGTTTTTATGTTTGAGGTATATGATTAATCAAACATGACAATAGAATCAGTTTATGTGTTCCAATCTTGTTTTTATGTTTGAGGTATATGATTAATCAAACATGACAATAGAATCAGTTTATGTGTTCCAATCTTGTTTTTATGTTTGAGGTATATGATTAATCAAACATGACAATAGAATCAGTTTATGTGTTCCAATCTTGTTTTTATGTTTGAGGTATATGATCAATCAGAAGTGAAATTGATAATGAAGAGCTGGAAGATGCCACACATTTTGAATATTAGGAGCAAACACAAACAGCTCAGAAAAAATTGTGAGAAAAATCAAAAAGAAGATTTGCAAAGGTGACTTCCTTGCCCTGAGATCCATGGTTTGATTCTCATAAGGGGATTTTCTCAACCACAATCAGCTTCAAATTGGTCTAGCCTCTGGAAATTACAACTATAACAATCTTGGAAAAAAGAGATAACTAGGATAATGTAATATTGTTACTGGTTTAACTTATAACTAACAAATAAAACAAATGTTAAAAAGAAATAACAGAAAACAAAGGACCACAGACTTTTTTACATTACGGTCCAATAGGGATCTTTATCAAGGAACAAACACAAATTAAATAAACACACAAAATCAAATTAAAACACAGAGAGATGGCTTCACTATATCCATCTCACTGTATTAGAAATGGTAATAAATAGAGAAAGATATGCAGTTACGTTTAGTGACTGGCAATATTGGTGCACACCAGGATGTACGCACTATTGATAGATAAAAATAGAAATAGAATGAGGTTAGAGAAATGCCAAAAGTTAAGGAATTATGAATATCAAATCAGACCAAGGAAAAGCCTCAAGTCAATGTACACACAGACTATAAAAACACACTGATTTTTTGTGTAAGATTACACAAAGACAAAACTGGAGATGGAGCTACCAACAAACATCGAAAATTGGTGGGAATAGGAGGGGGCATGGGGTGCTAAGGGTACTGCATTGCTCATGGTGGACCCAGGGTTAGCAGACAACCAAGATCCCAAAAGTACCTCCTCGTGGTGCAACCTTAAAACAGAATTACATGGCTCATGCTGCTTTTGGCAAACATTTTTGGTATCATGTCCGGAAATGTGGTGGCAGCAGAAGGAATCAGATTTGACTGCATAGATAAGCAATATCTCCGACACCTCTATGCCAACACATACAGCGTCATCGATGACACAAGACAGTTCGGTTCGAGCATTGGAGGGGGCCAATGCAATTGACATGAAACAGCCAGATGCATAGAGAGAATAGAAAAGATAACATGAGTACAACGAGAGGGCAGCACAATGCCAGAGGGCAGCGCAATGTGCAAATAGAAAGGGACAACATTTCAACATTTAAAGTTCTGTTAGCTCAAGACAAGCTTCTAGTTATCGGTGCTCCTTATGGGCAGAGACCCTTTCATGGTCTCTCGGCCAAGAAGGCAGACCGGCCCAACTCTACTGTCAAGTTTTTCCTATACTGGAAACACGCTCGCAGAGAGAAAGGGTTCAGTACTCAATGGGCTGAAGCACAAATGGGACAAAATTCAACTTGAGAACATACTTCAAGTCCCCAGTGCTCCAAAGTGCGGGGTGAGACTCAGACTTGGACAAGGGGTTGGGCTCAGACTTGGTCAGTTAATGACACCTCAGCTAAGAAGGCAAAAGAGCCCTGGTTCAACTCTTCATTGAGTTCTTCCTAAATCGGAACAAGGGTCGAAGATGAGAAAAGGTTCAGTATCCAATGGGCACAGGCACAATACGTCTAATTACATGAGGCATATTCAGTGGCTGTGGAATGCCTAGTGCGAGATAGACATGAATGACAATCGTCTCAGCAAAGATTCAAATACACACCCGCCGCCTGTTGACAGATATGCAGGCTATCACAGGCTAGGGAAGCCCACTACCCAAATTAAAGGCAGGACGAAAACAGATGTGCTGGGCCTTGGATGTCAGGGCACAGAGTGAGACAAATCGAGGTGCAAATAACACAGTTGAACTGTGGACTAGCAGTACAACGTATTTCACGCTCCAAGGTGGAAATCACACAATTTGTCGTGGTGGTTATCAGAGAGCGAATGTAGAAGGAGGAGGAGGGAACATTCCTCTAACCTTATTCTATTTTTATCTTTTAATAGTGTGTATGTCCAATAGTGAGACAGTCAGACATTCCACATCCAAAAGCAGAGAGTAGAACAGCTCAGTCATGCAAAAAACCACCTCCAAACACTACCACAAAAAAACAATGATACTAAGATCATATAGTGGGAAAAGCCCAAAATTGATGTGTATAGAAGCAGCATGCAGAACTTTATATGCAGCACACATCAGTTTTGTAAAGAAAATATTCTAACATGGTGCTGAAAGCATAAAAAGATGGCATTAAGCTAAGTGATAATATTTCATCTGTCCAAGAGATAGATCATTTTATACTTGTATTTATATACTGCTGTCAGCAGTCATCTATGTTCTGTAACAATGCATGTTTAGTTTGAAAGAGAGCAATACAGGATTCCTCTTTAAATTTCTTTGATGATCAGCGTTTTACTGATATTAAAAAAAGTTATCAACTAACACAGAACTGGAAGTCAGTTAACCAGAACATAACAACATACTGAATATGAGATTAGAGCATCTATGGACATGTCTGGAGTTCCATGAGGATGATCTGATGACTAATACCTGTATATGAGTCATATATAAATACAATGAAATATAGATTTGATTCAACATCACTCAATAATATCATGATTTAATTTGTACAATAGTTTATAAATAAAAGTTCTCACTTTGCCAAACCAATTCATGAGAAAAATCTGTTTCATGGACACTTCATCTGACAGCACCTCTCTGTCACAGATTACTTCAATCTGTAACCAAATATATAATATTATACATTTATGTGATCAGCACAAAACTAATTCTGGAATTTCTTCAATATTGTGTTAATGAAATATAATAATTCTGAAATTTCTTCAATATTGTGTCAAAGAAATCAAATAATTCTGAAATATTTTCAATATTGTGTCAATGAAATCAAATAATTCTGATGTTTGTTCAATATTGTGTCAATCTATCTATCTATCTATACGCTGTGTCCCTTGTTTGCCTTGCAGCGTCAGGAGTGGAAGAGTTCTCTGGAGATGGCCTAATGTGTCAATGAGATCAAATAATTCTGAAATTTGTTCAATATTCTGTCAATGAGATCAAACAATTCTCAACTAAAACAAATAAGGGTCAGTGTATATATATATATTAAATACAAGTCTTCATGTGGCCACCAGACGGGAAAGGAAACAGGGAAGACCAAAAACATTGCTCAGAAGAACATTTATGAATGAATTAAAATCAACAGGCTTAAATGCACAAGACCTGTAATCCTTAGCAACTGACTGACAGGCATAGATAATTATGACATCCGCTCTCAGTGCCAAACTTGGCAAAAGAGGAACTGAATGAGTGATACTAATATATATATATATATATATATATATATATTATATTAGTTGATAATTATTTGATCTCATTGACACAATATTGAAGAAATTATAGAACTAGTTTTGTGATATATAGATATATATATATATATATAAAATCGACAATATCAGTTAACTTTCAGAAATTGATCTGATGTTTATTGTTAATTCCAGAAGATTTATTTTTATCTAGCTGAGATGGAATAATAACTACATATTGTGATGCAGGTTTATGATTTGACATCAGGGGGGTATATTGACATACTGGAGTATAATGCAGTTCAAACATACTGCCCTGTTGGTGAATCATGAGAATAAACTGCTATGAGAGAAAACCATAAAAACAAAATCCGCATGATCTTTTTATGAATATGCATAATAATGAAAACAGATTAGGGTAGTCAAGCTCAAATAAAAAAATCTGCAGTGAGGACTTTAATGCAGTTGTTTGAAATGTTCAAACCAACCCAACTTCTGGCGTCCTCTGCAACCTTGCTCGGCTTCAGGTATAGAGTCTTCATATTTCCTTTGAAGTGAAAAAGTAGGGTCACGAAGGGTTTTTGCAAAATGGGCATGACAAATTCCCCATATCTTTTCCCCAGGTATAGCAGGAAACTCAAACACAAATCATTCAGACTGCATGAAATGTAAGAACTATGTGTTTCAGACTTGACATTACTACATATCTAGCCAACACAAGACATCAGAAAAACAACAATTATAGATAGGAAACACTGGGCTACATGTAGAAATTGCTGCCTTTCAGAAGACTTGTTTTCTTAATTGCTACTCAGTAAAGGAAAAGAATTAAACTTTTTATTTGCAGGGATTAGATGCTAATCAGCCTCACTCTACGAAGTCAGTTTTGCCATGCATAATAGACATGTCAGCTCCATTAGCATGACCAGAGTTGTATCAGAGTGTGTAATACCAACTTTCTTCTTCTTCAGCTCTCATTCTCAAACTCCCACTGGATCTGGATTGTAACAGGATAATAATCCTACTAGATTTACAGGAGGATGGACCATAAAATGGATATTTGTAGTGTCACCGCTTTATTTCTGCCAATGGCCCAACACATTCAACTTTTGCGAATCTCCAGCTATATTAAGCTGGTGGTTTTACAAACATCATCTTGGCATAGGCACCAACACTAGAAGCATTTCATGAAGACAAAGATTCTGGATTTGACCATAGTGCAATGATATTAGCTCATAACCAATATCGTATTTAAACTCAAATTCAATCAGAACAAAAGTTTTGCTGTTATATCAGAGTGAAAATGTTATTTTATAAGATGCCATTTTCAAATTCTTTGTGTAATCCACCCTTCCTCGCCAACAGATCAGTCATTTCTTTTTTTATTATGCACAATGGTCTTGGATCCATACTAGTAATTAAGATGCTTTATTCAGGTCATTATTCCTGTTCTATTCTATTGTTTTTTTGTCTAACCATCTGGCTACCATGATTATGGTATTTTTCCTTCACAAAAATTAGATTTCTCTTACCTAACATTATACACAAGATTACTTTTAAATTACTTATTTATTCCTATCTACTTCTGTTGGCTGTATTGAAGCCATGCAGTCATATGGACTATGTTGCCATAGGTAGCTAACACTGATACCACTAAATTTTCTTTCATGTGATTGGATTTCTGCATAGAAAATGGTGGAACATGCTTTCTACATACACACCCTATGTCGGAAGTAACTCCTCAAAGCACTGCATACTGCTGAGAGTTCAAGTCGTCTTCTGGGTATAAACGAATGCTCTGGAGGAACCCCCCCCCCCCCTTTCTAGCACATAGAAAACCTTATCTTCATGACAATCTGTTGTATTAGTCAATGTACCTGCACATCCGAGGGTATCGTCAGTTTTTTGAATAGCATAGCCTTGAGATGAGAGACCAAAACTCTAATAGAACAGCGAAGAAATTTTCTATCTAGAGGTCGCAAGGTCACAATCTTCCCATGATGCATAATACGTTGTGACCTAGAAATATAAAATGAAATTATAATACAAAATCTCTTTATCACATTTCATGTTTTCATATATTGCAAGGTTTCTTTCTCATTCCTATTTGGTCAATGCAAATATTGATTATTTTTGTACAAGCAGATAATGGGCTGCTAACCCCATTAACTGCTGTCATCTTTCATAGCTAATTTTACACTGAATTACACATTTTTTTAAATGTACTATTACTGGGTTCAAAACGTTGAAAAACTGAGCTCTTCCTATATCATAATACAAGAGTAGCATATGCTACTAATTTATCTTTATCTTGTCCACTCAGAACTCTCTCAAGCAAATTATCCATTAATTACATCTCACCTGTATCTTTCAAGGCACAGGCATATCTGTTCATCATTTTTGTATAAGTGTCCATCAGGATTGTTGATAATACTGGACAGTTTAGGGATGGAAGGCTCTTCTGTTTTAACAAAAATATAAAAAATGTATAATGGAGGCTCATACAAATTCCAGATTTTAAATAAATGCATAATTTCTGGAGCTGGAATTATCTTCACAAATAATCCATCACATTATGATATCTCACATGGTAATGTAAACCTGTCCGCATGGTAGAGAGCATTTCTGTGACAACCAAAGCATTGAATTCAAATCTAGTCACATGCAATTGTGCATCCGGACCTTTCAGGAAGCAATGACAAACTATTGAATATATTTATATTGCTGAGAAAATTAATACAGCCAAAAATGTTGGGTTGATTATTTATATACCAATTATTATTTTTTTAATGTACACCAAGTCACTCTATAATAATAATATGTTTTTAAATGTTTCAATTGTTGCAGTTTCTCAACCTTTTTTAAGCTGCACTCCCATTTTACAGAAACAAGGTGACCTGAAACCACTATACATTTTAATAAGGTAAAAATAAAACACATAGCAGATAGGTTTTTTAGAATAACAAAACTATGATATTAAAACTTTGAGACACAGAAGAAATTTTCTCAAAGATCAATATTTAACATTTACTGATTAAGTTGGTGACCCCACCGAAAACACTACACTACCCAATTGGGGGTCATGACCCATAGGTTGAGAACCCGCGCAGCACTACTAAAAATATTTCAGTGTTACCTTTTTTGGTACCAGGTTTCTTGTCAACAGCCATTCCTCTAGACTTGTTGAATTCTTCTCTGCGCAGTTCTTCATCTAAATTAGAATTTCAAGGAATGAGTTACCGTAATTTTAACACAAACAACAGTTTGTTGGCACAAAATTAGAAGAAAATATTAAATATAATAAGATCCATAACCCGTTAGGGTCGTAGGGGTGCCACACTGGATACATCAGCACAAAAAGCTCTCCAAACTATCTCCTCAGTCATTCAGAGAAGAGTAGAAAAATCAAGCCCAGACCATTCCCCTTGATGTTAACAATCCAATATTTACTCTTCCCTCCTCTCCTCTTTCCACCCTCGACTATTCCTTGCACAATAATTTTTGAAAGCGAGTCATGTCTCATTACATGACCAAATCAAAGGGGAACTGAGGGAATAATACAGCTCTACATAGATGGTTCAGTAATCTATCTTATGTGATGTGTCCTTTAGAGAACTCACTGGCACAATGTAAGCCTCTTGGTTCTGTCCAGTCTCCTCCAGTGTCATGTTCAGAAGGTTTTTGATATGCAGTGACCATCATAGTCTTTATCTGCCTCTTGTTCTCTTTCCTGGAACTTTTCCCTCCATGATAAATATTTCTAAACTATTGTCTTTTTATATGTCCAAAGCTTGCGTTTCTTGATAGTTTTAAGGAGCTATTCTTCTATGTTCAGGTCTTTCCAGATGTCTGCATTGGTTTGTCTTTCTGTCCAAGATATTCTTAGGACCTTTCTATAACATTTAATTTCAAATGCAGATTTCCATTGTGAATGTCATTTGCCATGCCTCACCTGCATGCATAATGTCTGTGGGTCTCAGTAATGGCCCACTAGACAACCCACCCATGCAACAGAAAACCTTAATAGATTTTATATTAAACATGTATATTGAGCCTCCCTTCTTATAGAAGCTTCATAGCATGTCATCTATACAATTATTCCGTTGTTTTTTTTTGTTTTTTTCTGCTTTGTTATTTGTATATATGCATGCACCATCTGTGGCAGGAAGGAAGCCAGAGATGTACAGCATAACACTGGTGAGGGGGAGACTAACTAAACTGTTTTCCATTGACTGAGACCCATCATAAGGCACAGTGACCCAGGACATGAAGCGTCTGTTGCCTTGAACATTTGGTTACATCACGCCTGAACTTTGTGCTCTTTTAGTTTTAACAACAGATAAAGTTCTGAATTTCAGGCAACAATAAATGGGAGGGCAGTGAGGTGTCATCAGTTTGACACACCAAGTAATTTTATGACCATACACAGATCAGGAGTTCAATTCATGGGAGATTAGAAATTCCAAGAGAGACAAGAACTGAATTAAATTTTCTTCTTCTTCTTCTTTCGTTCACTTGAAACATGTCTATATCTGTAATTCTGTCTCCTTAATAAAACTCACTGTCTTTTGTAGTTCATACAGTGTCCCATAGAGCTTTGATTCCAGTGTTGTTTCCTCTGGCCAATATGTCTGCCTCAGAGTTTCATGCTCAGAACACTCTTGAAGTATATGTTTGGCACTCTGTGCTGCCTGTCCACATGTACACATGGCCGTGTTGCCAATCTTGAACTTTGTATACATGTGACTGCGGAGTCGGTTGTGTCCTGTTCTGAGACGTAGAATTATAACTTGTTCTGGTCTGTTCATAATGTGATAGTCATCTTGTGTTGGTGTTTGTGGCTTTCTTATTGACTTGATCATCTGTTTTTTCTGATGGTAGGTGATTGGTATATCTGGTTGGTCTTCGGCAGCACCTTCTTTAGCCAGTTGGTCTGCTTTTTCATTTCCTGGTATTCCACAGTGAGAGGGTATCCACTGCATGGTTATCCTATACTGGTAAGACAATTCGCTAAGTAGTTTTTTTAAGTCTGTTAGTTTTCCAGACTGGAGAGCTTGAAGCACTGACCTTGCATCTGTCAGGAATACCACAGGCTGTAGGCCAGAGTTGGAGTTCAGCAGTTTTTTAGCTGCCACACTAATTGCCTGGATTTCTGCATCATAATTATTGCAGAATTTTCCTGTTGGTGTTCTGATTGTATCTCTAGGCTTGTGTGGATATTCTATATATACACCTGCACCTCCATTCCTCACAGCATTCTGTGCTGACCCATCTGTGTACACTCTGACCCATATATCTTGTGGATATTCCTCATCCAGGAAACTGAGGGTGACTGTCCTTCGCTGCACACTGTTCTGTTCATCCTCGCTTAGTATTCCTTTCACATGGGTCTGAATGTATATTGGCATTCCATGGCTTTCACTCCACGGGGTTTGTTCTGGTACAGACCTTAAGGGGCTGTCAACTTCAGGTAGGTCTGTAAGTTGTCTACGGAGTCGTTTAGCTTGATGGATAAAGCTGCTCCTTTTCAGTCGCCCCATTGCTAGATTTTGGAATCTTTCCTTCATTGGATGACTTGGCATACACTGAAACTTTTCTGCTTGAATTAGTACTTTTGTGTCTCTTCGTTCGCCAAGTGTTTGCATTCTTCCCATTTTCTGCATCTCTGCTATGGGTGTTGATTTCATTGCTCCCAACATTATTCGAAGTGCCTGGTTTTGCACTTTATCTAGATCTTGTAATGTGGTGTTTGATGCAGGACACCATGCAGCTGAACCATATTCCAGGTGTGGTCTTATGCCTTGCTGGTAAACTTTACTGAGTATATTTCCACTGGCTCCCCATGTGGTTCCACTTAGTTTTCTCAGGATAGCTAACTTCCTTCTGGCTTTTGTTGTTGCTTTGTTTATGTGCTGCTTCCATGTCAGCTTATCATCAAAAGTAACTCCGAGGTATGTGGGTTGTTTGTCTTCTTTCAAGAGCTCTCCATCTATCTTGATATGACCAGCTTTTTGTTTTGGTGAGAGGGTAAAGAGTGTAGTGCTGCACTTATCTGTGTTAATGCTGACGCACCATCTATTTGCCCATAAGGTTAGGGCATCGATAGCTCTTTGTATTTGTTTAGTGGCCACTGTTGCATGTTCTTCCGTGCACCAGATCACCAGGTCGTCAGCATACATTGCCACTTTGATCCCGTGTGGTAGTTCAGCAACTAGGTCATTGATGTAAACCAAGAAAAGTGTGGGTGACAGGACTCCTCCCTGGGGGACTCCATGACGCAGTAGAACTTTCTTGCTCTTGCGACAATCTAATTGTACCCTGGCTCTTCTATTATGCAGGTATGCTTTTACCCATTTGTACATTCTTGAGCTAACCCTGCAATTTCGCAATTTCACTAGGAGCCCTTCTTTCCAGACCTTATCAAATGCTTTCCTGAGGTCTATCCATGCTGCTAGTACCAGTTTCTTTTCTTGGAAGGCATCCTCAATCTCTTGGGAGAGGTAGGTTGCCTGATCTTCAGTAGAGTAGCACTGTCTGAAACCTGCTTGCTGTGATACCAGAAGGTTTTCACTTTCAAGGTACCACTGCATCCTAAGATTGATAATGCGTTCCATTGTTTTACATAGACAGCTTGTGAGGCTGATGGGCCTGTAGTTGGAGACTATGTTGCCATCTTTTCCTGATTTGAGGAGTGGTATCATTATTGCTTCTCTCCACGCCTGTGGTACATTACCTGTGGACCAGCTTGTGTTAAAGATCTGCAGTAGCTTTGCTCTTGCTGCAATTCCCAGGTTTCTAATCATTTCATTTGACACTCCATCAGCTCCAGGGGACTTTTTCATTTTCAATTTGGATATTGCATGCTCCAGTTCTCTCATTGTGATTGGTGCCTCCATGACTTCAGGTATAGGTTCACCTTGTCCAATGTTTTGCTGGTTCTCTCGAACCTCCTGTTGTTTGTCTGGGCTGACTTTGACGTTATTGTCTTCTGCAAAGGAATCTGCAAAGTAATCAGCTGCATGTTTACCTGTTAAAATGTCTCTATCTTTATAAAGTGTGATCCTGGTATTTCTCCCTGTACCTTCATCATTTAGTTGTTTTACAAGTTTCCATAATTTCCTAGTATCTCTTTCTAGGTTCAGCGACTCTGTTTTTTCTTTCCAGCTGCTCCGTCTGGCTTGTAACTTGGCTCTTTGAAATTTAGCCTTTGTTTGCTGATATTTGTTGTGATGTTCTTGGCTAGGTCTGTTCTCAGCCTGCTGTCTAGATGTTTCCATCTCATTTTGCAGCTTTTCCAGTTCATCATTCCAGTAGGGTTTGTAGTTTTTGCGTGCCCCCCTGGGTATGGTTTTACTAGCAGCATGTAGTATACATCTATTAAACTCACTCACTGCTCTATTGATGTCTTTGTCCAAGTTCATGTCCTTAGCTAGAACACTGGTTAAATGCTGGTACATTTTCCAGTCTGCCCTTTTATAATTCCACCTAGTGAGCGTGCTGCTGTCCTTGGTAAATTCATTGTGGATTTCCAGAAATACTGGTCTGTGGTCACTACCTCCAAGCTGCTTTCCAACAGCACGTGTGATGTTCCATTCCAAGCCTGGTGAGTGGAATGCCAGATCTGGTGTAGAGGTGGTGTGCCATGCTCTCGAGTAGAAGGTTGGTGAGTCTGCTGGCTGGTTAATAAGGATGAGATTATTTTCATCCTGCCAGCTCTCAAGTTCCTCACCTCTCTTGTCGATATGATCGTAGCCCCAGCTCTGAGAGTGGCTGTTGAAGTCACCACACACCATAAGTCTCTCTTTGTCTGGAATTGTGTCTAGTGCCAATGGTTTATCATTTGGGCAGTAGTAGTTCAGGAGATGAAATTCTGCACTGTCTGTTTTTAGGTGGAGCATCTGGTATTCTGCCCCTTCCATATATACTTCCAGCTGACATGCGCTGATATTGTTTTTAACAAGTGTCAGAATTCCACCCTTTCGCCTGTCCTTTCTGTCAGACCGGTAGCACTGGTAGCCTCTGATTTTGAAGGCTATGTCGCTGCTGAGGTGTGTTTCTTGGATACAGCATATACTAACTTGTTCTTCACTGAGGACATTTTCAAGTTCCAATTTTTTGCTGTATCCATCTCTTTTACTGTTGACACCCTCAGCATTCCAGTGCATTATTTTTATTTGTCGTTTGTTTGTTTGGCCAGTAGCTCTATTCCCTTGCCTCCTGGCTCCTCGGGGCAATTGAGAAGGACTTCCAGTAACTGAGGTTGGGCCCTTTCGAGGTATAGGGCCCGGCACCTTCCCTGCCTGAACGTCCGCCACAGGGCAGGCACCAGAACTATTTATAGATGAAGACATGTTTCCATTGTGTTTTGTGCGTGGCATCCTGATTATCTGTGCGCCTTTTGGCTGGATGCCTCCGTCTTCAGCACTCTGCTTACTTGGGCAGGACTATGGTCCTGCTCGAATGGGACTGCCCGACCAGTCTTAGTTTCCAGCCCCTGATGGCTGAACTAAGCCCCATCACCTCTGCACGGTGCTGGTCTCGATGGGGACTGAATTAAATAAATTAGTAGGCATCATAGAGTGTTTTATAACATTATTTATATTAATTCACATATATTTTCTCATTAATCATGCACTCCATCAAATTATCCTTTATTTTCAAACTGAACTCATTGCAGAATATGTTACTTTATGATTTTTTTAACGTTATAAATTCCTTATTATATTGGCATTTCATATATGACATATATCAGGCAGTTGTGGTGTAACATACAAAACCCAGAGGCCATGGTGACTGGATTACCAGAACCATGACCTCCACTATTGTTTGATGGTTTTAATTTTCTGTTAGTATATTTTCTGACTTATCTTCAATTGCTCGTGTGACTGATTGAAATTTTGCTGTCAGTGATTTGCCCGGTTCAGGAAATGATAGAAATGGGAATTAAAATGGAAAAGGGAAAAAAGTATTTCCTTTCCAGAAATATTTGGAGAACACATAACCAAAAGCTGACTAGGACACTGAGCTTTTACACCCTTAGATGGCTGATGAACCAGCGAGCTGCACATTTATGAGCCCGCCCCCCCCCCCCCCCCCAGTGTTATGATGCTGATACTTGATCAAGAACGAATTACCAAAGACCAATACTGGTGCATGTACCTCTTTCATGTAACACAAGTATATTCTGTACAAGCAACAAAAATATGTACAACTGGACATGAATTTCAGCTCATTACCTTTACTTTATTTTTCACCATTACCTTTACATGTATACAACATTACCTCTACATATGTACAAGTGGACATGTATACAACATTACTGTTACATATAAACAAGTCGCCCATGTGTTGCCGGGGCCTGAAATGGGAGCAAAGAATAGCAACACTGTTTACCTTCCACGCATGTCGTAAAAGGCGACTAAGGAGGTTATGGGATGGAGTTGGCTGTCCAATCCCATATAGGGTCAGTGACCCAAAGCCATGCTGAAGTCGGATGTGTCAGGCCGAAAGGCGCAGATATCGTAGCAATGCTGTAAACCATGACACAACGCATTCCGTTCTCCAGACTACATCCTGCTAATCTGCAGAAGTTTGAGAACGAACGCAGAAGAAGAAGAATATGTACAAGTGGACATGTATACAACATTACCTTTACATATGTACAAGTGAACATGTATACATTACCTTCAGATATGCACATGAATTTGAGAAAAAACTGCTCAGAGTCAAGAACCAACAGGAACCTAAACAAAATTGGTAAATGTGAGCTTCAATTATCAGCTATGAACTGATGACTGCGCTCTGAGCAGATCCATATGTGTTCAGTCTTCCCCAGCAAATATGGAAAGATAGGTATGCTAATGGTTCCTGTGGCTCACCTATTCAACAAATTTCTCATTCTACAACAAAGGAATTCTTACAGGTTCCACACTTAATATCAAATAACCCAAATCTCAGCCTCTATATGTCACAAACAGCAGTGTCTGTATGCAACAGACACCCATGAAACAGTCAAAATGTGAGTTTATCTAGTAACAACAATCAGTAAAGTGATATAAATATTAACATGAACAATAAAAACACATGTATGTGACACATAGACTTACTCTCAAAGAGGTTGGGAATAAGCTTGTATACAATATCTTGTAATGTTCTGTCTGGTCTTAACAAAAACAAGGGGTGTGTTTCGTGAACTTTCAACTGACATTGAGGGCAGTGTTTACAACTCATCAAGTACTTCACTATGCAGCTCTTGCAAACTAGAAAAGAAAGTTATTAAAATACAATGACATCCCTAGCAATTACATTATAAAATGCACATACCAGTAACTAGAAAATGTAAACCATGGCACAAGGCATTCTGTTCTCCAGTCTACATCCTACTAATATTAATCTGCAGGAGCTTAAATACAAATGAAGAAACATAAGAAACAACAGTCCCTTAGGGACGAAGGCTTGAACTGTACCTTGTCCAGACGATAGATGGCTGATAGGATCATGCTGCTGACTTCAACACCACAAGGAAGAAGAATAATGCAAGTTTTGTGTTTCATCAATTATTACTTTTTTATACATTTGATATAAGGATTTTTTATGCATAGCACAATGGTTAGCACACTGGCATCGCATACAAGTGCTCCTGGGTTCATTCCTCAGTTAAGGCAGAAATGTTTTTCAGACCGCAATGACTCCCAGATCAATCAAGCCTTAATTGGCTACCGGATCAGTCGGGAAGTAAAGACTGTGAAGGACAGGAGATGGCTACTGTCCTCATATAGCAGAGCCACTGAAATGTAAGAGCGCTAACATCTTACACTCCTACGGCAGTTAAATAATATGGGTTACTTTATAAGTATTTATGGAATCTTCCTTATCACAAGATGTTGCTTTATTGATTGTTATAAAAAAATGTTTATTCTGTCCATGCAATTTTTTTTTAAATCTTTCATGTAGCAGGACGATTACCCGACTAGATTTCAAGCACAATGTAGTTTAGAGAATGAAGATGTCTTGTGTCACCGTTTTATTCGTGCCAATGATCCGATATATCTGAATTCAGCGGTATGTAAATAAATGTAATTACTAAGATAAAACTCCTGCTGTTAAGATTTTTTAATATAACATTCCACTTTGACATGTATTTCCTTATTCTCTTCTTCATCTTCCTCTGCATTTGCTCTAGTATATGCTGCTATTTTATAGCAAAGTTTCAATATCTGTACCTCTCAGTCTAGCATATCTGATTGAATGTCGTAGGAGGCGACTAAGGAGGTCTTGGGATGGAGTTGGCTGTCCCATTCCATAGAGAGTCAAAGTGACCCAGAAGTCATGCTGAAGTTGATTGTATCAGGTTGAAAGGTGCAGATATCGCAGCTAAGCTGTACACCATGGCACAATGCATCCCATTCTCCAGACTATACCCCACTAATCTGCAGGAGTTTTAGACTGAATGCAGAAAAAGAAGCAGGAGGACATCTGGACACATAGGATATTTGTCTTGTTTCACGGTAATTGATAATAAGTGAGCCTGTTGTAAAACTGTATACCGTTTTGTATACTTAACTGTTTTCACTGTTTGTCAACTTAAAGTTGAAACGTTGAAACTCTCTTGTATACAGTTATCTGTATTTCTCCCCGTACCAAATAGTCTGATAATCTGTGCATTCATTGTAAAGCTGATCAACCTTGTGTTTTACCTAAATACTCTAGTTTCACTGTGCATGTTATGTTTATTTCTGTTGCACTGTATTTCTTCTATAGTTTCACTGTGCATGTTATGTTTATTTCTGTTGCACTGTATTTCTTCTATGTCCTTGCATTTATCAACTCTTCCTTTGCCACATTTTCTGTTAAGTTTCTCATCTGGGTTTCTATTCTATATTAATTCCATACTTTCTGTAAAAAAGGCATTCTTTTTTATTTTTCACATCAACACAACACTCCTGTTGTTTTAGTGTTGATATTTTTGGGGGATTTCCTTTGTACTTTTCACTCTCATCATTCAATTTTAAATCTAGTTTTAGTGCCACATAAATTTGCCAAAGAAATTATGACAATCAGCAAAGATATTGTTCATAATGAAAGACAACATTTCTTACAAGTGTGCAAGCATTCTGTGATTGTTGTAGCATCAATAAAGTAACCACCACAAAGAGAACAAACAACATGTGGATTAATTTCCTGAATCCGAATCTTGATTGTCTGTAGAATAAATCAGCAATTAAAGTAAAGTAATCAAGCACTTTAATATTATTAGTCAATACATTCCTATTTTTACTAGTGTTTTACTGGGATTCACTGGAGGGGAATAAATAATAGTTAACATGACCTTCTATGCATGTCATCATTTGTGCCTTGTGGTGTGTACAACGTAGGGAAGGGAAGTGGATCCCTCATTGCATACAAAATCAAAGCCAAATGAAATCAACAAATAATAAGCACTAAAAATTCAAAATGGAACATGAAACAACCTCTAGAAAGCAAAGAAGGTCCTTGAGTGAGTCATATTATGGGTGAGGTTGGCTGTTCCATCTCACAGAGGGTTAAATTCACCCAAATGTTGCAAAAAACATTTTATATTATTTTAATAATAATAAAACTCATACAATTTTGTCAATATGTGATCCCCATGTCAGTCTCCTGCCAAATGTTAATCCTAGGTAGATTTGGTTGCTTTCTTTTCAGGTGTCACACCTGGTATGTAACAGCATTTGCCTATTGACATCCTGTTTCTATCTCTATCAAGTCGTTCGCTTTCTATGAAGATACTTCCTAGGTACTGGAACTCTTTGACTAATTTATTTTTGTGTTTTATTTGGATGTTTAAGTGCTCTGTATATCTTGTTCTTTGAATAGTTTCTGCCTTTTGTGTATAGTAACTTGTGTGTATATGTAGTATTTATTGCATATTCTGGATAATGAGTTGATGTGAGTTTGCAGTTTTTCTTCATCATCATATATGATGCTTTGATCATCAGCGAAAAGCAATTCAGTGAATTCATTGTTAAATTGTTCATTCTCTGTTGTTTCGTTATTTATCTCATTTTGTTTCTTTTATAACTCTGTCTATGTAGACGTTGAATAGAATAGGTGACAGCACATATCCCTGTCCGACTCCTGTTTTTGTTGTGAATGGTTCTTCTTCTTCTGCTTTCGTTCTCAAACTACTGCAGATTAGCAGGATGTAGTCCGGAGAACGGAATGCGTTGTATCATGGTTTACAGCATTGCTGCGATATCTGCGCCTTTTGGCCTGACACATCCGACTTCAGCATGGCTTTGGGTCACTGACCCTATATGGGATGGGACAGCTAACTCCATCCCATAACCTCCTTAGTCGCCTTTTACGACATGCGTGGAAGGTAAACAGTGTTGCTATTCTTTGCTCCCCTTTCGGGCCCCGGCAACACACAGGCAGTGAATGGTTCTTATACTCCATCTGTTGTTCTCACCTTGCTTTGGCTTTTTTTGTTTAATGCTTTGATGTTGTGTAGCAGTTGTCCCTTGATTCCGTATATTTCTAGCATTTCCTATAGTATGTCTCTGTTTATTCTGTCAAAGCGCATTTTCATGGTCAACAAAGATGATGTTTAGCTTTTTGTCGTACCTCTTTTCTCCTTTAGAATTTTGTTAGCCATGTATATATGGAGCCATACAATGAAGACTGGTACCATGAATGAAAATGGGAAAAATGTGTATCACAGGCTGCATATTCAGTTGACTACAATAGGAGAAATATTATATCAATAAAAATGATATACTAGTAGTCACATGCAGATCACCTGCCTATGCATGTACCAAAAAGAAGGTTAGAAACATAATTACAGACATGAAAGAATGGAGAGGATCAGATGTGGAATAAGTAAAATCAAAATTATAAACCTTTAACAAATCAAAATCATGCACTAGTTTAACATACAAATATGTATTATATTATATTATATTTCCTTATGCATAATTTCCTCACCATAATGTAGTTAGAAATTTCATAAACAAGTTCAGTGATATTGGTAATGTACAAAATGCACACCGATCTGAACATCCTTCAATTTCATAAAAATATGTAACAATATTCAAAACAGAATTATCCAGAGGCCATGTAAATCTTCATGACATGCCTTGAGAACAATGCTGGACACTTCTAGCATGTGCTGTAGAAATAACATCACTGTGCTACACTTTACCCAATACAGGATTGACATGAGCAGCAGTGGATAGAAAAAAAACATCCCAATACGAGGAAAAGCATGTGTAGAGCTCAGGCTTGAATGAGTGTTCAAGATGTAAGTGAATGAAACCTCAGTTAAGAGAGCAAACAACCATAGTCTAACTTGACTGTTAAACATTTCACTATATTGGAAACAGGCGGCTCACTGTCAAGATAAGAGTCTGTATCCGAGGAAACAGGGGGCAATGGACTGTCTAATTACACAAGACAAGTTTGCTGGCAGTGGAACACCTCATACAAGATAGGCATACTTGATCCAAGTCTAGTTCCCCGCTTACCATATCTTCAGAACCTGTTTTTATGTGCAAAGTCACAGTGGGTGATAAACAGTCCTGACATAGAAGTGACACACACCCGTTGCTTAGCGACAAATAGAAAGGTTGTCACAGGCTATGGAAGTTTACCCGAATTAAAAGCATGACGAAAACAGATGTGCTAGGGCTACATGATGAAAAAATCAAACAGTATCACAATGCGCTGCATACTCCCCTGAAGAAACCACACAAAAATGGTTGTTCATTATCATAGCAGATGCAGAAGGAGATAAACCTAATAAATAATAGGCCCTAATCATCACCATTTACTAGTTATAAATAAGATTGTATTTCATTCATAAGTTTATAAACTAGGTAAATAAAATATTGGTAAAACTACGGTTTAAGTCTTTACTGTGCTGTGCTATAAATAGCACACAATGTTAAATTAAAGGATGACATGAGGTCACATCTCTGGACACTAACGACATCAATCACATTTATAATTATCTTTTATAACTAATTTATTTTTTAATTTATAACTGATTATAACCCTTATTCCTAACCCTAATCTAAATAAATACTAATCTACAAACGTACAACGTACCTGCACATAATTACTAAATTAGGACCCTATGGAAACTCATATTTTAATATATCCAAAAAAGGATGTCCTGTAACCTACAGTCTACTAATCTACAGTGTAGTGTAGGTAGGCCTACACATATCTTATCTAAATACATTCCGAATAATAAGCAGAAGCATGATAAGATTATTTAAATTCTTAAATTGAGATATCTTGACTCGTAGCCTCTAGGGGTTACTCCTGCATCATTGTTTTAGATTTTAGGTTCAAATTATCAAGTTATGTAGATATTTCGTGCTACCAACTTTGACTTCGTCAATGACATAGATAGGTCTTACTTATAGACATTGCATTACGGAGCAACCCCCCCCCCCAATAATTATTTATATGCCTTAATTTGACTTAGCACTGCATGATTTACCTCATCCATTTGGTGTATAATCTGAAATTAATATCACTTTATAGACCAAGTACTCTATATCAATACTTTTCATTGCGTTGCTGCGTTTACGAACTTTTTCCACATAACATTTTAATACTCCTGCTTTTAAAGGATTGTCTTATAAAATAGTATTCAATCTAAATAACGAAAATTAACTATAATTATATATATTATATATAATGACTAGTGCATTAGTGTTTGATCGTGAACAACTGGAAATAAAACAACAATCAGCTCTACCTGATCTGCGACGTCCATATTTTTTATGGTCTTGAGATCGGATATAGGCCTAACCAAAAATTGTAGATAGTAGGCCTATCTGTCTTATGATTACTATCTCACTTCTCCAACCAATGCAGCAGTTTTTGCATATGACGTTTTTATGAAGGTTTTCAGAATAAAGAAGAATCTGTAGTTGCAGCGATAGACATAGAAGATGCGTACAATAGAGTTAGTTACGCCCGTCTTGTCGCGACATGCTAAGGAACACGATATCCATCCCTGGATCATACGCTGGATAGCAAATGTGCTAATCTGTAGAAAAGTTGCTCTGGGGTGCGAGTTATGAAGGTCTGAGATAAGAACAATAGCACCTGGTCTGCCACAAGGATCTCCTCTGTTCCCAGTGATGTTTAATGTGTATACGTTGAGAATTGCTCAATTTCAAGCCTCAAGCAATTGTAGAGTTCTAACATAGGCCAACGCTAATAATATCCTACTATACAACACGGGCAGGAACAGAACAGATATCGCTGACAATGCACAGTGTGGACTAGATCAATTGTCGATATGGTGCAGAACATACAATACTGTGATAAATCCCTCGAAAGCAAAGGTCTGGTACTCCCTAAATATTAATCTAGTCAGTGACACACTGCCTGCTGTCAGTTGCATGAGTTCATTCATATAAAGAGAACGGGACCTTAAATATCTTAAAATAACCCTTTGATAGAAGTATCTCATTCAACAAACACGTCAAAAATATGATTCAGAAGGCTAAAAGAGCGATCAGTGTTATCAAGGTTATTGCTACCTTCGACATGTAGCAATGTGTACTGGTTCTGCTTCTACAAGTGATGGTGCTATATGTCATAGATTATGGCCTCGGCCTACTAACATTGTCACAGACACAAGTCGATAGATTGGGAAGGAAAAGTCCAGAATGAAGCAATGAGAGCGGTACTGGGGACTAGAGATACACCCACCTGTGCTATGAGATTTATGCTTGATCTACCCAACATTAGAGTGCAACATCAGGTAGCACAAGTTAGGTCTTACCAGTGATAGACTATAACCACCACCCATTTCCCCAAAGCCTAGATGAGTCAAAGGGAAAACTAATCAAGCGTGGCCTATCAAGGATGGCAGAGACTAGAGACACACTGCTAAGAGTATGTGCATTTTAAGAAATAGGAAAGGGCAGTGAATGGGTGGAAGTAGACACTGAGAATAAATAACTAAAGTAATAATACAACTAGATAAAGCTTATCGAAAATGGACGGGTGTCAGGGCCCAGGTTACAGTGCATGAACTCGCCCAGCTACACTCGAAACCACAAGACAGTATATACACAGATGGCTCCGTTAACAGAGACACAAATAAAAGCGGCTGGGATTTTGTTGACTACAGAAACGGCGTGAAGTCGATTGAGAAATCTTTGGCATATTCCACTGTCACATTGAGCATGATGATGGAGATAGAGGAAGTTACAGCAGCACTTAATTGATTGATAACTGATACATCAACACACTCGGTAATACATACTCTCAAAGCAAGCTGCGCAAGATAGAAAAGTTCAGGCTGAAAAAAGAATGGTGGGACTTATTGAACAACTCAATTGTCCGGAACATTACATAAATATACTGCCCTGATCATGTTGAGGTCAGAGGAAAAGAGAGAATCGAGTTATTGGCAGACAGTGCGGCGATAGATGAAACAATGCTGAGAAGATATCAATCAATCAATAAAACCCATAACCCTTCAGGGTCGTAGGGGTACCACATTGGAAGCTTCATCACACAGAGTCCTCCAGCGAATTCTATCCTCAGCGATGCGGATGAGTGTGGAAATATCTAGCCCTGTCCATTCCTTGATGTTGTCTGTCCATGTCTTTATTTGTCGTCCTCTGCTTCTTCCACCCTCGACAGTTCCCTGCAATATTGTTTTTGACAAGGAATCGTGACTGCATACATGTCCGAACCATGCTAGTTTTCGTCGTTTCACTATTGAAAGCAATGGCTCCTGGACACCTGCACACATCTCTACTTTATTTCTTACGTACACATTGGTCTTATGTTCCCTATAGGAAATTCGTAGAATTCTTCTGTAGCATTTATACTCGAAAGCCTGTAATCTTCTCTCCATGTCCGCAGTGAGTGTCAAACTCTCACAACCATACAACACAACGGAAAGCACCAGCGACCTATACAGTTTGATTTTCACTCCAACACTGATGTTGCTTTTCCAAATCACAGTTAGCCTTGACAAGGACGCTAAATCCATCCCCAGCCTTATTTTTAGTTCTGCTTTGCATTTACCATCGCTGCATATACTGGATCCGAGGTATTTGAGAAGATATAAAGCAGACTTAAGGCAGTAATACATTCATTTCAAGATGAACATTGTGTCAATGAGGCTGAGAGCATACACATACAGAAAATGTCAGAAATGTGAGTATCTAGAGGGGAGGGAAGGAAAAGTAAATTTTTGGGAAAGTTCCGAAGATCACGCAATCAACATCTGACTGGGACTCTGAGTCTACATACACTGGGATGGCTGCTGGAACTGAGGGTGGGCACTTACGGAAATGTCCCACGTGCTGTGAAGTGGAACATCAGTGCTGTAAAGCCAGTTTCTAATCAAGAAGAATAATTCTCCAACCAGAGATGAAGCTGGAAATCAAAACACATATAATATCTAACATTTTTATATATCAACACTCTGCTACCAATGTCAGACATGGTCTTTAACAGTCTCGCAGCAAAGTAAAATCGTTACACGTGAAATGAAGTGTTTAAGAAAAGCTGTAGTTGTCACTAAGTTAGATAAAATAAGAAATAAAGAAATTAGCGCAAGAATATGTATAATATCATGTATTGAGCATATCGAAAGACAGTAATAAAAAGGCCATGTCACCTTGTGAAAATGAACCCAAATCAAATACCAATAAGAGCATATAACCAAAAACTATCCAAATATAGCGCGAAATGTAGAACAAGGGAACTGTGGATAGAAATTATCAAGACAACCTTGCAAAAAAATAAGACCTCAATGCAATCACGATTTGATGTCCATCCCACGCTAATGTTCACAGTAAAGAGAGAGCATACATACTTGCATTACATGCACCAATAATGGAGCGTTGACACTGTATAAGAGGAATGTCCTGGAATTACTTCATCAGTGCCTGCTGGATGCGAATACCGCGATTTATGAAACCTCGAGACTGCTATTTTAAGAATTCGGTATTAAGTGTGGTACTGGACGTCTGCAGGGAGAAACGAGAAGAATGTTTAGCTAGCAGACCACATGAATATATTTTTTTTAAACAGACTGAAATGGTTCGGCCACCTAATGAGAATGAACCCTTATTGGCCAGCGGCAAGAGCAATCAACAAGAAAATGGAAAAAGCAAGATACAGAGGAAGACCAAGAAGATGGTGGAGTGAAGGGGTTACCAACATTCTGACACGGCATAGTATTAGTCCTACTGCATATCAAGTGACCAAACGTGCAATAGCCCGAAAACTGATCGTTATTCAATCCTGCGACGTCTCACAACATAAGCAGAGAAAAACGATAGAAAGATAAATGGTGTATGATATTGACTATTGCCGATGGGGATGATGGTCAATATTGGTCCACTCTCATTAAGGTGGCTGAACCTTTTTAGTCTCTGTTTTTCAATATACCTGTATTTGACCACATATGTTGTTCCAACAGTTCTTGTAATCCTGACATTATTTCTTCTTATTCTGTTTGCTGCTGTTCTTTGACATCTCATTTCAAACACAGGCTAGTAAGCTTTCTCTCTTGTTCTTTAGCTAGTTCATGTCTGACGTTGATAACACAATGTTGGTATGTAGACACTTGTCTTATTCGAAGTACAAAGACGAAATTCATAAACATTATCATCATCAAGTGCCACGTCAGATGGCATCGACAGCGATTGAACACCAAACTCTCTAATCTCTAGTATAAGCCTATTGTATCAGGATCGATATGGGCTTTGCTACATCATGCTATAATGTATCTAAGAGATAAATCTTCCAGTGTATGGTCTATTGTCTATCACCAGGTGAATGATTGTTGATCGCATTCACACTTGCCGTTAAGCGTAGGATTAGTATCTTAAGCTGTCGTTTCAATGTCAGATGTGTTGCCGAGGTTGCATTTAGTCCATGTTTGTTCAAGGTTATCTTAATGTTTTCTATCCACCGTTTCCTTGGTCTACCTTTTGCTTTACGCCCGAACATTCTTGTATTATATGCTCTTATTGGTATTTGGTTTGGCTTCATTCTCATAAGGTGACCGAACCATTTTACTTGCTGTCTCTCAATATGTTCGATACATGGTATTATATCAACTCTTTTCCTATTTCTTCATTTCTTATTTTATCTAGTTTGGTAACCATTGCAGCTTTCCTCAGACACTTCATTTCACATGTGACGATTTTTCTTTGCTGCGAAGCTGTTAAAGACCATGTTTGACATTGGAAGCACAGTGTTGGTATAAAATTGTAGATATTATTAGTTTTTTTATTTCCATCTTGATCTTTGGATGAAGAAGTAATGGTGAAAGTTGGTCACTCTGCTTTCTGGCACCTTGTTTCTATTTCTTTGTCTAGTCTTCCATCTTCAGAAAAAATGCTGCATAGATATTTAAATTCTTTGGTTTGTTTCACTTTGGTGTTATCTATTGTTATATTCATTGGTGCTGAAGACTTGCTAATTTTCATAACTTCTGTTTTTTTTACATTAATTTTCATGTTGTACTTCTGACATGCTTACAACAATGCATTGATGTGCTTTTGCAAAGTTTCCTCATCTTTGTATATTAAACTTTGATCATCAGCAAATAATAGTTCATTGATTTCATTATTAAGTTCTTCATCAGGTTTATTTGCAATGTTTTCCTCTTTGTTGATATGAGCTTCTTTTATTATTCTGTCCATGTGTATGTTGAAAAGTAGGGGTGAAAGTACGCATCCTTGTCTTACTCCAGATCTTGTTTCAAAAGGTTCAGTCATTCCATCTGTTGTTCTTACTGACCTTTGGCATTTTTGATATATCGTTTTTATGTTATCTAACAAGGGTAACTAGTGTAGGGTAACAACCCTAAACAGGAAGTAGGTGGCTGGGGTAACACTGGGCAAAATGTCAAGATATAAAAAATAGGTAGGTGTGTTACCAAAATAAAACATAAAACAACTTAACAACGAGATACAGGGTTACGTTGTTTTATGTTTTATTTTGGTAACACACCTACCTATTTTTGTATATCTTGACATATAATGCATCTAATAATCACGCAATTGCCCACTATCTCTCCTTGGTTGGTGATGAATGATCACGTTGTTTTCAACCGCAGTTGCCAGTCCAATTTGGTTATATTATATAAGAGCTTTACAAACATAAAAAATAGTGGAGGTCGCGGTTCTGGTAATATAGTCGCCATGCTCTACAGAGTCTCAATCTTGCTAGTTATTAGGCATATACCTATATACTCCAGTCTACCCCCCCCCCCTTTCCACCATCATAACGTAACCGAAATAAATATTTGTAAACAAACTTATGCTAGCAAAAATGAAAACTAAAGGGACTACTCGTTTTTATCGAGTCTACTTCAATATTTTTTAGATGCTAGAAGTATAGGTCTAAAGCCGTAAGCTTAGATTGTACAGGGCATATCTACCTTTATATCATTCCCATTTTGTAAAATAAACATAAGGCCTAATCTCGCGATCTTAAAGTTACGCATACATCCATTCAGTAGAGAAGTAGTAATCATATGATATAGTAATCATGATATACAATCCGCAGTTGTGTTATTTTTACAATGATGTGGTTAAACATAGAACTTGTAACATTATACTTCCTGTTTTGAGAGGTGCATTCACATTTGTGTTGATATTCTTCATAGCTTCGAAATTATGTTCACATGAAGTGTTATTGTAAGATAAACTTTTATGTGATACCATTTGTATGAGTTATGTTTTTCTAGCTATTGTCATGCTTTTTATCACTTTTGACATTACTCTTGGGTGTCTTACTTTTTTAAAATGAAATGCTCGTTTTGATCTTTTGGACTCAACACACAACATTGATTTACATCTACATTAAACCAAATCTAAATTAAATTCATAACAATGAACATACTTTGTTTACATAGGCCTACTGTCTCTTTTATTTAGTTTACCATAGACCTATATTTTTAGTTGTGCAAAAGTATGTTACTTTAAAATAATAGGGTAGTTTTCATGGTTCATGAAAGGAGGGATTTACTTTTACTAATTTTTCTTTTAGTGTTTGTTAGGTAGGCCTACTTTCAGTTTCAACATTAAGCACGTAGGGCCTAAATCAGGCATGTATGGCCTGATTGATAACATGCACTTCTTTAATATAGGTTAGAACTTCCCGATAATTATGTTAACTGTTCACATATTTTGTTTGTTAAAATTCTATAAGAGCCGAGGAATCTGGAATGCGGTTTTTACTGTTTTCAAACAAGACTACCCGGCCTATCATATGAGGTGTTGGCTGTTTAGGTGTCACAGTATTGACTAGTCTAATGCTTGTTTTATACTTCCTGCTTTTAATGAAAAATGTAACCGTACATTTTTTTGTCAGGTCAGAGTAATAATAATTAAAGCAATTTTGATATCTCTACTAATATTATAAGCCAACTAGGCCCCTATAAAATTATAACTAAATAGCAGACTTTCCAGTAATTTATCCTCTGACAGTGTGGTATTATTATTATACTTATTCTAATAGTATTATATGTATACATAATACTGGAAAGTACTTCAGTCATTGTTTCACATCCTTTAAAAGAAAATAATAATCAATGAGGGCCAGCCTAGAGGATATACCTTCAGGTAATGAATTATCCTACATTTTAATGTGATCAATTATCTTTTTTTCTTTCATAATGTGGATGACACAGAAACTTTTTTTTTTAGTTTTTTTTTCAAACTACCAGTGGATGTCTCTTGTATCAGAATAATGGTGCAACTAGATTTCCAGCATGATGCCATCCAGAGAATGGAGATATATTGTGTTGGCATTTTTTTTGCACCAATTGCATGATACATCTAAATGGCTCAATTCTAGTTTGATTCTCCACTGTGACCTTTGCTCTACTTTCAAGGTATGTCCTAACCTTTGCAGCATGATTAGTATAATTTGTATTTAAAATTAAGGTATATTGATTGAAAACCCGCCGAAGACGGATGTGTTGGGCCATTGGCGCAAATAAAACGGCAACACAACGCATTTCCATTCTCTGGACTACATCCAACTGGAAATCTTGTAGGATCATTGTCCTGTTACAAGAGAAATCCAGTGGGAATTTGAGAATGAACGCTGAAGAAGAAGAAGATTGAAAAGGCATATTAATTTTGAATTGGTTTTTACATTAGGGATGGGGGTAAGTGTTAGGATCAGCTATAAATGAAAAAATAAATTAGGTATCAAAATTATAATTATAAGTGTGCTTGATGTCGTTAGTGTCGCAAGATGTAACATCACGACATCCATTAATTTCAATAATTTCATTGGTGTTACACGGAAATCCGAGACAACCGTGTGCTATTTATAGCACAACGGTGACTTAAACTAGGATTTAATCCATCCAAACTTTTATGGTGGTATCTAATTTGTTCTCTGCTGAGCAATCTACTGGGCCCATGGTGTTGATGGTTAACCTGAGACATTCAAAGTTGCTGACATTTTCTAGTTGTTCTTTGGTCGTAACTAAGGATCAACTCTTCACTGTGACCTTTGTTCTAGTTTCAAGGTATAACCTAACCATCCCAGTGGGATTGCAGAAGTTGTAATTAAAATTAAACTATGTTATTTGAAATGGAATTTTAATTTGGCATTAGCATTTAGATTAGGGAGGTAGGTAAGGGTTAGGATCAGTTATAAATTAAAAAATGAATTAGTTATAAAAGTTATAATTAAAATGTTGTTGATATCGTTTGCATCGGGAGATGTGATGTCACGGCAGCCATTAATTTTATACGGCATCCATTAATTTCACTGGTGTTACACGGAAATCCATGACGTCTTTTAGTTAAAAATGTAAACATTGTGTGCTATTTATAGCACAGTGAAGAGTTTATCTTTAGTTTTACCGTTCTTTGTCAATTACTATTGGTAAAAGTAAAGATTAGTTCTTCACTGTGCTATAAATAGCACACTGTTTACATTTTTAACTAGCCGACATTATGGATTTCCCCGGAAGATCAACCACATCAATAGATGCCGCGAATAATCTAAATTTATAACTTTTATAACTAATTTATTTTTAAATTTATAACTTATTCTAACCCTTATTCCTAACCCTAATCTAAATAATAATTCCAATTTAATATGCCTTTTCAATTAATATACCTTAAATTTAAATACAAATTCTATTAAGTACACTACAAAGGTTAGGTAATACATCGAAACTAGAAAAAATGTCACAGTGAAGAACTATTGTCTTTTTTGCACTGAGAAAAAGATTTTGTGTCCCACTATGATGTTTAACAGAGACTTGAATACATACAGAGAAATACAAAGGTTTTGAGAATAAATGCAGTAATGAAAAGCATATCATGCTAGGTCAAACTTCTCTAAATGGAACTAGAATCATACATGTACTTTCATCATCATCAAACCCATAACCCTTCAGGGTAGTAGGGGCACCACTTAATGCCATATAAAAGACATCACATGAAAAATCTATGGCAAGGAACATATAGAAAAAACAAAGTTACAATTATTAAAAAGCTATATTTATCCAGTGGCAACGCATGGTTGTGAGTAGTGGACAATGACATCCAAAATGCAAAAGAAAATCTTGTTTTGGTTTTCAAATGAAGAAGCATTGAATATCCACTCTCACAAAGATATTAGAACCAAAGGGGAGTAAAATTTTAAACTCAAGCATTCATTGACATTTGGATATGATACTCTAAGGCAACATTAAAAATTACAATCCTCTAACAATTTTTTAGTTTCCTGTTTCCGGTCGGTGACCCCACAGGAACATTTTTGCAACCCCATATCAAGTCATGACCCATGGGTTAAAGTCCTGTGTTCTTAATGACTGGACTATGAATTTTTTAGTACTTCATGTCTCTATGATGTATGCTATAAGATTACCTTTACCAGCCAACTTATTTCATCATGTGATCTTGTTTTTCAAAAAAGTGCAACAGTTTTAGAGGAATTACTGCATTGTATTCAGACTTTCTCTGATGTACTTTCCAAAAGAGCATCACATCACTTGACAAAAATCCCACTCAGAGCACATAATTCCATAACTTCAAGGAATAATCCCCAGGGACCTCTGAAAAAATACACTTATATACACGGTTTTAAACTTGCAATCTCAGGAAAAAAAGGCTAATGACGTAAACAACTATGCTACAGAAATCCCACCTTGAGATGCAAACTTAAGACCCTTGAACAAAATATTTATGTTCATGACATCTCTGGTTTACTTGTACCAGAAGTAAATTCTTATCTGTTTTGTTTTTTTTCAAACCTTGTTATCAAGTGTTTCACCATTTGTTTCCTAAGGTGCAGCAACAATTTTGAAGTCATCATACAAAAGATAATATCATTTACATGAAATGTTTCGTTGTGCAGGATATCACATACTGTAAAGCCAGACAATGTGGTAAAGAGGAGACTAAGTAATAAAGCTTTGCAAGAATGACGCAACCAGTTACTTTATATGCAATGCCGTGAGTTCATTAAAAAATATGTTTTTCTTTGTCATATATTCTACTACTCATGCAGAACAGAATCATTTATATTTTTTTTAAAATTTATAATAGGCATTGTAGCTGTAAATAGGAAGGAAGGTTGTAAATTTAGGAAAATTTATTGAGAAACATACCTCATCCATTTACAGATAACCAACACAGGTTGGATTGAGAAAATGGTCTGCGAGAAATACAGGGTTGCTGTTTCTTTTCATAGAAAACCGTCCCACACTTATCAAAGTTGCACCCATGTCCCTGGACATTGCTCCTGTAGATAAAACAAACATGTAGACTTACATTATAAATGAAACAAGATAAAACCATGAAATATTCTTTCTATCATGAAAATATTAAATAATGAAACTGACATTTTAGGTGCCAATCTTTCCCGCAGTGAAATCAGTTCCATGGCAATATGAAATAGCCCACAAATAATTACTCTAGAGAGTAAATGTTTATGGATTACTTTGTATTGGCAATGTGCATCCTTTTCAAACCCCACAGATCAGTATGCTGATATTTTCAGTGGATTGCTGGTTATTCACTTTTTTCTTCTATCCTATTAGGCAGCCATGTCATACTATGTTTTCTAAGGCACCTCTGAACCTGTGATATACTTTATCTACATGCTTTTTTACTATGCCAATCCTAAATTATCATATAAAAATATTTGTAATAGCCTGTGTTAATTATATTCATATCCTTCACAAGATCATAATTTTGCTATTATTATTTTATTATGTTTTGGCATGAACCATCATACATGGGATGCTGCACAAAACAGAGCTATATGTTGCTTTGCAATCAAGAAAGGCACACCAATCTTTTGAAACCTAATAAGATACCAATGTATCAGATTGAACGACTCAGATATTATAGCTTTTCTGAGGTAAACTAAGAGTATCAGCATCCAGCAGCCATTGAGGGACAAGTAAATATTGCAAATTAGTAACTGTGTTACATAAACCTACCACTACTAATAGAAATAATAAGGGCTAAAAATGATTAACATTTCAGTCTAAGATCTTTGTTAGAAGATTGAAATGTAAATTGTTTTTTGTCATTATTTTTTGTTACAATTCCTTTTATTATCTTTTTATTATTAGTAATAGTAGTAGGTTTATGCAACACAGTTACATATTTTTTTACATTTATGTTACTATGGCCCACACCTGATCGTCAAATCTTTTGTGGTTTTCTCGTAATTACCGGATAAATAAATATACATTGAGTGACAATCTTTCTTTCCAATATAGGCCTAGAGTTTATGTCCCCACTACTTACCTGTCAACTGCCCGTAAATTCCCATAATTTTTACGGTTTCTTCCAAGCTGTACGGTTTTACGGGCATACACCGGCATTTACAGGTTTTTACGTGAATTTCTGCAGTTCTGTAGGTTGTTTTTTTTTTTTTTTTTTTTTTTGGGTGTGCGAGGATGGAGCCCCCCCCTCACCGTGTGGTTTTACGGTTTTTCATGCTCAATGATGGGTTTACATAACTTTGTTTATGGTTTTCAGTCTCAACAGGTTGACAGGTATGCCACTATATTTAACAAGACTGTTTAAAGACAAACTTATGCAACCATTGAGTGACAAGTCTGTCTTTCCTATCCAGGTGTAATGTTCCCACTATATCCAACAGTCATTGAGTGACAAGTCTGTCTTTCCTATTCAGATGTATGTAATTTTTCCAATTATATTCAGCAAACAGTAATTAACCCTCTGACAGCGTATTTATTTCCAGAAATTCTGTTAAAAAAAATGTAATACCAGGCACGTAATCGCTATCATCATCAGATTCCCCTTCAATTTCATTACTGTCCTTCAAATACATATATAGCAACTCTTTCATTACTGTCCTTCAAATACATATATAGCAACTCTTTCATTACTGTCTTTCAAATACATATATAGCAACTCTGTTCTTACCTCAAAGCAAAATTCTGAACATTATCAGTATTTTAAATACATATATTCATCCTCAGTTATTTATTACAGCAGTCAATACAACACACAAACAACGCACACCAAATATCTTATTACTAGTGTGATTCGCTTCAGGTCATCCATGGAACCCCTCAGGTCTGGAAGTAGTGCCGACTCAGTAGGCCATATTTTCTCCCTCTCTTCTTGGTAGAGTTGGCAGGCATGAAGAATGTCTTATTTTGTATATATGGTTTATATATGAAATGGATGTTATAAAAACCTTACAAGTGACTTTTTGCACTATAATAACGTAAATAGGACATTCAGAAAACCCAGCATTGGGGAGTCAAATAACTTCCAATCCTGAACATTGTCTTAGCTGCGAATGTATACATGGTGTCACGTCTATGTACAGGAGGCACATGGGGTGTGGTGAAAAGCAACTCTGTGAAGGACGTGACAATTCCCTGGGAGAGCCCAGAGTCAGGCAAGCATGTTAGCCCTGCATAATTGGAGATCCCTCTTGGATAATGTGGAATGCATAGCTTGCTGCTTTACCCATACCAGTGGCTGTGGTCCAAAGCTGGATTTCTATGGGCACTTGATAGGAAGGGATGCCTGGCAGCGAAGCTGAAGACCATGACTCCAACTCTACATGTTGCAGAAAGGTATAAAAGCACAAAACCACTATATTTTACCCCCTCAGAGTAGATTTCATCTCAAAGCAATGTACACAGATAAGAATTAGTCTTCTAAGTATAAAATAAAGCTAATATAAAAGAAATCACTCCATTGCACATAGGAAGTAAGAGCTCATCACTTGTAATTCATCACGTATAAAAAACATCCTGTGTCAGCGGGCTTGTGAAGAGATTATTTTCACATAGAATTCAAGTGAAGAATAATTACATATAGACATATGGATGTTTTATGATCGAAGATCACAATAGAGTTCGGAAATATACTAGCATCCAATATTCCCCTCCTTTAGGAAAATAGAACATGGTATTTAGTACTTCAAAACAAGTGCAACAGATGGTTAACCCTTCCTCTTTTCTTACATACAAAATTTCTAGAAATTAAACACAATAAAGGTTGTACGGACCTTTCCCCTCTTTAGCCAATATAGTTGTATATATGGCCATGTTGCAAGTTATTTAACCTATGCAATATCAATCTAGCATACTTGTCTGATTATTATTATGGTGAGTACAGCAACGTAGCTCAAACATGCAAACATAAACATTGTGTTGGTTTATGACTTCATTAACCTATAATATCTGGATTTGATAGTAATAAAAATACACAAACAAACCCTACAGTAACAACAATATTATTTTTAAAATGCACTGGTTAACATAATGTAAAATATGTACTGCAGACATACATTATTTATTAAGCATAGGGCAATAATATAGGGCAATTATTATACAAACGTTGTGTTACCAATGCCAAACATGGACAATGACAGCACAAGATAAACGTAAACATAAGCTGAAATGGCATACTTGCGCAGAATTCTAGGAATATTGCTAAGAGGCAGAGTGAGAAATGAAGACATTAGACAAAGAACCAGTACCACTCCAATCTTGGAATATATTAAGAGACAACTGATCAAATGGTTTGCACACATCAACAGACTACCATCAGACAGCATACCACAGCAAGCTATGCTGCACAGATACAGTGAAGGCAGACCTAGAGGCCGACCATGAAAACGACAGACTATCAAAATAAAATAGGTGACAAACTCCACAATATACTCAGCACACATGAGGGCCATCTCCGGTAAAACTCTTCTACCCCTGACGCTGAAAGGCAACAAAGGGTTTAGCGAAAAGATAGAATAATATAGAAAGTTATTATTTTGTATTTTCATGTCAAATTTTTAACAAATTTTGTTTTTTTGTTTGAGAACCCCAGGAATTGCGAGCAGTGGGATAGTTTTTCTGAGTATTTTTTCATACCCAAGAGATTTAAGTTTCTGACTTAGTGCAATGCCTACTGAAGGAGCCTTCTACTCAGAGGGGGTCTATAATTGTATAGATGACATGCTACAAAGCTTCCATAAGAAAGCTTCAATATAACGGCATGTCATCTACTAAGGTTTTCTGTTGCATGGGTTGTTTGTCTAGTGGGTCATTTGTGAGACCCACAGATGCAACTGCATGCGTTTAGCATATTTTAATATAAGGTATTTTTATATTTTTAAAACATGCAAAAAATGACTGTGACACATTGTTTTGAGATATTTGAAAGTAAAGTGGGGTATGAAATTCTGAATGGATTAACATATTCAAATAGTGATGTGATGGAAGACAGTTGTGTTTATCTTTGTCTGTTGTTGCCTTGAGTATATATTTCTCTTTCATGTTTGTTCTAGATGGTACCATGGTAAGATATCCCGAGAAGAAGTTGAAAAACTACTTTCCCCAAAGAAGGATGGTCTATTTCTGGTGCGAGATAGCAACATTTATGTGGGAGACTACACGCTGTGTGTGTGCTGCAGTGATAAGGTGGAACACTACCGTATTACTTATGCAAACAACCTATTGTCAATAGACAATGAGGGATTTTTCAAAAATTTGGAAGAACTTGTAAAGGTATCTAGGCAAAATTTGCAATGTTAATAGCACTTCAGTAATACTTTGAGTATTTTTATAGTGTAATTGTGACACATGAATATAAGTTTTTTTAATTAAAGACAAAATTGGTTCAAATGCAGTTTTACAATATAAATAAAATAACATTTTGACCAGTCAGTCTTTATGAAGATGATAACTAAAGAAACACATGAATAAATTGGATATTATATTTAAACAAACTAGAATATCTGGATTTTGCAAATATTTCATCATAATCAGGTAAACTTATCCATAATAGGGTGTAGCTGTCATCACAGCCTCCCTATAAGCCTGTCTTATGTTAGTTTTCCTGCTATCTCAGTGTCATTATAAGATGGTCTTTGGTGTATCAAATCCATCATCTCCAGAGTCTTGTTTTTTGTAATTTCCGCAGCACCCCTTCAAGTATTCTTCTTGTTAGATGATTGTCTTGTTTGATGTAGCTAAACATTTTCAATTTTCTGGAGAGAATTTGTTATATAATTAGTTTGCCTGACTTTCATTTCTTTCAGTATCTTGTTGTATTTGATCTTATTAGTTCATGGTATTCTAAGGATCTTTTTGTTGATTTTTCTTTTAAAATATTTTTTTTTTTTAAATATTTTTTTACCTTTTCTGTGATTGTAAATAACTCACTACCATAGGTTACCACTGTAAATATGCAGTCTCTTAGAAGAGTTATCATTTCCTGTCTTGTTCTTGTTACCCCAGAAATATATTTTTCATATACAGCAAAAAAACAACAGGGCACACAAAACATTGTTAATAGAACTAAAGAAATAATAGACAATATATTGTAAAGATAAGATGTCTGCAAAAATGCAAAATTTTACCTACATGTAAAGCAACACTGGTAATGGCAAATGATTATAGCAGAATGCAAACTGCAAAATTAACAAGACTAGATGGTGATAGTAAACATTACGTTGTGAAAGAGAACATACCAGGAGCCATGGCAGTGTAGTGTAAGTATTCGCCAGCAGACTTGGGTTTTGAGACCTCTCGTTATTCAGGGTTTGAAATAAAAATTACGCCCATGGTTCACACCGGCTAGCAGGAAATAGGGTACAAAGGTCTGTGCTTTGGGAAGGTCACGGTATGGTGCCATCACTGCTCAAAAAATGTGGTAGGTGACGCTAGTCAGACTACTGACTAGGCAACTGAGCACTTATGGCAGACATTGTGCTATGAAACTGGTTAGTAACTCAGCTTACATTTACATTTTTATAGAACATATTAACATTCAGCGGAGATAGCAATCAAATATGGAAAAACGCAATGGGTAAAACACACCCTTAGAAATAGCTTGACATGCTCTTAACTGAAACACAGAATGAGATAGTCAAAAGGCATTGAATGGCTGATGGACATCAATAAAAGAGGAGGTAAGATCACTTGGGGACTTGTGTGCAAGAGAAGTCCGAGCAGCACAAAAATCATTGCTTAGTGACAGTTGTGGCCATATATTCCATGAGGAACTAACAGGAATAAAAGGAAGAAAATTGCCACACGAACTCCTAAGTCAGTGTTTCTCAAGAATATTTCTAAATTCTTTTCAATAAATAAGTGATTTAGCAAAGTGGCTGATGTTTTAACCTAGATATACTACCAACCAATAATAGTGAATGATATTCATCCAAAGAAAATGACTGTAAGGCATTAACTAACATTAAACCAATAACTATCAGTTAGTACTATCATTTCTTCTGGATTAATATGAACCACATGTGAAATCAAGGAGCTATGCTTGATTATCAAAGACCATTTGATTGTAGGAGTGTGTATATAAAAACTGTAGTGATATATGCATTGAAAAAACTGATCCTCACATAAAATATAGCAATATAATATTAGCATCCGGTGAAATACTTTACAGCCATCATATGTGATTCAAAAGGTGATGTTATAGAGAATGAAAATAACTGGATACATTCTTCTTTGCGACATTGCAGAGAATTGTTCTTACTGCTACTCTATAAGCCTCTTGATTCTTTTCTAGTTGTCCTGCTTCTTCCAGTGTCATATTGTAGTTTCAATATCTTGTGTCCACTAACATTTTAGACATATTCTTTTCCTGGAACCTCCTTTGAAGTTCAGAGAAGCAAAAATAAGTATAAATAATAACCTCTGGCAGTTTGTTTATTATTTATACTTATTTTCATGATTAGCTTGCATTTTGTGTGTTTTTCAAAAGCCATTTGTACTCTATGTTCAGGTCTCAGCAGACATCTGTATCGAATCATTTTTCCTTAAGGAAATATCTTTATCTCTGACATTCTTAAAATTTTTTATGACATTTTAAATGCTCATATTTTATTCACCATTGAGAATTTTATTGCCCATTTCAAACCAAATTGTCTGCACTGAGAAAATATCAAGTTCCAGTGAGAGGAAACCCTCCTCATATTTTTCTGTTTATGACAGGAAATAGTATTTGTATTTAAATTGCATATTAGCACACTGCTACTGTTGGGTGGGTGGGGGTAGGGGGAATAAGTATTACACTACAAATATAGACTATCCATTTTATGATATATACCGGTACGTACTCCACCTTTTTCCACTCCACCTTTTTACTAATATATATATATATATATATATATATATATATATATATATATATATATATATATATATATATATATATATTATATATATATATATATAATATATATATATATATATATATATACTAGGAAAAAGGTGGAGTACGTATATATTAAAAAATGGATAGTCCTATATTTGTAGTGTAATATTTCTTCTTCTTTCTGTCCTCATGTACCTTTTGGTATTGAGGGGAGAGTGAGTGTACGGTCTTTTGCCTTCTATTTGCCTCTTCCGCTGTTATATTTCAGAGTGTCTCTAATACACTATCTATCCACCTTTTATGAGAGCGTCCAATAGGTCGACTGTTTTCGTATCGTTTGTTAAGTGTTTTTTGGATAATACTTTGCTCTTTCTGTCTGGTTATGTGGCCGTACCATTTAACTTGTTGTTTCTGGATGTATTCTATTGCTGACTTGATCCCTAATTGTTTCCTTAGTGTTTCATTCCTGATTTTGTCTCTCAAGCTAACTCCAATCATATGTCTCACACATTTCATTTTAGTGGTTACTTAGCGAATTGTCTTACCAGTATAGGGTAACCATGCAGTGGATACCCTCTCACTGTGGAAAAGCAGACCAACTGGCTAAGGAAAGTGCTGCCGAAGACCAACCAGATATACCAATCACCTACCATCAGAAAAAACAGATGATCAAGTCAATAAGAAAGCCACAAACACCAACACAAGATGACTATCATATTATGAACAGACAAGAACAAGTTATAATCCTACGTCTCAGAACAGGACACAACCGACTCCGCAGTCACATGTATACAAAGTTCAAGATTGGCAACACAGCATGTGTACATGCAGCACAGAGTGCCAAACATATACTTCAAGAGTGTTCTGAGCATGAAACGATGAGGCAGACATTTTGGCCAGAGGAAACAACACTGGAATCAAAGCTCTATGGGACACTGTATGAACTACAAAAGACTGAGTTTTATTAAGGAGACAGAATTACAGATATAGACATGTTTCAAGTGAACGAAAGAAGAAGAAGAAGAAGAATTTCAGTGGTGTTAATCTTATGTATTGTTCTATAATCTACTGTCCAAGTTTGACACATATATATATATACATATTTTTGGAGAGATAGCATATACTATTCAGAGCATAGCTATCAACCAAAATAGTTTTCAGCAGTTTTGATTTTCTAGGCAACATAAATAAGTTCAGTAGTTGGCCATTGCTTTCCGGATCCACAATTGCATGCAATGCTGGATTTGAGCCCAGTAACTGAGACCATCACAGGTGCACTCTGTATCTCAGTGCTAGAGCTGGATATATATATATATATATATATATATTATATATATATATATATATATATATATATATATAGAGAGAGAGAGAGAGAGAGAGATACATACATATACTCTTTAAAAAAAAGTGCGCCATTATTGCAGTGCTAATGGACACCAAGTATCAAACATGTATCATAATTTTATTTTACGGAATTTATGTTTCAACCATGGCACGAAGAACCTTTCAGACTTTAGCAATGAAATATTGTCATTAAATTTGGTTTGGACTTTTATTCTTTGCGGCTGAGGCCACCATTTCAGTAAGGTGTATGGCCTCAATCAGAGAACAACATCTCTATGACATAAATCCGGTCAGCCATTGGATCTATTGATGTGGGATGGCTGCCTACTCTTCCTGTAATGCAATATACAACTGTTGGAGATTGACTGGTGCCACATCTCGCTAGCAGAGTCGTCTGTTGAGTTAATCCCAAAAAGTGTTCTATAGGGTTCATGTCTGATGACATGAACTGACCACGGAATGGTCTGAACATTATTGTCAGTGAGGAACTGGGTGGTGAGTTGTGCCAGATGAGGTCGAGCGTTATCCTGCTGAAAATTGGGATGTAGTCAAAATTGGAGGACGTGGGGACAAACAATTTCAGTGATGTATCATTCTGCATTTAGGCATCCTTCAATTTGCACCAAGTCACTTCTCCCCATGAAGTTGATCATCCCCTCACATCAGTACACCTCCACCACCATGTGAAGGAGCCTCACCGACGCTGTTCTGGGCATGGCACTCACTAACTCTGCGGTAAACTCTTCTTTGTCTATTGTGTCACTGGAGCACGAAATTGATTAATCACTAAACCAAACCCATCTCCAGGACCTCTGTAAAGTATTCTAGCCCAAAGACCAACATTTTGCAGTTGGTTCCTGACCATTCAATCTGAAATTTGAGCTGAGGTGAAGCAACCATATGAAGCTGTCTTCAGCAGGAGTTGTGACTCTGGGTCTTCCACTGCGTGACCAGCCTGCTACTGAGCCAGTTTGTTGAAATCGCCTCAAAGGCGACTAATGGTGCTTCTAACCACATTAACTTGTGTGACCACTACACTTTGTGATTGTCCAGTCTGTAAACATCCAATGATGATGCATCATTGTTCTGTAGTGAGATGAACCATACTTGCATATTGAATTTTCAACTAAATTTATTTGAGGACTGTCAATCTTTTATAGGCATTCAATAATATTGTCAGAGAGTGTTGCACTTTCACTGGATTCTTATGAACCTGTCACAAGTCATTGTCAAAAATGTTGTTTTTGACCTTGATCTCTTTCATGACCTCACAAAAGCATTGAGTACAATTCAGGTAGCCACTGGAAGTTAATGACCACGAGAATAAAATCGATAGATTGAATGATGTCCAATGAACGAATATCTTTTATAAAAGTAATTCCAAAAAAGTTGCATTTCTTATTTTGGACAGCATATTGGTTTTACATATATATATATTGGTTTATATATATATATATATATATATATATATATATATATATATATATATATATATATATATATATATATATATATATATATATATATATATATATATATATATATATATATATATAAACACACACCGCAACAAAAAATGCACTGTGCAGCGCTAAATACTCACAATTCTATTGGATAGTATCACTACAATGTAAATGAGTGCACTATGACTTTGTAGACACCAATATATGTTATAACAAGTCAACATTTTTGATATGATATTATTGGTTAAATTTCGTATTTTCAAACCATAGATTTTTGTAAACTTACATTATTTCAATTATTATCTTATTATTTAATATCTCACTTAATATTTGTCATCATGTTTATTATACTTTTTTTGTTGTGATTCTCAGCATATCCTCCGTAGAACATGGACTTTCCTGTTTAGAGGGGTGTAACTCTATTATTCCATGTAGTAACAACACTAATTCTGTGTGTTTGGTGACAAATGACTTATATACTAATGTTATGTGGGGGGGTTTTTTAAGCTGATGTATGGATTAACAAATATAAAGTACAGGTTGTAAGGATGAGTCATAGATGTATTTGTTAAGTATTGGGTTCAAGTTTATTCATATGGGTGGCCACTAATGTGCTGTGTCTCTGAAAATGGAGATCTTCATATTTCATTGTTACAGCGGCAGACATATTTCTTTAATAGTGATGTAATTAATAAAAGAATGCATAATATTTTGAAATATATTGAACACCCCTCTAAATGGGCAAGTCCTAGTTCTGCAGTGGGTATCCTAAAAGAACCCTTTTTTCAAGTGTTGTTAATGTTTACAGATTTCAGCAACTGTTATTATCAATTGTTCACTTGTTGGTTTCACCAATCACTTTTAAATGTTTCAAAGTATTATTGGTACTGAAGTTCTGCAAGTAACCGTTGTCCTATAAATAGCGCAATGTTTATATTCCTGACTACCAGACGTCATGGATTTCCGCGCACTGCCAATGAAATTAATGGATGCCGTGATGTCATACAGCGGAAGCAAAAAGGAGAGTTTTTGCTCGCAATGTGGCTTTGTGAATGGCAGATCCATCCATTTCATTTGCTTTGTGCGGAATATGTCAGATCGTTTGTCGTGCACTACAGTATTCTACTAATGAACGCGTTGGCTATTTTCTAAATGTCTCCCTTTTCCCCTTTTTCCGGAATAAGGTTTTGGTGATGTAGCACCCCCTTTTTCAGAAGGAAGGCCCCCGTTTTTTTTGGGGGGGGGGGGTTCTAATTGTGATGGAAATGAATTATTTTGCTGAATGAAATATAAGGGGGTGGGCTTCGCCCCCCCACCCCCTTTTTTCTCTTTTTTTTCTTTCTCATCTAACCGCCATCTTACCAAACTTTTACCGTCCACCACTTCACCTCGAGATCACATTCCACAACCGACTTCCGTCAAAGGTTAGGAAACCCTGTGAATCCAGGCCAAAGGTCACAACAGTTACTTGAACGTGAAATGCACCAAAGTTCTCATTTCATATGTCATATGTTTTTCTTTATCCTGATTTAGCACTACACCAATGATGCAGATGGCTTGTGTTCAAAACTTATAAAACCTGTGGCGAAGCAAGGTAGAAAATTTGGAATAGTCAGAATACATGACTTCAAACATTGTGGTTGGATTATCAATTCAAGAGACCTTGAGTTAGGAGTGCTTCTTGGTAGAGGAGCTTTTGGAGGTGAGAAACTAATTAGATTTTTGGTAAATCTCTCTAAATGTTTTCGGAAATACTTTATACTGATTTGAAAGGATTAAGATATAGTAAATGCTCACCATATTCAGCTGTAATTGTCAACCAAACTTGCTAAGCTAAGAAAAGGAAATTTAGGGAGATAATTTTCCACATAACTTTTAACAGTCCCATGTAATCATCAAGTCCAGACTTCTTTCAGGAGAGAAAAGAACACTTGTACTATCACCTACATGCATGTCATAAGAAGCAACTAAGGAGGTTAGGAGGTAGGCCAGAGATATGACAATATAAGCAGGTATAAGCCATAGTGACAAAAATACAAAATATGTGTAAATATGTGTTACAAACACTACTACTACTACTACTTTTAATTAAAAAAAACAAAAAACAATTACAGTGGAGTCTGGATAATCAGAGCTCATAGGGACCTAAGGAAATTGTTCTACTTATCAGGAATACTACTTATCCAGACTGCACTGAGAATATACACTACTACAGTGTGCCATGCAGTAGCAGTGAGTAAAACAATTGTACCACTTAGGAGACACCATAAGTTAACAAATACAATAAATGTAGCAATACAATATCAGAAATGTTGAAATATTTCATTATTTTAGAAAGCAGAACATTACATTACAATCATATGAAAATTTATAAATTAATTAAATAAAAAAGTCTGTTATGCAATGTCTTTATTTAAACGATCCAACCAGCTTGTACTACATCTCCGGTCTGTCTGATCTCCAAGACATGCAAATTCCTGTGCTTTGGCAATCATTTATAGCCTATTTATGGGTAAATTTGCTAAACGAAGCCAATGAACCATTTTAACCTTTAGCGCGCTAGTTTACAATTACTTAATATTCTCCTCTGCAGCTGCGGCATTGGTTTTCGCAAATGTTACGCAATCGTTAGTGGCTGTTTTGAAGTTGCGATACCTTTTTTGCTGTTACAGGTATTTAAATAATATTTGCACATATAAATAAAGAATTAAATTCTGCATATATTGGTGTAAGTTTTGTTTGTGTGTGTGTGTGATACGAAATGTTTGAGAAAGTGATAAAGTCAAATTTAGACCTATTTCGATCTAGACCTACTGTATTTTTGATTGATCGTAAGCTGTGAAATCTGTTGAATATTATATATTTAACATAATGGAAACACTGTGGAATAGGCCTTCCGGTCAAAATGGTGGATAACAACACAAGTGTTTTGTGTGTCGCCTACAGTTTCACTTGAACAATGGATATATTCGTTGTTTTCATTTAGGAGATTGTGTGGTGATGTGCTGTTATTCTCTGACCAGGAGGTCCACTCATTAAGAGCTTCGCCGGTGCTAACAGAGTGCGTGCATCTAAGCTGAAGTCTTTGTGAGTGTATTCGCCGTCACACTGTTTGAAAAATGGCGGCCAATATCAAGCGGCCTAAACGAGGTGGCTCAAAAAGGAAAAGTCACCGGGCGGGTGCTAGACAAACGAGATCGAAAACAGCTAGGCTAGGAATTAAAAACGTGCGTGTTCTGTTTTGAAATGTGACCAGTGTACACAAGTGTAGACCAGAGCTAGAAAAGATGTGTTATGAGGCTGACGTCATTGCATTGCAAGAAACACAGCTAGGTGAAAGTGGTAATATCAGGATAGCCGGATTTCAGTGTTTCTACAACAGGCGACATCTTGGACAGGCAATCTTAGTATGCGAGGGTTTTAGTGTATGTGAGGTTGATATGTCCAAGTGGGATAGCAACAATATCCAGTTACAGGCAGTGAGGGTCCAGAGGGTCCAGTACCCAATCATGATTGTCTTCTTCTCGTTCGGAGTTTGACATGTCTATACAGCAAGTCCTGTTTTCTTAATAGATGCTGCTGTATTTGAAAGCTCCTCAGTGCTCCCATACATGTTTCTGTGGATATCCATCTCTGTCGGCCAGTGTTCTTCCCTTAACTGGTTTAGTGTATTGCAGTCTTGCAGGATATGCTCAGCTGTCTGTGCTGCCTGCCCACAAAGGCACAGTGGTGATGGGACCAATCTTAGTCTATTTAAGTGGCTGTTTAATCTGTTGTGTCCTGTTCTGAGGCGGAAGATAATAACCTGCTCTGCTCTGTCAAGATAGTGGTAATTGTCTTTTGGGTGGTCGACTTTCCTGATGGCTTTGATGAGGGTCTTCTTTTCTTGGTAGGTGATTTCTTGGTCTTTTTGTTCCTGTGTTGCTCCATCCTTTGCCAGTCTGTCTGCCTCATCATTTCCTGGTATGCCACAGTGGGATGGTATCCACTGTAGTACTACCCTTCTTTGAATACTCACTTCTCTCATAGCTTTCTTCAGGTCTGGCAGTTTATCGCTGTTAAGGGCTTGTAGGACAGACATAGCATCAGTAAGAAATACCACCTGCTGGCATTGGCTTGTTGTGTTTTTAATTATTTCTGCAGCAATGTTTAAAGCCTGTACTTCTGCAGAGTAGTTGGAGCAGAATATTCCAGTTGGTGAACATGTGGATTCATTTTCTTTTTCTTGATATTTTATGTACACGCCAGCACCTCCATTCTTTACTGCTCTGGTTGCTGATCCGTCGGTATATACTTGTATCCATGCTTCTCTGGGGTACAAATCTTCAATCATGTTGCATACTATTGTTTTCTTTTGAAGATTATTCAGTTCTATCATAGTGTGGTAGTTGTTTATGGTGGATCTGATAGTGAGATTTGGGTATTGCTCCCACGGAACTAGAAAAAGTGTTGGTGATATCTCTCGTTATGTCTGGTAGTTCATCCTTATATTTTCTGTTTAGTTTTTTGGATCGGTGTATAAAACTGCTCCTCTTCAGTCTTCCACTGGCTAGGTCACTGTATCTGGTCCTCATTGGATGTGCTGGCATGCTCTTGTACTTTTCTGCATGTACCATGGTCTTAGTGTCTCGCCTGTATGGTAAGGGGGTGATGCCTGTAATTTTTTCCATTTCATTTATGGGAGAGGTCTTCATGGGACCTGTGATACGGCAAAGTGCTTGATTTTGTACTTTGTTCAGGGCTTGTAGATGGGAGTTGGCTGCTGAAGTCCATGCTATTGATCCATATTCTAGTACTGGTCTAATTGCACCAGTATATACCTTCTTCAAAGTTGCCTCATTGGCTCCCCAGTTTGTTCCTGCCAATTTCCTCAGGATGGCAAGTTTCTTTCTTGCCGTTGCTTCTATTTTCTCAATGTGAGGCCTCCATGTCAGTCTCTTATCTAGCGTAGTGCCCAAGTACACCGGCTCGTCTTCTGTTTGGATATGTACATTTCCGAGTTTTATCTCTCCTGTTTTGTCCTTATTTGAGAGTGTAAAGAGTGTTGTTGAAGACCTTTTCAGCATTTATCTTTACCATCCATTTATCTGCCCATGCTGCTATGTTGTCTGCTGCCTTTTGTATTATTTTGTTGGCGATCTTTAGATGTTCTTCTACACACCACACCACCAAGTCATCAGCGTACATTGCAGCTTTTACACCTTGTGGCATTTCACAAATTATATCATTTATGAAGACAAGAAACAGAGTTGGAGACAATACTGAGCCTTGAGGAACTCTGTGTTTTAGGAGAACTTTTTTGCTGTTGTATCCTTCCATGGTGACTCTTGCTTTCCTATTGTGTAGGAAGGAATGGATCCACTTGCTCATGTTGCCCCTAATTCTGTTTCTTTGCAGCTTTATTATCAGTCCATCTTTCCAGACCTTGTCGGAAGCTTTTTGAAGATCTATCCACAGAGTGAAAACTTTTTTCTTTTCTTGAAATGCATCTTCTAATATCTGGGACAGGAATGTTATTTGGTCTTCTGTGCTGTTACACTCTCTAAACCCAGCTTGTTCTGGCACCAATAGCGTCTCTGATTCCAGGTACCACTTTAGTCTTCTGTTGACCATCCTTTCCATTGTCTTGCAGACACAATTCGTTAGACTTATTGGTCTATAACTGTCGACCTTCTGTTTGTCCTTGCCTTTTTTAATAATAGGACACATAAACGCTTCTCTCCACGACTGGTACATTGCCTGTTTCCCAACTATAATTGTATATCTGTAATAACTTGTACATTGCTGCCTGTCCTAGGTTCCTAAGCATTTCATTGGTGACACCGTCCGGTCCTGGTGATTTTCTATCCTTTAGTTTCCCTATAGATGCCTTTAATTCTTCTATTGTGAATAATTTGGACATGACGTCTGGGCAATTTGTGTTGTTTTTACCATTATTCATTTCTTGGCGAATGCTTCGTTGTCTACATGTATTGATGGTAATTTTGCTTTCTTTTCTGTAAGATTCTACAAGCTTGTCTGCTGCTTGTTTGCCAGAGTGGAATTTACCTGAATCTTCCAGCATAATTTTTTTGTCGCTGGGTATTGTTATAATCATTAATTTGCTTGGTTAGTTTCCACAGCTTTCTCCCTTCCTTTTCAAAATTTAATTTTTGAGTTTTTTCTCTCCAACTTCTCTGTGTTTCTATCTTTTCTTTAGTGAACTTTGCTATCGTTTTTTGTAGAGCGATGTGGTTCTGTTGTGATGGTTGTTTCTCTGCTATATTACGTGCTTCAGTCAGTTCTTCCTGTAGTTTTTGAAGTGTATTGGTCCAATATGATACATAATTCTTCCTTGCTCCTCTTGGTATTGTCTCTTTAGCTGCCTGAAGTATTCCTTTATTAAACTCCATGATAATAGTGTTGATGTTTCTGCCTGTTAATTTTATGTCTTTTGTAAGTAGGTTTGCTCTATGTTTATATATGTGCCAGTTTGCTTTCTTGTAGTTCCATCTTGGCTTAGTTGGTCTTGTAATTGTTGATTTGTTCACTTGGATGATAACTGAACGGTGATCACTGCCACCAAGTTGTTCGCCTATTGTTCTTTCCATTATTCCAGCCAGTTCTGAGGTGCAGAATGCCAGGTCTGGGGTTGAGGTGCTATGCCATCTTCTTGAGTAGAAAGTTGGTGGATCCTGTGGATTGTTCAGGAGGATTAGGTTGTTATCATCTTGCCAACTTTCTATCTCTTCTCCCCTTCTGTCTAAATTGTTATATCCCCAGCTTTGGGAGTGGCTGTTAAAGTCTCCCACTGCCAGAAAGTGTTTGTTCGGGATGTTAATACTGGTCATGTTTAGTGGGATGTCATTTGGGCAGTAGAAATTTAGTATGTCCAGTTCAAGGGAGTTGTCTTTTATATGAATCATCTGGTATTCTGCGTCTTCCTCTTGTGTTTTCGTTTCTATGGCGTTGATGTTATCCTTGACCAGAGTTAGTATGCCACTTTCCTCCGATCTTTCCTGTCTACTCTAAAGCATTGGTACCCTCGTATTTTGAATGTTATTTTTTTGTTGAGGTGGGTTTCCTGTATGCAGCAAATACTAATTTCTTTCTGGTGCAAGGTGTTTTCGAGTTTGGTTTTTTTATTTCTAACTCCCTCTGCATTCCAGTGCATAATATTCAGAGGGGTTTTCGTCCTGTCTGGTTGGCCAGTCGCTTTCCTCTTCTGCCTCCTGGCTCCACGAGGTAGACTAGAGGGACCTCCAGTAGCTGGGGGTGGATTCTGTCGAGGTTCAGAATACGGCACTGCTCCTGCCTGGGAGAACTTCACAGGGAGAGCACCATGACGATTTTTATAATTTTGTCGTGCAGACATGTCAACTATTCAGTTTGCATGATGCCATGGTTGCTGGTGCACCTCTCTGCCTAGCATCTCTGACTTCAGCACCTGTGCTTGCTTGGGCAGGATTTTGACCCTGCTCGATATTGGGTTGGCCCGACCAATCTTAGTTTCCTGCCTCTGTTGGCTGGACTAAGCCCCATCTCCACGTCAAGGAGTTGGCCTCGATGGGGATCATGATTGTAAATGTGTATGCCTGTAACACGAGCATTCATCTTCAGGGTTGGAATATCCTAGGGGAGATAATGAAACAGGAAAAGCAGATACTCTTCTGTGGTGACTTCAATGCGAAAGGTACATCATGGGGCAATAGTGCTTCGAACAAACAGGGAAGAGAACTTGAGGAGGCCCTGACAGATATGGACCTGGTGTGTTTTAATGATGGCCGTATAACATGGATGGCAAGCAGGGATGGTGATGATGATAGCGCTATCGACCTGACATTGGTGTCATCAGCTTCTGTGGCTATTTGCAAATGGGGCGTGCTGGGGCATCATGGCAGTAACCACCTCCCATGTGTTGTTCTCTTAAAAAATGACAAAAGTAAGCAGATAAGGCCAAAGGTAAGATCCTTTAAGTATGATCGCAAAGGGGTGGATGTTGTGAGCAGAATTCGACAAGACAAGCGTAAGGCTCAAGTAGTGGGAAATCAGGTGTGGGATAGACCAGTTGGAACAAAGAGGTTCAAAGGGCATGGAGTGAGAAACGGAAAGCAGTATCACTATGGCAAAGGGCAAGGAAACGTGTTGCGGCTCAGCCCATAGAGGTCACACAATGAGAACGGAAGAAAGATATCTTAGTCCAAACATTCAAAGATATTGCAAAGGCGTCAAAATGGGACAAATTTTGCCAGGAGATCACACGCGAAAAGTCACTAAAATTGTTCTGGCGGTTACACAAGTCCATAAATGGTCTGACAAGACGCGTGACTATTGCCGATTTCCAGAGCGGCGATACCGTCTGGCAGAAGACGGACGAGACAAAAGGTGCGGCGTTGCTGGCACACTACACCGCACAAATTGGTCAGAGAAATGTGGAGGCATATCAAGAAATCAGAAAAACGATCACAGACACGTGTAAGAACTTGAGCATGGAAAACCATATGCTAATCATAGTTTAAGAAATCAGGAAGGCACTGAAAAGTACAAAAAAACACAGCACCAGGGCCAGATGGCATTAGATACGATGACATTAGTCGAAGAACGGATGAGGAGTTGGGAGAGTTGGCGGACATGTTCAATAATAGCCTTCTAAAGGGCACAGTGAAAGAAGACTGGTTGCACAGCTATTTAGTTCCACTACCCAAACCTGGGAAGGACCACACCAGGATACATGGCTACAGAATAATAACTATGCAGAATACGATTGGCAAGCTTTTGGAAAAAATTGTGGCCTGGAAGGTATCGTGTTATTTTGAAAGAAATAAGTGTTTACCAACATTGTTAGGAGGATATCGTCCAGGAAAGAAGACATGGCAGAATGCAGCCATATTTGCGCAGGATGTTTTTGAGGGGTTCGATTCACGCATGGAGACGTTCGGTCGCAATAGACCTTGAGGATGCGTACAATAGTGTGTCCTTGGATATCTTGATGCACCAGCTGTTAAATCTTGCAGTTAATCCTTTTGTCGTGCATTGAGTTGGAGCCGCCCTGATGCACAGGATTGTAGTTCTTAAGTGTGGTAACTGGATATCTGCACCAACGGTTATTAGACCTGGTCTGCCACAGGGATCGCCTCTATCTCCTGTACTTTTCAATGTATACACAGTACATATCGCTGGCAATCAAATCACAGGTGTTGACAGAACGATGTCATATGCTGATGATATCCTGGTGTATAGACAGGGCAGAAATCGAGAAGAGTACATCATGGAACTACAGAAGGAGCTGGACAGACTGACAAATTGGTGTTGAGATACGGGAGCAGTAGTTAATCCGTCTAAGGCATTCGTGACGTGGTTTTCCTTGAACAATCACATGGTAAAGATACCCATGCCACAAGATTCGTTGTCCGGGAAAAGTTTAGAAAGACCTAGCACAATGAGATATCTGGGTGTGTTTTTTGACAGAAGCCTGAGTTTCAGGGAACATGTTGACCACATTATCATAAGGGCAGGCAAAGGCTTAGCAGCAATGAAGGTTATGGCTGCTGCGCAGTGTGAGCAAAGATTGTTATTTCTTTTGTACCAGGGTTTGGTTGTGGCTGTGGTGGAATATGCGCTGGCAATTCTGACTCTTAGCCAAGCTCAGATCGAAAGACTGGATAGAGTCCAGAATGCAGCAATGCGTATCATTCTGGGATGCACAAGAGACATGTCGACAAAGCTATGTAATACCTACTTGACTGCCCAACAGCTGAGCATAGATTACAGTATTGCTGTGCACGGGCATACCTTCAAATACATGCAGATATGGAACACCCGTTGCATCCCGAAATACGGAAAGTTAAAGGCAGCAGACTCAAGAGAGGAAGGTCGTGGAGGGGACGTACTGAGGATGTCATAGAAAGCGTGTGCAGATTACAGGATGTGGCAGCAGCTTCGGAATGGATAGATCTACCCACAGATTTCGAAACTTGTTTGAGAGTTTTAATATCACTTAGCAGGGAATGCAGAGAATGGTGTCCCACAGCTGTGGAGAAAGAAGTGCAGGCTTTAATCAGTGAGAATACCAAAGAGGGGGATGTGATTATATACACTGATGGATCTGTAATTAGGCATGTTCGCAGTGCTTGGGCCTTTACAGCTCAGTGCGCAGGTAAAACTATCAAGGAGGAAAATGGTGCCTTTGCGGTCACTATGAGTAGTATGACCATGGAGTCTATGGCGGTGACCAAGGCATTTGAGTGGCTACACACAGAAGGTAACGCAGGTCTGCATCTTGAGTGACTCTATGAGTATGATTAAGAAGGTACAAGTGAGTCTCGTTCGCGAACAGTGGATTGAGGCCTTGAGAAAGGCGAGCTTGAAAGTGGTTACATTTATTTTCGTGCCGGGACATGTGGGCATTCGAGGCAATGAAAAAGCGGATCGACTGGCATCGTGTGCGATTGTGGCACAGGGCGATGGGGCAATGGATCGAGCTGACGTTTTGAACTCCTTAAGACATATAACACGCGAGAGTGAGATTAATGTGGATGATGATTCCTTTTCAATGGCTAGGATTAAAGATCAGGGATTGAAATGCGGTGTTGCTAGAGGTGAACATTTTGGAGGGTGCAGAAGAATGATGGTCAACCAGCATAGGACCGGTATTGTCAGCAGAAGTGTGATGGCGGATACACTCAAGGAGAGATCGGAGCAACTATGGATGTGTTCAGTTTGCAGTGATGATGATCCAACGACTAACTAACTAACTGTGGAATACTTTATAATCACAAATGAACTTACCTTTAATAATTTGCAAATTTCCAGCAGTTTAATCATTGATTTCACTGAATATACTATTAGCAAATAGTATAATAAACATGATTCATTGTCTTGTCGCTTCAACACGATGCAGAAAACTACAAATTCCTCGAATTTCCGTGACAAAATCACTTCATATCAGCGTGCCACCAATTTAAACAAAATTGAAGTAAAATGTATACCCAATGTTGCCATCAGATTGTCAAAAAGATACAAAATTTTTGGAAATTGTTTTTTTCCGTTCAACATTGGGTTTTCCGAATCTGGCGGTAGATTTCGGCTTCAGCGATCAATATATGCTAAATTCCAGCGAAATGCTTCTCCCAAATTGTATACACAGCGTGCTAAAGGTTAAAAAAGCAGTATAAAAAATTGCAATTGAATGTTCTGGCTCGCTGTTTGTCACTGTTGATTTGACATTCGAAAAACACATTTCTGTAGCAGTCTTTATGCTTTAAAATGCCAGAAAGTATCAATATTTAATACCATTTGTTTCTTAACCAAATTAATATAATATGAACTGAACAAACAAATAAAGCATGCATGTCGCATAAAATGTCAGTCCATTCAAGACTAGACATAGACCAAAATACAATGTAATTTTATTTGATGCCAGTATGTAGCACCCATGTTAAATATTGTCTTTATGTAATTCTATAAATAAATGAATTTTCTAATAATATTTAAACAAATAAAATACAAGGAAAACAAAAAACACAACAAATAATAAAACATAGAGATGTCACTTAACTACCATGCAGATCAGGTCTGTTCAACATTAGGCCTAGAGATATTCCATTGGACACAACCCTAATTAATCCATTGTCCTAGTGCCATATGAAAGTGATGAAATGTCTTGCTCTATTCTCTGAAAGACATTGCATGAAATATGGCGTCGAAAATAAATGCAACAGAAGTCCTTCCAGCAAAACCAGCATTCAAATACAATCATACCTTCTCCATTTTACAACGTAACCTAAAGGAATGAAAGTGGGAAGTGTGACATATTCCAACCTTCGAATGATGTGAATCTATCGCCACAGGAGCCTTACTTCATGTAGTTCCGTACTGATGAAACGAGGCATAGCAACAGTGGATCGGCATGCTGTAAGGTCTTTAGTGACATATATTCGTTAGCATATCCACCTGATCTGCATCGTAGTTAAGTGACATCTCTATGTTTTATTATTTGTTGGGTTTTTTTGGTAGTTTTTCCAGCTGGTTCCCAGTAACAACGGGAGTAAAACAAGGATTATTTTTGTCCCCAAATACTGTTTTGCATCGCGATTGACTGGGTGATGAGGAAATGCACAGACCAAAAACAACTAGGAATCAAATGGGTAAACAACAAGACCCTGGAAGATCTAACCTTCGCAGATGATATTGCTCTACTGAGTTCAACACACCAAGATTTCCAAGAAAAAACAGAAAGACTCACAGTTTTTGCGCAACAGATATGTCTTCAAATAAACACACATAAAACAAAAATTATGAACTTTACCGGCCTGACAGAATCAATTAAACTAGATGATAATATAATAGACAAGGTTTCAAATTTCGTATATTTGAGAAGCAAGATAACAGCAGACGGGGATACCAACTCAGAAATCAAGACTCGAATCGCTCTCGCCTCCAACGTCTTCAACAAACTCTCAAACATCTGGAGATCAAAGATCAAAAGTAAACACATTAAACTGCGACTATTCAATGCAAGTGTGATTCCATCTTTGACATATGGATGTGAAAGTTGGAAATCTACCGCAATAATGGATAAGAAGTTAGTCGCCTTTGAGAATAGATGCCTCAGAAAAATCACAAATATTAATTGGAAAGATTTTAAATCAAACGACATACTAAGAGAGGAGACAAAACATGAATATGTGACATACATCATCAGATAACGTCATACACCGAACATACATCAGCCACATACTTAGAATGAAGGAAAACAGAATTCCTCAACAATGTGGACACCAGACGGGAAAGAAAACAGGGAAGACCAAAAACAACGCTCAGAAGAACTGTTATGAATGAATTAAAATCAACAGGCATAAATGCACATGACCTGCAAACCTTGGCAACTGACCGACAGGCATGGAGAATTATGACATCCACCCTATGTGCCAAACTCGTCAAAAGAGGTACTGACTTACTGATATCCACACAACTGTAGTGTTGTAAAGGTTAACTAAGTACCATATAATTTTACAGTGCATGCTTCCAGCTATTTAGCTCTTTCTAGTGTGGTGTATTTATACTCACAGTCGTCAAGTATCTTACCTGATGCAGCAAATAATATAAGTTAATCAAAGAAAGCTGATGTGGGTTAGGCATGTCACCTATCATAAACACTTGAAGGGAATAGTGGAGAGCAGAAGAAGCAGCGAGGAATAAATAATTATGAATTGACAACATTAATGAATGGACAGGAACTGAGTTCTACATACTCATCCGCACCGCAGAGAACTTAAAACGGAGATCTCTGTGTGTTGACACATCATCTACAGTACCCCTGCAACCCTAAAGGGTTCTTGGACATAATACTATAACTATAGGTCTACTGCAAATTTAACTTGTTTTGTGGAGGTATTTTCTTGTTTTAATTAATATAATTTTTGTTTGGAGATGTTTACCAGGGTACATATAAAGATCAGATAGTTGCAGCCAAACAGCTGAAAGATAAAGAGAGAGGAGAACAGCCTTTCCTACTTGAAGCAGCTATTATGACGTAAGTTCATTAATCTGTATAGCTAAAATGTATATGAGAAGGGGTGCATGCATTTTACATGTTGAGTTATTTAAATGAATTACCTAAACTACATTACTTATTTTATTACTTAGATGAGATATGCTTTTCATAACATAATCTTTATGCTTATGATGAGCTCATCTTGATTTTGGAGGAGTTGACCTGCTGCGGCCAAGGATATATTTAACACTTTGCTGACCCACAATTCATAGCATACTTATCTCCCATTACCAAGGGTGTTTGCACATTTTTTAGACATTGACATGATCAATCTTTAAAAATTCATATAAATCGAACTCGTGCGAGATAGCCTCTAAACTTTCTATGTGTTGTAATGAAGAGGATATACAGTCACATCTAATTTTATCATAAATCCATTTTGAGATTCCTGCGTGCACAGCACGGGATTTACCCCTCTAGTTACTCCCCCCAAACTTAATTTGCAATACTGGGTACTCAGCATTCTGCATCACAAGAAGAACTGTAAAGTTGAACCACTCTGGTGCAATTACTCAATTTCCAAGCATTGTCTACGCAAATAAACATTTTTTCTTATTTTTAATTCACTAATGCAAGCATTTTTTACATTCTGGTTGTTGCGGCATGCCTTCTGGCCAAATGCATCTAACATCTACAATTTGCTATTGAAGACTATGGATGTAGGAGGGCCTGGCCAGTTTTAGGTTCCAGCTTGACTGAATTAAGTCTGATCTCACCAAGGAACTAGCCATGATGGGGCCACAAAGTACACATTTTTCTATTTCTGGATGCACTGTGTATAGGTACTTTAGGACTTTGATTAATAGATTATCCCTATAATTCACACAAGAACAATGTGAACTTGTACCCCCATACAAATTTGAATTGCATTTCCCCCCCCCCCCCCCATAATTTGTCATTGTTCAGTTTTTTATGAGATCTAAGTAGATATAAACAAAGATGGGTAATGAAATGTCATCATTAAAAATTGACAGGTTAAAATTAATAAATATATATAAATAATATATATCTCTCTATTGAAGACAGATATCTGCTTACTATCTGGTTCTGAATTATTTAATTTTTTAAAAATACAGCAGATTTTATTCAGCAAGTGGTTTATCAATGTGAAAAAAAATAGTTTCAATTAATATAAAATCAGTAAGTGCAGTGGATCATGGGAAAACATGCTGTTACGCTTTCAATGGCTGCTAATATATATATATATATATATATATATATATATATATATATATATATATATATATATATATATATATATATATATATAAAAGCATAGTGGGGTGCAAAGGGAACGCATTGCTCTAGGCAGACCCAGGGTTAGCAGATAACCAAGATCCCAAATGTACCTCCACGCGGTGCACCCTGGAAACAGAAATACAGCAGCTCGTGCTGATTCTGGCCAAATAATTTGGGGATCGTGTCCGAGAATGTGGAGGTAGCAGATGGAAAGAGATTTGACTGCACAAGAGACAGACAATATCTCCGACACCACCAGCAGCACCACATATAGCGACACTGTCGACATACAGTGAAGCTAGTCAGTCCAGTCCGAACATTGGAGGGGCGGCCAATGTAAAATGCACGTAAAGGTAGATGCATGACGAGAGACAAATATATTTCATACCGAGTACAATGAAAGGGCAGAACAGCGCTAGAGGGCAGCGCGAACTGCAAATAGAAAATGAAAAGTTCCTAGGAAAGGGGAACTACAAGCTCCGTCAGCTCGAGACGAGCTTCTAGCTACCTGTGTTCCTTACAGGCAGAGACACAGACCGATTCATTGACGTTTGGTAAAGCAAGTAGACCTAATCCAACTCTAATGTCGAGCCTTCCTAAACCGGAAATATGCTCGCGAAGAGAAAGGGTTCCGTACTCGATGCGCTCAGGCACAAAAGGGACAACGATTTAGCCCTGGCCCAACGATTTAGCCCTGATGGGCTCAGGCGCTATTGGGACAAGGACGCTCAGCTCGAGAACGCCTTGCTCTCAAACGCGTGGTGTAAGACTTGAACTTGGACAAGGGGTACACGATGTCGGTGAATGACACCTTGGCTAAGAGGGCGAAAGAGCCAGGGTCCAACTCTTCTGTTGAGTTCTTCCCCCTAAGGAACCAGGCTCACGGATGAGAAACGGTTCAGTACCCAATGGGCACAGGCACAGCACGTCCAATTACACGAGGCAAGTTCATAGACAGTGGAACACCTCGTTCGAGTCAGACGAGAGCACAAAATCGTCTGGGCGAAGAGTCTCCACTACGCGTGCCTGGAGACAGATAGAGAGGCTGTCACAGGCTAAGGGTAGCCCACCCGAATTGTCAAGGCATGCTGAAATCTGATGTGCTAGGCCTACAAGGCGCATAACGGTGGCACAACGTAATTATGCTCCTGGCGGAAATCGCACGGATATCCGTCATGGTTACAATGGAGCGAACGAAAAACAAACAAACAAAAGAATAGTAATTTCATTAATGTTTTATTAATAGCACTGTAATAATACATCTTAGTTCAGGTTTATTTATCTGTGTTACCATTGCCCACTTGTCTTTCTCAGATTTCTCTTATATTGTGGTTATTTGATTTATACAATCTACAATAAAATAAATTTAGTTTAATAACATCACCTTGTGTAATTGTACTTCTTTCTTATGTAATATTACAGATCCTTGAAACATGCTAATGTGGTGCAAATAATAGGAATTACGGAACATAAAATTATTTTAGTGACAGAGTTTATGGAGAAGGGAAATCTTCTTGAATATCTGCAAACTAGAGGCCGCACTGCCATCACAAGCAGAGATCAGATCAGTTTTGCCTGGTAATATTTTCCCAGCTGTCAATATTTTTAAATCAGTAATTTCTTCTGTGCTCATCAGCTATGCAAAGTGTACTTATCTCCCATTAAGCGAGAGTGAACATTATTGAAAAAATCACAGTGCTATCTTTAAAATTTGTACGAAAAATGAAATCGACATAGAGCTATGAAATATTTGATGTCATAATAAATATATGCATTTGTGTGAAGGAATTTTAAAACCCCGAGTTCTTTCAAGAGCTAAATCAATTTTATTAAAACGCTACGCATGTGGTTGCGTCTGTGGGTCTCACCAGACATACCACCCATGCAACAGAAAACCTTAGTGGATGACATGCCGTTATATTGAGGTTATCTTCTTATAGAAGCTTCATGGCATGTCATCTATACAATTATGTTTTTATTTTGTTGTTGAAATGTGTTTCATGTTTATCTGAATATATATGTATGCACCCTCTGTTGTTGGGAGGGAACCAGAGATGTACTGTGCAACACTGGGGAGGAGGAAACTGACATCACTATTTTTCCTATGGCTGAGGCCCATCATAGAGGCACAGTGACTCAGGACATGACAATCCTTTTGACTTGAACATTTGGTTGCATGCCTGGAGCAATAGAATAGTTCAGCATAACCAGTAGTCAATTGGTGGCGGGGAATGAACACAGTGAACCCTATCTTGGCTACAGTGGCTAGGGGCAGTGCATAGGTTGAAACCTACCTTCCTGGAGTTGTGATAGTTATTCTCTGGCTCTGTCCCAGGGTGGGACAAAAATCCACAGACTTCCCAGCAATATAATGCCATTTAATGGCATTTGGTCAAAGGGCATGAGCCCATGGACTGCTGGATCAGAAACCAACCAATCAACCATTAAAATGCTAGGCGACATTTTATATGACTTTCAGTGTAGACCTAGTGAACACACTCACCTGCTCGAAAATTCTGAATTATTAAAGGATTCACCCACAAACCATGTCAAAGCACTCTATTTCATTTGTGCAGCCATATTTTAAGGATGTAGTATCCAGAATATGCTATTTTTATTAATATTGTTGCTACTGTTAAATAAACAACAATTAAATCAATTATTATTGATTATTTTTAAAATTCATATTTAGTAATACTGCAATTTAATACACACACACAGACACACACCCTCCCCCCATGTTGAAATAAAAATTATTATAGGTCTAGCTAGTCCTCGATAAATAATTAACATATAGTTGACAATGTAGACTCATTTTATGTTATAAAATGAAGTGCACAATTGATTATCATAAATAATTTTTTAAAGATAATAAAATTAGCATTTGTTTGCAGATTTACACTCATTATCTAAATTCTATAGCCACAATACTAGGTTGAACTATTTTAAGGACTAACTGAACTAACGCATGGCTTACTTTGCTGTCATGGAGGATACTTTGTTCATAGTGCAAAATTAGTATAATTGTACTAATTAATTACAATAAATAATAAACTACAACAAAGAAAACCCGCTTCCTTGGCTACATTTTTCCATATACATCATTGTCATCTTGAACTTCGTATTGTTTTATTGTTTACATGTCAATAGTATATCTAGTGCCTTTGTGGTGTCAACATTGTTTTCATTGTTTTTCACTGTTTGGTTTATATATTCCTGAGAAAGACCTGACATTTCGAAACATTGAAAATATCTTGTGTATTGCAATTTGTATGTTTTATTGTTTACTACTCATAACCCCTTAGTTTTAGTGATAGTCCATCGTATTCAAGTGGAACTTTCTAAAAACCTGTGCTCTACGTAAGTACTAACAAATAAGCAGGTACAGTATTAATTTTAAAATGTGGAAATTTTGTTTATTAAACGCAAAGTACACACCAATTAAGAATCGTAAATACAACTTTAGGCTATGGTTACGACTATAATTTATAATAGGCCTATTAGTATATTTTTTTCTCTTGAATATTCGTTCATCACAACTAATTAATACTAGAAATACATTAGTATTAATAGCACAAATAAGCACTGTATCAATTAATACAAATGTATATATTAAAGACATGACACCTTGTTGAAGACCTTACTTGAGAGTAAAGTTGAGCGGAGGCGAACAAGAGGTTGGCAAAGATACAAGTGGGAGAGTAACTACATGAGATGGATAGGTTACAGTCTAGCCTAGTAAACCACCATGATAATAGACAAGGGATGTTGGAGGTCTCTTGGATGTTGGTTGCAGCCAACCTTCGTTGTGGAGATGGCACTTAATGATGATAATTAAAGCAAATAAAAAGAAAACATACCATTACTATACAACAATACATTTGTAGAATTTTATCATGACTATTTACTTCACACATGAAATTCCTAATCATGACACATATCTGGGTCGTGTTTTCTGAAAGAATTTCATCGGTTGAAATGGTTATATTTAAAAATATTTTTTATTAATGTTGCCATACTAAATCATTTTAATTCAATAATTTAAATATTGTGTTTTTAAAATATTTTTTGTAATCAGAGAATCAACTTATCTTATTTGAATTTTCTTGACTTCTTAAACATTAATTGCACAAAAATAACTTACTATCTACTATTTATATAAAGGAAAATGAGATTTCTGTGCACACAATAATAATTGGGCTTCAGAAAAGCTAACTGGTTTTTCTAAAGCCTGTAGGTAATTATTATGGTAAAAATGGAGTAAAGCAATAAATTTCAGACAGTTTGGAAACAGGATTGTCATCCACAGCAGCTCTTTTATATGCTATTAGAAATCTTATCACAGCATGAAAAATAAGGAAAACAAAAAACTTCTCTAAATACAAGAACAATTTAATGTAATAAAGAGTCTTAGAAATAAAATGTTATAAAAACAAAGCATGTAATAGAGTCGTAAGCGTTATCAGAGTTTAGTGCTTTTCAATGCGAAGCAGATATGAAAAAAATAGTTCAACTTTGCCTTTCTTTCTGGCTTTTTTCTATTGTTTGACTTAAAAAACACAATTTAGATTTGGCATAGATGCTGTAGATTTTTCAATAAACATGGAATGGATCCAACTTTACATTTTTTGATTCTGTGAGTTTGATAATGTCATCTGCATTAGATTTATGTACTCCCCAACAATACTTGCCTGTGAGATACACATTGCTGTAAATTTGAAAATCCTTACTAGTTGACATCTATGCAACACCTGTTTATCTGTTTCCCAAGAAACAACTGATACTTAGAGCAGAGGTGAGTTGCAGAAAATTGATACACCATTCTCTTAATTGACACACAGTGATTACATCATGGAAAAACATTGCACAAGAGATATAACACGTAATAATAATTGAAAGGGACATCATTTATGTTAACATATAATGAAATACTGTTATTATGTACATATTCTGTCAGTCGCGGCCAATTCATTATATCGGTTTCAATTGTACTATCTAGCTATTAAAAGTATTATCTATTATTGAGCTGCTGAGCTCAAAACTATTTAGCAGTTAATGCCAAGTTCTTGTTTTTTGTTACTTGTGTGGTATTATAATGATAGTAATTATTTGAGGGTCTGGTAACAGATTTATTCCCTCTGAGAAGAGTTTTGGTTTGTGTTAGGAAGCTGTGATATTTTTTAAATTAACAAGTGAAATAAATTGCCATATCTAATGAGTAAAAAGTATATATTTTTAAGAATACATTTTTGTGCTTAAGTATTTCTTTTGTGCAGTTCTTGAATAGCAACTAATATTCATACTATCCAAGAACTGCACAGAATAGCTTTGAACAGACAGAATTGGAGAGATCTGACCTCTGCCCTATGTGCTGACTTCAGCGCAAAAGGAAAATGAATGAATGAATTTCTTTTTGGGTCATTAAAATTTATGTTTTCTACTTGTTAGGGATACCTGTAGAGGTATGGAATATTTGAATGGAATGGGACTTATACATAGAGATTTGGCAGCCAGGAATATTTTGATTAACAGCAATGGCACAGCAAAGGTAATGTTAGAGTGTATTTTTTAGCGTTACATGAACAACTGTACTTAACACTAAGTTATGAAGTATATTTATAAATTAGACCCTCCAGAATCTCATTATCTTCACAGATTTAACATCAATCAAACATCAGGCCCTTAAAAGAGATATACCATTGACAAATTCTCTTCAATCTACTCTTGTCTAAGGCGATACCCAGAGCCTCGTTAATCTGAGATGGTCCTATGTTTAGAAATTTTGTTTCAGCATTTTATATGCAGACATCCAATCACATGAAAGTCTAAAAATATTTCATAGTATCAATGTTGACCACACAGTCAATATAACAGCATGACTTCAGTGTGGTCATCCCCAGAAATAGAGTTATGCTTATGTACTAAATTCATATTTTGACTATAAGTTAAATAATAACTAAAATGTGAGAGGATATCTGATAAGATGGAGAGTTTCAACCCTACTCCCAACCCTAAATAAATAAATATTTCAATTATTAAATGATGAACATGAAATTTGTAAACATAGACAAAGGAAATGATTAAACATATAGTGGCGTCTACTTGTACTGTACCAGTATAACTAATAAATAGAAAATACCAAAGGTAAAATAATGTTGATGAAAAAAAACAAAGGAACAAGGACTTTTTCCATGTCAAGGTCGAAAGGGATCTTTATCAGGAAACAACCAGGAATTAGAAATAAACATGTATTGTTTAATTCTAGTTCATAGTTGTATCGTGATAAAGATCCCTATTGGACCTTGACATGGAAAAGAGTCTTTGTTTTTCATTTTTCATGAACATTGCTTTACATTTGGTATTTTTGCTATTTATTAGTTATATTAGTGACAATAATACATTAATCATAGGTGTTATCGCTGACTAAAGGTTAGCAGAAATATGTTGTTCTGAACTGAAAGATGCAAACATCGAAACTATGCAGTTAAACCAGCACCATAATGAAATTATGCTTAGTTAGCTAAATACACAAAGAAAATTTGGTACAATACAAGAATCAGTGGACAAATCACGTGACAACATGCCATCTCGGAACAACTATCTCGGAAACTTAAAAAGTTATAACTTAGAATACCGATCTAGCGATTTGTGCGCAATGAACTGGCCATCCACCTCCCGCTCAGTGTGCAGGGCGCATGTCGAGTGGTCAGGGGCTCTCATCGCGCAACGTGTCGAATATTGGATGCGTCGGTATATGCGTCTTTATCGGAATTTCGTTCCATTTAAACTTGTCCACTGATTCTTGTATTGTACCAATAATTTTAAGTGGTTGTATTAGAGTGAATGCAGAATTAAATAATGTCTTCATCAAGCACAGTATAAATAAATAATACAACATTCGAAGGTTCAATTTGAAAACTGTGGCAATTTAAACAAATCATTAATTAAAGCATGACTGCATATGCTTTCTTTATATATATAGAAGATTGCTTTTCAGCTTTTGCTGAATTTTTTTAGGCACCACTGTTGCATTTCAATAACTCCCAGAGCTACATGAAGTGGCTCAATCTAAGCTACACTTCAAAAACCTGACCAAGTTTGCATGACTTCTGCCACAGAGACTGAAAAATCTAATAAGGATTTTAATGTTGATTTATTACTGTATTTTTGTATGCTTCATGAATTGGCATCCCTTCATATTTTGATGTCTTGTTTGTGATAGTCAGTTTCAATAGATCACTGCATTCATCATATCTGCACAGGTATCTGACTTTGGTCTAGCTCATTTTCGTGAATTAAGCTTAACCAGGCGTATATTTCCAGTCAAGTGGACTGCTCCCGAGGCCCTCGAAGACAATGTAAGTTTGTTGCTAATGTGTCATAGCATGTGATCATTTATTGGTTTATTTATTTCAATAATTTTGATTACCCTGTACATATTAAAATATTCATCTATTTATAGTTCTCCACTTGTGTTTGATATATAAGATTTAATTTTGGTGTTGAGAAATAAAGTGTTATATAACACCCATGTATGTTGCAAGGTCCTGAAAGTGGAGCAAAGAATAGCGATACTGTTACCTTCCAGGCATGTCATAAGAGGTGACAAAGGAGGCTTTGGGGATGAGGTTGGCTGTTCTATTCCATAGAGGGTCAAATTGACAGATGGCATGCTGAAGTTGGATGTGTTAGGTTGAAAGGTGCAGATAGTTTGAGAATGACAAAGCCCAGTGTGTTGTCAGGGCCCGAAAGTGGAGCAAAGAATAGCAACTGTTTACCTTCCATGCATGTCGTAAAAGGCAACTAAGGAGGTAATGAGATGGAGTTGGCTGTCTCATCCCATATAGGGTCAGTGACCCAAAGCCATGCTGAAGTCGGATGTGTCATGCTGAAAGGCGCAGCAATGATATCACAGCAATGCTGTAAACCATGACACAACGCATTCCGTTCTCCAGACTACATCCTGCTAATCTGCAGGAGTTTGAGAACGAACACAGAAGAAAAAGAAAAATGACAAAGAAGAAAAGAAGAATATTTATATAAAGTAAATTTGTATTTGCCTTTATATTATTTTATTTACTGAAAAATGATGTTGATTTATGAAGTCAGTTTTACCAATTTTCTCAGATAGTTATATTATAAATTTGATGTTTCTAATAGTAGGTGTACTTTTCTGTGCAGTTGTTCACTACTAAGTCAGACATGTGGAGCTTTGGTATTTTACTATGGGAAATATATTCATTTGGAAGAGTGCCTTATCCAAGAATTGTGAGTAAAAATTGTATCTATTTCACTTTAATTTATTTGTAACATTGTTCTCAGATATTATGAGCTGATTTACAAAAGAATTAGGTGTATTTCATGGAAACCAAAACAATAATTAACACCTTTGCAACATTTCCTGTTCCATTTCTCCAGACCCAGATGTAGCTATATTTATATCACCTCAGTAGCTTTCATAACAGTAGTAAATCTTTACCCAGTAACGGTGTTTCCGTGTTTCCATGGCTGACGTTTGTACCAAACAATTGTTTTTCAATATATTTCCATTCATGGCATATATTAAGGGACACACATCATTACCAACCTCACAGGCTTACAGATGTGTCTATTTTGGTTGAACCACAGTTTCTTTATTTTAGTTCTACAATGTATGATTACTTACTTTTGCTACACATGTAGATTGTAAATTCAGTCCCGGAAAATCATTAATTGTTAAAATAAATTTCTCCTGAGTGACAGCACAGATTCTGATATAACTCAAAATCGTCACCTTCTTAGTCAACAAATATAAAACAAACAATACCTTTTTCAGTGGAACTTAAAAGATCGTCTGTCACACTTGTTTACCGGCACATAACTTTGCAAGGGGGTGTAAGTCATGTTAAGAAGTTTATATAATTACTAGCAGCAGAGAAAATTAATGAATGTGAAGATAAAGTTGGCTCAATTTGTAATTGTTGAAACCAAATATTCAGAGCATTTATTGTTAATTATGTGTGCAGAACAGTTGTGAGCCTTTATATTTAAATCTGTGCATGAAGCATCCAACTGGTAAACTTGAATGCAAAGTTGTGCTACTTCCAGGACTTATATAAACATCAGTCATACACATCATTCATTGCTCATTTTCATGACATACAGGTATGTCATATAGGTGTCAAAGGGTTTAAACAAGATCACAAATACAGAAATAAACTATTTTGAGCATATAAATATGGTTTTTTCTTTTGAAAATCATACTGAGTACATTCTTAAATTTATGTCCTACTTTAGAAAATTACATCGCAAACACTTAATCAATTGCATTTAAATTAGGCAAATACTCCACTTTTATTATTGACCATACAAAGTTATTTGTTGCTCTCATGAAATTCATATTCTTTAACCTTTAGCAAGTTGTGTTTACAATTACATAATTTTTCTGCTGCCGCGGAATTGGAATCATTTATAGCCTATTTATGGGTAAATTTGCCAAACGAAGCCAATGAACCATTTTAACCTTTAGCGCCCTAATTTACAATTACGTAATATTCTCCTCTGCCACGGCATTGGTTTTCGCAAATGTTACGCAATCATCGGTGGCTGTTTTGAAATTGCAATAACTTTTTTGTTGTTACAGATATTTAAATAATATTTGCACATATAAATAAAGAATTAAATTCTGCATATATTGGTGTAAGTTTTGTTTGTGTGTGTGTGATACGAGACGTGTGAGAAAGTGATAAAGTCAAATTTAGACCTATCTCGATCTAGACCTACCGTATTTTTTATCAATCGTAAGCTGTGAAATCTGTTGAATATTATTTATTTAACATAATGGAAACACTGTGAAATACTTTAATAATCACAAATGAAGAACTTACCTTTGATAATTTGTGAATTTCCAGTTTAATCATTGATTTCACTGAATATACTATTAGCAAATCATATAATAAACACGATTCATTGTCTTGTCGTTTCAACACGATGCAGAAGACCACAAATTCCTTGAATTTCCATGACAAAATAACTTCATATTGGCTTCACCACCATTTTAAACAAAATGGCCGTAAAATTTCTACCGAATGTTGCCATCAGATTCTGTCTTCTTCTTCTTCTTCTTCTTTCGTTCACTTGAAACATGTCTATATCTGTAATTCTGTCTCCTTAATAAAACTCACTGTCTTTTGTAGTTCATACAGTGTCCCATAGAGTTTTGATTCCAGTGTTGTTTCCTCTGGCCAATATGTCTGCCTCAGAGTTTCATGCTCAGAACACTCTTGAAGTATATGTTTGGCACTCTGTGCTGCCTGTCCACATGTACACATGGCTGTGTTGCCAATCTTGAACTTTGTATACATGTGACTGCGGAGTCGGTTGTGTCCTGTTCTGAGACGTAGAATTATAACTTGTTCTGATCTGTTCATATTGTGATAGTCATCTTGTGTTGGTGTTTGTGGCTTTCTTATTGACTTTATCATCTGTTTTTTCTGATGGTAGGTGATTGGTATATCTGGTTGGTCTTCGGCAGCACCTTCCTTAGCCAGTTGGTCTGCTTTTTCATTTCCTGGTATTCCACAGTGAGAGGGTATCCACTGCATGGTTACCCTATACTGGTAAGACAATTCGCTAAGTAGTTTTTTTAAGTCTGTTAGTTTTCCAGACTGGAGAGCTTGAAGCACTGACCTTGCATCTGTCAGGAATACGACAGGCTGTAGGTCAGAGTTGGAGTTCAGCAGTTTTTTAGCTGCCACACTAATTGCCTGGATTTCTGCATCATAATTATTGCAGAATTTTCCTGTCGGTGTTCTGATTGTATCTCTAGGCTTGTGTGGATATTCTATATATACACCTGCACCTCCATTCCTCACTGCATTCTGTGCTGACCCATCTGTGTACACTCTGACCCATATATCTTGTGGATATTCCTCATCCAGGAAACTGAGGGTGACTGTCATTCGCTGCACACTGTTCTGTTCGTCCTCGCTTAGTATTCCTTTCACATGGGTCTGAATGTATATTGGCATTCCATGGCTTTCACTCCACGGGGTTTGCTCTGGTACAGACCTTAAGGGGCTGTCAACTTCAGGTAGGTCTGTAAGTTGTCTACGGAGTCGTTTAGCTTGATGGATAAAGCTGCTCCTTTTCAGTCGTCCCATTGCTAGATTTTGGAATCTTTCCTTCATTGGATGACTTGGCATACACTGAAACTTTTCTGCTTGAATTAGTACTTTTGTGTCTCTGCATTCGCCAAGTGTTTGCATTCTTCCCATTTTCTGCATCTCTGCTATGGGTGTTGATTTCATTGCTCCCAACATTATTCTAAGTGCCTGGTTTTGCACTTTATCTAGATCTTGTAATGTGGTGTTTGATGCAGGACACCACGCAGCTGAACCGTATTCCAGGTGTGGTCTTATGCCTTGCTGGTAAACTTTACTGAGTATATTTCCACTGGCTCCCCATGTGGTTCCACTTAGTTTTCTCAGGATAGCTAGCTTCCTCCTGGCTTTTGTTGTTGCTTTGTTTATGTGCTGCTTCCATGTCAGCTTATCATCAAAAGTAACTCCGAGGTATGTGGGTTGTTTGTCTTCTTTCAAGAGCTCTCCATCTATCTTGATATGACCAGCTTTTTGTTTTGGTGAGAGGGTAAAGAGTGTAGTGCTGCACTTATCTGTGTTAATGCTGACGCACCATCTATTAGCCCATAAGGTTAGGGCATCGATAGCTCTTTGTATTTGTTTAGTGGCCACTGTTGCATGTTCTTCCGTGCACCAGATCACCAGGTTGTCAGCATACATTGCCACTTTGATCCCGTGTGGTAGTTCAGCAACTAGGTCATTGATGTAAACCAAGAAAAGTGTGGGTGACAGGACTCCTCTCTGGGGGACTCCATGACGCAGTAGAACTTTCTTGCTCTTGCGACCATCTAATTGTACCCTGGCTCTTCTATTATGCAGGTATGCTTTTACCCATTTGTACATTCTTGAGCTAACCCTGCAATTTCGCAATATCTTTAGGAGCCCTTCTTTCCAGACCTTATCAAATGCTTTCCTGAGGTCTATCCATGCTGCTAGTACCAGTTTCTTTTCTTGGAAGGCATCCTCAATCTCTTGGGAGAGGTAGGTTGCCTGATCTTCAGTAGAGTAGCACTGTCTGAAACCTGCTTGCTGTGATACCAGAAGGTTTTCACTTTCAAGGTACCACTGCATCCTAAGATTGATAATGCGTTCCATTGTTTTACATAGACAGCTTGTGAGGCTGATGGGCCTGTAGTTGGAGACTGTGTTGCCATCTTTTCCTGATTTGAGGAGTGGTATCATTATTGCTTCTCTCCACGCCTGTGGTACATTACATGTGGACCAGCTTGTGTTAAAGATCTGCAGTAGCTTTGCTCTTGCTGCACTTCCCAGGTTTCTAATCATTTCATTGGACACTCCATCAGCTCCAGGGGACTTTTTCATTTTCAATTTGGATATTGCATGCTCCAGTTCTCTCATTGTGATTGGTGCCTCCATGACTTCAGGTATAGGTTCACCTTGTCCAATGTTTTGCTGGTTCTCTCGAACCTCCTGTTGTTTGTCTGGGCTGACTTTGACGTTATTGTCTTCTGCAAAGGAATCTGCAAAGTAATCAGCTGCATGTTTACCTGTTAAAATGTTTCTATCTTTATAAAGTGTGATCCTGGTATTTCTCCCTGTACCTTCATCATTTAGTTGTTTTACAAGTTTCCATAATTTCCTAGTATCTCTTTCTAGGTTCAGCGACTGTTTTTTCTTTCCAGCTGCTCCGTCTGGCTTGTAACTTGGCTCTTTGAAATTTAGCCTTTGTTTGCTGATATTTGTTGTGATGTTCTTGGCTAGGTCTGTTCTCAGCCTGCTGTCTAGATGTTTCCATCTCATTTTGCAACTTTTCCAGTTCATCATTCCAGTAGGGTTTGTAGTTTTTGCGTGCCCCCCTGGGTATGGTTTTACTAGCAGCATGTAGTATACATCTATTAAATTCACTCACTGCTCTATTGATGTCTTTGTCCAAGTTCATGTCCTTAGCTAGAACACTGGTTAAATGCTGGTACATTTTCCAGTCTGTCCTTTTATAGTTCCACCTAGTGAGCGTGCTGCTGTCCGTGGTAAATTCATTGTGGATTTCCAGAAATACTGATCTGTGGTCACTACCTCCAAGCTGCTTTCCAACAACACGTGTGATGTTCCATTCCAAGCCTGGTGAGTGGAATGCTAGGTCTGGTGTAGAGGTGGTCTGCCATGCTCTCGAGTAGAAGGTTGGCGAGTCTGCTGGCTGGTTAATAAGGATGAGATTATTTTCATCCTGCCAGCTCTCAAGTTCCTCACCTCTCTTGTCGATATGATCATAGCCCCAGCTCTGAGAGTGGCTGTTGAAGTCACCACACACCATAAGTCTCTCTTTGTCTGGAATTGTGTCTAGTGCCAATGGTTTATCATTTGGGCAGTAGTAGTTCAGGAGATGGAATTCTGCACTGTCTGTTTTTAGGTGGAGCATCTGGTATTCTGCCCCTTCCATATATACTTCAAGCTGACATGCGCTGATATTGTTTTTAACAAGTGTCAGAATTCCACCCTTTCGCCTGTCCTTTCGGTCAGATCGGTAGCACTGGTAGCCTCTGATTTTGAAGGCTATGTCGCTGCTGAGGTGTGTTTCTTGGATACAGCATATGTTAACTTGTTCTTCACTGAGGACATTTTCAAGTTCCAATTTTTTGCTGTATCCATCTCTTTTACTGTTGACACCCTCAGCATTCCAGTGCATTATTTTTATTGGTCGTTTGTTTGTTTGGCCAGTAGCTCTATTCCCTTTCCTCCTGGCTCCTCGGGGCAATTGAGAAGGACTTCCAGTAACTGAGGTTGGGCCCTTTCGAGGTATAGGGCCCGGCACCGTCCCTGCCTGAACGTCCGCCACAGGGCAGGCACCATAACTATTTATAGATGTAGACATGTTTCCATTGTGTTTTGTGCGTGGCATCCTGATTATCTGTGCGCCTTTTGGCTGGATGCCTCCGTCTTCAGCACTCTGCTTACTAGGGCAGGACTATGGACTATGGTCCTGCTCGAGTGGGATTGCCCGACCAGTCTTAGTTTCCAGCCCCTGATGGCTGAACTAAGCCCCATCACCTCTGCACGGTGCTGGTCTCGATGGAGTCAGATTCTGTCAAAAAGTTACAAAATTTTCGGATCTCAATTTTTTCGTTCGGTTTCGGGTTTAGCGAACCGGGCGGTAGATTTTGACTTCATCGATCAAAATACACCAAATTCCTGTGAAATTCTTCACCCCAATTGTAAACACAGCGTGCTAAAGGTTAAATAAATAAGTACATTATAGTTCATGAGTTATTGTGTTCTTTTGAGTTGTCTTGTGTGTCATCTATACCTGTAACTTTTTTTCCCTATAAACAGTAACAATTTATTGCTCTGGCTATATCACATATTTTATTTACAGACTCATGCAGATGTTTTGGAACGTATAAAGGCAGGGTATAGAATGGAGGCTCCTGAGGGATGCCCAGAGGAGATCTATACAATAATGAAACGTGCCTGGGATGAAAACCCAGTACAAAGACCTAAATTCATTGACTTACTCTCAGAACTGGACAGACTGCGATCAGTTTTTGTTTAACCTTATACATAGTTTCATTCAGAACATGAAGTAGAACAATCAGGCAGGGTTTATTTTAATTCACTGATGTGATCAATTAATATGAAACTCAACATATCAAAAAGCAGGTTCATGTGTGTGTATCTGGAAGTATTGAAGATTTCTGGCAACTTACAAGATAAGCTGGGCTAGTATGTTGCTGACATATTTATGAAGACTAAACTGTAGGAATGGATGTGCTGTTTATTCATGTTTGCTTGGTTGCAAAATCAATTAATGACTTAATCACTTTAAGTTATCTGAGTATAGAGTGTGGTCTAATCACTTTAAGTTATCTCAGTATAGAGTGTGGTCTAATCACTTTAAGTTATCTGAGTATAGAGTGTGGTCTAATAGTTAGAATGATATCATAATTGTAACGTTCTAATTATTGTATGGTTTTTATTTTTCCGAGGTAAAATTTAAAATCCGCAATGTGCATGTAGTGGCAAGTACTATGACAAAGCAACCTTTATTATCACTATTAAAATCTTTCTTCCACTCCTCAGCAGAGAGACATGCAAAACAGTTGTTTTTTTATTATTATTGTTGTTTAGTGAAGTGTGTTCCAGCTTTAAAAAGTCCAGTTATCATCTACGCACATTTATTATTTGGAAAGTGTTCATTCTCAAACTTCTGCTGGATCTTTTTAGACAGTGGTCCTACTAGGTTTCTAATAAGATGTAGTCCAGAGAATAGAGATGTATTGTGTTGCCATTTTTTCTGCACCAATGGCCTAACACATCCAACTTCAGTGGTTGCAAATTTATAATTGTATATTGGTAGCATATCCTATTCAGGACGTAGCTATGAACCCAACATTTGTTGGTTGTAAAATTTGTTGGATGTTGTGATTTTCTGGGCAGTATAAATCTGTTCAATAGTTTGCCATTGCTTTCTGAACCCTCTAGATGCACAAATGACTGACGGGATTAGAACCCAATACCGTGGCTGTCACAGACGCATTCTGTACTAAGCCACCACAGAGCCTGGCATAATTGTGTGTATGCAACAGATTTTGTTTTCATTAGCAAATATCTCTGCTGAATTATCCCTATTTGTTGATAATCATATGTAAAATTATTTATATGTGAGACAACATGTTTGAAAATTATGCAGTTGCATTTTAACCTTCTGTAGGTCGTTTCAACAGTTCATGTGTTGAAATATTATTAAGTCATGTTGATGACATTTTATCTAGCGAGCTACAGTAGTTTAATTTTTATATCACTTGTCTACCTACCAGATAAACTGCATCTCAAGTAAGCTCATTCATGATTTATAAAACAAAAGATAACTCATTTTGGACTACTCAGTCACAAAGAAATCTATATCTATTTATTTATGTATTCACCAAAACCCATTGTTGCCTTTCAGCGTCATAGGTAGAAGAGTTTTCTGGAGATGGCCCTCGTGTGTGCTGAGAAATTGGTACCAGGGATCTTCTCTGGTATGGTCGAGAAATGCCACCCTCGCTACAGAGAAAGTGTTAAAAGCAACACTAATCAGGTGGTTTCTTGTTAACCACTGGCCAGGCAGCAAAGCACTTACGGGAAAACTGTGTGCTATGAAGCTGATTCATTACTCAGTTACTTTTCCTTTTTACATTTTATCTACCGTAACTTGAGACATTTAAAGTTCTTACTTAGTTAATGTTTCTATCTTTCCTCTTGAATAGAATAACAAAACATTAGCATAATAATCCAAGTCAGACCACAACCGAAACAAAATCTCAGAGACAAACATTTAGATCATTGGAAATTTAGCATATAGTATGACTTCTTATAAAACTGAGCACAAATTGTAAATGAGCGTAAGTAAGAGACAGTAATATTAGATATCTGGGGGCGGGCTCATTTGCATGACATTATTAATATCTGCTCTGTTTGTTCCCAAACTCATGCTAATTAGCAGTATGTGATCTATAGAACGTGTTATTAATTAATATAATTTTCTGATCCTTATTAGAGGTGCCATACTAACTCATTAATTAACAAAGGTTTGATTTTAAATTCAGCTGGGGGAACATATTTCCAACTACAAATCCCAAGTCAACCCAGTCTCAGAAGATGAACAATATATCAAATATGAGAAAGTAACGCGGCTGGCACAATGACTATATCATACCTAGGAAGACGTTTGTTATTGAAAAATTAAAGAACATAATTTCCTTTATGACACTGTATTTCCTATATATCCCAAAACTGTACATGTCATTACATTTTCTTTGTATGCTTGTGGATTATTTTCTTGTCTCTTACAAATAATTAAATATAAAATGTCAAAGTAATGTAGTTTTAAAAAGCACACGACAAATACAAACAAAGAGTACTAGACACATTGAAGAACAAAATACTAAACTGGTTAACAAGGAAACATACCCATTATGAAAGCTCTCTGAATAGAATTACCTTCTAACCAATCTCCATTACCGCGTTAGCTCAGTGGGAGCCGCGTTAGCTCAGTGGTTAGCGCACTGGCTTCGCATATGAGTGGTCCTGGGTTCATTCCCCAGCTGAGGCGGAAATGTTTTCAGATCGCAACGGCTCCCAGGTCGACCCAGCCTTAAATGGGTACCGGATTAATCCGGGAAGTAAAGACTGCGAGGGAGAGGAGATGGCTACCACCCTCATTTGCAGAGCCTGTGAAATGTGAGATCGCTAACATCTCACACCCCTACGGCATTAATAAAATGCTATGGGTTACTTTACTTTACTTTTATCAAGTGACAAGCCATTTTTACATAGCATTCTAGAGGTTGTAAACTCAAAATCAAGCAAAGTTTACAAGTCATTTTTCTAAGTTTGCAAGGGATTTTCACTATACTCTTATCAGGCAGTTTGCTGTTGAGAGGGATGGTGTACATACAGGAAAACTTGTGTACAAAGAAATAAATCTTCTTTGAACCTCCTAATCACTTTTCCTCAAACTGAGCAATGTTCTTTTCTAATTGTCCATCATTTTTGACAAATCCCTGTTTTCCCTATATAGCATGTTTTGTTTTTGTATTTTGCAAAATTGCCTTATTGTATATAATATTTTACTGTTTGATTTGTAATTTGTGCAAGCTATAATCCATCATTTGATGTTATCAGAGTTAATATAATAAAACCCGTAATTCATTACAGTTGTAGTGGTGTCACATTTGAGCTAAAAAGCACAAAAAATGCACTAAAAATCCGGATTAATGTGGATAATCATGCCCTGATTACTTGATGTTATGGAGCCAAGATTTTCATTATTCACTTGATTCTTGATTAGGAACAAGCGTCACAGCGCTAGGGGCATTCCCATATATGCTCCGCTTGCCGTTCTGTCAGCCATCTAAAAGTGTATAAGCTCAGTGTCCCAATCAGTTGCTGATTACGCGTTCTTCTGATCTTTCCGGAGAGGGAGCACTTTCTCCTGTCACCTCTAGTCACTCCTATTTCTACCATTCTCAAAATATGTACATTGTCTTGTTCAACTTCTTCCTCATCTTCTCGTAGGGTATCCATGACCGCTCTAATCAATTCAATCCTGTCTCTTCTTATCTTGGTGCCGTTCACTAAGGCTTTACCATCATTATTCACTTCGCCTTCTAACCTCAATTGTTCCCTATAGAGTTACCTTTGAAAGTGAATGATGTCTTTTCCAAACCATACAGTCTTACATTGTTTTGCTACTGTCAACAGCGCTTCCTTGTCTAACTTCAAGCTTGGTTATTGTATCTCTGACAAATATATCCCACTCTTTAAAGCAAATTTGTAACACACTTGTATTTAAATGCTTGAATCTTTCTTTATGTATCTGCAATGTGTCCAGTTGTCATATCAAAATAAAAGAATAGATATTGCCATTTATTTGTATAGATTGATCTTACCTAAGGTATTGTAGTCCAGGGAATGAAGAAGTATTGTGTTGCTATATTAATTGCACCAATTGCTCAGCTTCATTGTTATTTAAATTAATCGTTTTAGTTTAGCAACATCCTCCTTACTTGAATGGCATACTCTGGTATCTATTGTATTTTTCAGGTAGGTGTATATTGGTTCTCATGAGCCACACTGTTCATTAAGTATATTGATTGAAGCTTTAATTCAACCCTAAAACCTTGGTTTTTCTGGGTCTTTTATTTTCAAGGTTGTTCTGATTTTGTCTATCCATCATTTTCTTGGTCTACTTTTGGCTTTGTAATCTGATATTTTTTGTTATTTGTTCTTATCTGTTGCTGGTTGTAGTTCATAAGGTGTTTGAAATACACTCTTGTTTTGGTTATACAAGTAAATTTAAGTAGGAAGCCAGAGGACAATTTTTAAAAATTCATGAGACTAACGGGAATTGAACCAGTCCGTTCAACGGCACCAAATCGCCTAGCAACAATTGCACACGCGTTCTTCCGCACTTGACTAACCGCATCTCCATAAAAAGATGTGATTTCGTCAAGCCATTCAAACCGTGAACACAAAGTCACCCGAACGGACCAATCGAGACAAGGACTATTACAACAACAACAAACATCCCGTATAGGTATTGAAATATCCTCAGTAACAACAAACATATAACATAATATCCGTATGTTACTGAGGATATTTCAATACCTGTTTTGCAAAGTATTTCAATACCTGTTTTCATACAATCTTGTTTTGGTATGTCTTCTATATTTTCTGTATACTTGCTTTGCAAGCTTATGCTGTGCTTCTTAATTTCAATCATCAACATATTAATTAATTCCTAAAGATCCAGTTTTATTTTTTTGCTATCACAAAAGTGTCATTAGCAAAATCTAAGTTATTTATGTTTACCTACTGATATTTCTGCCGTTTCATATACTAACCAGCCAAGCTGATTTAAAATTACTATATGTATGTGCACTGACCCTGTGCTCACAAAATAGATCACAAGCTGTAAAACATATTAGCAGTGAGAAATAGGAAAAAGTAAATCAAATCTTAATGTTGCAATTTCTTTTTCTACCATATTTGCTTTCAAATAATCAATCACAAATTTTGTGTTATTTCTGCCAGGAAGTGTTTAGTACATTGGGCTGCATCTTAATTTGCACCATGTAGGCCTAGCATTTTTTAAATTTCTGCTTGCTTTTAACTTAGGTGAGCTTCCTTAGCCTATGACAACTTTCCTATCTGTCGCCGGGCAATGAGTGTTACTCAATGTATGTTACACTGTGATAATAATGTAGTTTTTAATGTAGGTTGCCAACAACACACACTATCAGTAATTATAGTATTGAATATGCCTAATTGTCTACTTGATTGTCACTAACACATTGCCACCACATAAATTCACACGTGTGATTTCTACATGTGTCAGCGTGTACTGTTGTGTTGATAGTTACACTGTTTACAGTGATAGCGCATGCATTTATTGCATCTGTAATAATTAATGCTATCAGATGGTAATTTTAACACACTTGAAATGAGTTTATTTTACAGAGTTTTGTTTAATGAAATATTACAAATGTTGTTAGTTTGAACATACTCTAGAAGTTCATTGTAAATTGTATCTATTACGTTTAGTTAGACCACTCGCACAACTGACTTAAAAAGTGTTAAAGCTGAACTAACAGAACACCCAGTGATGTATACAATTTTAGCGCATTCATGTTATTTATGACAAGAGTGTTGGAATATTTTTCCAGCTTATTCGATTTATTCCTCAAAAGAACCAATAAATGATTCATGCTACTTTCCAGCATCCATCCAAAAGTGTTCAAACCTAAAGTCTGAATCAAATGTTGATTACGTGATCTTCAGATCTAACCAGAAAGAACACTTGTCTCCCCACACCGCTATGGTCACTGCTATTTTTATTGGCACATTAAGAGTTAGAAGAAGAAGAGTCAACTTACTTTAGTGGATACATATCAAAGAGCCTAGATACTGATGGTTCCTATGGCTCACTCATTAAAAGTTTCTCTTCCATCATTTAATTCCAATTGTGCTACATTTGATTACAAAATAAATATGTTGTTACCATGTTTCAGAACCAGAGATGCATTCCTAAACACTGATTATTCTTTTTTAACTGTCTATGAATTCAAGATATTGACTGTTAATTATTTGAAACTTGAGCAACTACAGTTATCATTGTGATACATACATTTGTGATTGTTTAAATGTGAAATATTTTTTTTATGAATGAAGATTACTATTTAAAGTACAACATATTAATTTGCTGTCTCAATTTTTCTTAAATTCTTTTAGAGAGAGATACAGCAAATACTGTGATTTGAACATAATTCTCCCTACAGGAGTATATATTTAAAACAAAATTAGATTACCGAGGAAGACCAAGAAAGAAATGAATAACATAAAAGACATTTTTAGCAAACATGGAGAAGTACAAATATATAATTACCAAAATGCTAGATAAGACCAGCATTCCGATATAGGTTGTAGTAACACAAATACCAAAGCAATAATAATAATGAATAAGTAAATAGGTGTTACAAATACCTACCACTGCTAATAAAAATATAAGATAATAATAATGATAAGAAAATAAATTAGGCTTCAATCACAATATTTTCATCTGAACGAACATATAAAAAATAACAATTAATACAGAAAAAAATATTATTTATGAACATCTTTAAAAGAAATAAATAGATAATAGGCAGTGTAGCATTCTGTCAAAAGACTAACAGAAATGAGATTTATTTTATGCTGTATCTTCAAGAATAATAGTATGCACCTACAACAAAATTATGCACCATGACAAGATATAGAAGAATAAAACAAAAAACCAGAATAATATCTATCTACAGACACATGAAAGAGACAATAGAATATGGCACCATATTGGTCATACATTCAAGAGTAAGTTGACAGAGACAACACAGCAGATGCAATACTGTAATGATAAACCAAAACAAAATCCATATCAAAAGACCAAGACAGAGACATCCTTAACTATACCATAAAAAAAAACACAATAACTACCAAACACAAAAGAGCACAGCGACGCATAGACCACTGCAGACATAAGAATATAAGAGTGAACAAATAAACCAAGACAACATCTATACCACAGATAGAACAAAGACTGCCTGTGTGTTGCTGGGGCTCAAAACTGGGAAAAAAAATAGAAACTCAGTTTACCTTACATGCATGTTGCAAGAGGTGACCAAGTAGGACCTGGAGTGGGTGTATCTTTCCCATATATAGGCTCAAAGTGTCCCAGAAATTATCACCCCTAATCACATCCAGCTTCAGCATTGTTTTTTTTTAGATTTGCCCCATTCTGTTGTCTCTTTCATATGTCTGTGTTTAGATATTATCCTGGTTTCTTGTCTTCTACATCTCTTCATGGTGCACAATTTTGTTCTTGATCATACCGCATTAAGTATTCTCATTTCTGTTAGATCTATTGCAGGATGCTACACAGACTTGTTTATTTCTTTAAAAATATGTTCTGAAATTAAATCATCTATTTATTAATAATGGTAGGTATTTGTCACACTTATTCATTGTTCATCAAGTGACATATTCTTTCCAGAACGTAGTCTTTCCTATGGATTTCTTGAATTCTCCGCTGTCTTGAGCAAGTTGCCCTGCATCTTCCAGTGACATGCGCAGGCATTCTTGAATGTCTTTTGTCCAACGGCATCTTGGTTGGCCTTTGCCCCTGTTGCCTTCTATTATCCCCTCCATTAACACTCTCTCATGCCGTCTGTCTCTTAATATGACCGAAAAAAGCTAGCTTTTTTTTTAATATAGTGTTCAGAAGCCAGCCTTCCTGAACGTTAATTGTTCGTAACACCTCCTGGTTTGTTTTCTTCGCTGTCCATGGTATTCTCAAAACTCTTCTATAACACTTTAATTCAAATGATGTTTGGCCACTGTTTTATTTAGTGTCGATGCTTCACATCCATATGTTGCCACAGGAGATATACATGTTCGTAGTAAAAACAATTTGGTTCTTATGTTAGTACCTTGCCATAGTTTCTTTATCTGTTTTAATTTTGCCAGCGCCATTGCCGTTCTTCTCTTGATCTCAACTGCGCAGTCCCCCGCATTGTTTATATTAGTTCCTAAATAATCAAAATGTGTCACTTCTTCCAAATTGCAGTTCTCAATATTAATTTTGGGTCTTGATTTATATTCATTGTAACCGCATGGATAATTACAATTGTAGCAAAACATCCAGCCTTTGAACTACATGAGCCACCTCTGTGCTTAATGGCAAGTGTGGACTTGGGACGAGACAATTCTTCTTCGGTTGTTCATGATCTCCTGCCTTAGACTTCAATATTGTTTTCTTAAATAAATTGTTTCTTTGATCTGTCCATTGGAGAGCATATTTTACGTCCCAGAGTTTGTTTTCTAGTTTGGTTCCTTGTGGACTTAGTGTGGGGCTTCTTGGTAGAGTGGGAAGGTTTGAATGACACATTCTGAAGTTCCAGGAGTCTGCTCCACAATTGCAGTCTATGGTATGTAACAAGTTGAATATTTTAACTTAAATATCTTACTTTATGAGGGGGTGTTTTTATTGAATGGGAGGGGATTTGGGGTGGTCATACCCCTGCTCTTAGGTCGACCCAGTTATATAAACTTCCATCTGCATTCAGTGGATCAGTGGTTAGTGCACTAAGTTTCCTAGTGCTTTGACCTATAGTATGAAATTGCTTCGCTTAAACCTGAAATTACCCATTGATTGACTCAATTCACGACATGAGTACCAGAACAATTCTAGAAAAGTAAAAGCAACTGGCATGCAGTTAACCTCAGCTCTCTTAATGTGCTGTTGGTCACACAAAAATATAAGACTTGCACCATATTTATCATTCACATGCGGTTGCATCTGTGGGTCACCCCAATGGCTCACTAGACAAACCAACCATGCAACAGAAAATCTTAGTAAATGACATGCCTTTATTTTGAGGTTATCTTCTTATAGAAGCTTCATGACACGTCATCTATACAATTCCGTAGTCGTAACCTTCGATAACAGTTATCATGTTGTTCCGACAGGCCGACGTTGTGCTTAAACTAGTTACGGGCACGTGGTGGGTGGGCAGAACAACAAAGAAACCTGTCGCGAGAGCCAGAGTTGTGCCCTGATGCCGTCATCTGTTTCAGCAGCATTAGACTCGAAACACCATCGAGCGGATGGCTTCTGGAACAGAGGGCGGAGCACTTATGGGAATGCCCCACGTGCTGTGAGGCTGGTTTCTAGTCAAGAAAGAGAGTCATCATTCTCCTCAATGGTCAAAATAATTAATATATATATATATATATATATATATATATATATATATATATATATATATATATATATATATATATATATATATATATATATATACTAGAAAATATATATATGATAATATTTGTTAATTACTGTTGATTTTTCTGCCATATCATACTTTGCCTTTTTTGAAATCATTAAATTTTGTTTTGATTATACTTTGCATTTGCATATGTGGCTTAGTGCCAATTATGTAATTATGCTGTATTTGTATTCCAGAGTTATGTAATATGCTTATTACCATCAATTCTTATTAGTTTACATTGTTATGCATAATTATATTTTACACAGGGCCTTTAATTGTGTGTTTTGTCTATTCAACATCCAATACAAACATTTGCTTATCTATTAAAAAAAAGGTTTTACTAGCACATACAGAGTAAATAATAGATGTATTAGACCAATGGTTCTCAATATTAATCGCAGCATTTATTTCAGAGGAGGGAGGGAAGGAAAATATTTAAAATTGGGAGGTGTCATAGGAAGGAACCAAAAAATGTTGAGGACCACTGTATTTGACAGTGCACAAACAACACTGCAGATATAGACATTATTAGCGAACGAAAGAAGAAGAAGAAGACAGTGCACAGGAGAGGGAATTTATAATAAATTTTTAAGAGTAGAAATTAATTCTAATAGTTTTTCTTATGTTTTTACACTAAATATACTCTTGTTTTAATTGATTTTATGATTTAGACACTTTTGTACCGGAGTTAACTTTGTACCCCAAATTGTTTTTATGTAAACAATTTTTTTCCAACTCATCCCCTTTTCTTCTAATCACCATTTTAGTTTTCCCTATTGTCACAAAGAATTGTATCTTTTCTCTTATAAGTCTTTTCATAAAAATCTGCCCATATTATCTAATCACTTATTTCACTGTTCCCTTTTTAGTCACAAACTCAGTTTTTTAATTTAGCATTTGATGATGTTCCTCCTTCGTGAGTGAAGATGAGCATGGCATGAAAGACAATAAATTTTATGAACAAGCAGAAACAGAACATTTGTGATTATCTAATTTGGTATGCGTATTCGTAGATGCCCGATGAGTCCAATTCGTGCACCTTCCTCAGAAGTTGTGTCTCGCTGGAGGGGGCAGCAATGTCAATTTTGTACATCGCTAGCTCTTTCGCTACAAGTTCGGTACATCTTTTTGGCCGTGCGACCTCCACGCGGTCCAGTAGAGTGCGTACATTCTATACACCAATTGTGAGTGGACATTAATTTTCCTTATTTTCTTGTAGTTTTTTTACCGCTAAGTAGGGATCCCCACCAGCTGGGGTATGCTGGCCTGGGTCATGGGGACGCAGGCAATGTTTAGGGCACATTTTCTAGCCCCTTCCTCTGGTTAAGGAGGTGAGCAGTGCTTTCCTGAATAGGGCTACCCCACTGCCCAGATGGGTTCCGGACACCAGAGGTGCCTCATGGTCACTGGAGAACGAACACATGGCCTGAGCTGCCTACATGCAGGTTTGTGACTATGGCTGCCAGTGTATCCACACCTGCCACTTTACCACTCGCCATCACCACAGGACTATTTTTGTGATGATTGATGAGATGATGATGAAAGCCATGACTTGCATGATGAAAATTAGATTAAAGTGAGGGAGAGTTGCGCAATGTCATCAGTCTCACTTTTTCGCCCCTATACATATGGTCTCAGTGGCAAGACGAGTCAAGACGACTGAGTGTATGTCAGGGTGCAGTAGATGACCAGGCTGCCTTATTGTTTCACCGTGTAATTTGACGCTAGCTGAATGACACCTTTCTGCCCAGTGGCCCATGTTAGTTGAGCTCCTTTGCACAGTCCACCGCCTCCAGACTTCACATGCTGGCAGGACATGGGCCCATACATCAGAAGCTATGGGCACAGATCCCATTTGCCATCTTCACTAAATTTAAATGCCGAAGCGGTTTCAGAGGTATGCAACATCGTGAACATAACATACCTGTTGACTAGTGTGTGAACAGTTACAAGTGAACAGTTACACTATCCAAGGTTACAGAATGTTTACTTCGCAGACTTAATACATAAGAACACAAGTTAATATTGTAATCCTTAGCGAATAGAAGTAACATCCATGACTTGGAAATACATCACACGGTATTACACATGTCTGAAAGCATAGTTCAGCGTATTTAAACACAATTTGCAGAGAGAAGAGAAATTCGCAGCCATCCAGCCGCCATGTTGATCACGTCACCACTAAAATTAACATTTAGTGTTTAAATAATTGATAATAACTGAAGTGTATCCTGTACATGACATTGCTAATCAACTATTTTATTGTGAGTCGCCACTAATACATTTAATTATATTGCCTGCCATTACAATGTGGATGGTCAGCGTTCGAACCACCTAGTTCAGCGAGTCGGATTTGTGCGGCAAGCTCACTATGAACTCTGCTACCTTGCTGACATTTAGTGTTTACTGCACAGGAAATGTGAGAACTTTATCACGTAGTACAATATATATTTGTGTGTGTGCGTGCGTGCTTGTTTTTTGTGTGTTTGGTGTTTGTTTGTCATTAAATTACACCATATTCTTCATACTCCTCAATGGTCGAAAGGATATATATGATCATATTATTTGGAATACTTTGGTTATCTTATAAGCAGAAACACTGATTGCTATGAAGTCAGATGAAGGTTGGTAATTTCATCAAATATAAACTGATGAAAATGAAGAACATTTTGCTGGGATGCAACAAATTAATAGAACTAACTCACTTTATAGCCTCCATATTCCCAGGTGCAGTATATGGATGTGAATCTTGGACAATCACCAATAATGAAAATTGCAGCATTTAAAACACAATGTTATAGAAGAACCCCTAGAATACTATGGATCAAAAAGATCACCAAATTGGAACATTCTGAAAGAATTGAAGTAAAATCAAACTGACTAAACAAGGTTCTAGATATTTTGACCATATCAAACATGACAGCCTTGAAAGACCATAATGGAGGGGAAGATGCCAGGGCAAAAAAAAAAAAAGGTAGATCACAAAGAAGATGGATGCAAGATATCTAACACCAGAATATGACACAAAAGCAGAAAGATTTGTTTAAGATCTGCAGGAATTTTGAAAAACCATGACGATTACTACATCATGTCCAGGGCACACATTCTGATGATATTGTTAAATTGTGATTTTGAAATTGAAGATTATAATAACAAGTTGACAATAATGGCATAAAATTCATAAAACAGGACTAGTACCACTACACTCTGGATTGATCCACAGAAGTCCATTCCTCAGAAAATCATGCCATTTCATTTGGTCATATCTTCAGAATGAAAGTAAATTATCCACAAAGAAGCATGTCAGAAAACTAGAGCACTGAGATAAAACAAACTTTTCATGAAGTAACTATAGTGATGGGGGACTTTAATGCAAAAGTCAGTGATACAGAGATAAAGGATGTGACTGGAAGATTTGGTTTAGGTGTTAAGAACGAAAGAGGTGATGATAGAGTGGGCACAAGCACATAGTTTAATAATAGGGAATACATGGTTCAAACAACATCCAAGAAGGCTGTGTGCATGAATTAGCCCAGGAGATAGTACGTGGAATCAAATTGATTACATTTTAGTCTCTAAAAGAAATAGCTTTAGATCTATGAAAACAAGACCAGGTGCTGACTGCAACTTTGATCATATAATACTGGTGGGGAAATTTTGTATAAGATTAAAGAAAATCAAGAGATCACCAAGAAATATGAAATTAGATTTAGCATTATTGAAATCAGATGCTGATATTAAAGAAAAATCCAACATAATTGTACAGAATAGATAAATGCCATTGCAAAGATCTTCTTCTTCTGCGATCAGTTTCCTATGCTCATAAGTCTATACAGGAAGGTGGGCCGCCTCCATGAATTCAGTCGTCAGCAGGAGGTCCTCACGGTTGCCCCACAGCTTCACCTTCAGATCTGTCTCTTGAGGCCATATTTTGGTTCTCACGTCATCAAAGAGTGGGCATGTCTGCAGAATATGTTCTGGAGTCTGGGGACCCTTTTGACATGGGCATTGGTCGGTTTGGGCAGCCTTAATTTTGTGGAGATGTGCTTGTAGTCTGCAGTGTCCTGTGCGAAGTCTAAAAATTGTGGTTTGTTGTGACCTGTTTAGCTTTAGAATAGGGTCCTGTGGAAAGTTACTGCCTGTTCTCTGACTCCATGTATGTTTGTATATTCCTTTGATGAGGGTTTTTGCTTCAGTCAGTGATATTCTGTGGTGGAATTGTTCCTTTTTTGCACCTGCTTTTGCCAGTCTGTCAGCTCCTTCATTTCCTGCTATTCCACAGTGTGCAGGGATCCACTGCAGCACAACTTTATTGTTGGCAGATAGTTGATTTAGAAGTTCTACAGTTGTTTTTGTTAGGAGATCTTTAGGTTCCTTTTGGATGGTTTGGAGTACTGACATGCAGTCACACAAGAAGACTATGTTAGCTCCTTTGAGCCTCCGTTCCTCTAGAGCCTTTGATGCTTCCAAGATTGCTTGTAGCTCTGCCCTGTAATTTGTTGATAATTTGCCAGTAGCAATTGAGAGTTCTAGTTTTGGGGTGTTTGGTATGAGTATTAGTATCCCAGCTCCTCCTTTCTTTACTGCACCCTCTGATGATCCATCTGTGAAGACATGAATCCACTGTGAGGTAGGGTATTGGGTGTCTAGGTGATCAAGTGTTTTTGCCTTAAGGGCAGTAGGGGTTTCCATAGTTTTGCTCTCAATGCCTGGTATTGTAAGTTTTGCTGTATATATGGGTGAAGTGTTTGTGATGTTGCAATATGCTTCTAGCTGTTCCCATTCATCCGGATTGTTGCTGGTTACTTCTTTATTGGCTTTCATAAGTTTTTTTGATAGGTGATTGAAGCTTGGTCTTTTCAGTCTGTTTTTTGTTAGTTCTTTTGTTTTTTCATGCATAGGGTGATGTTTCAGACGTCTAAATTTTTCTGTCATTATTGTGATTTTCTCATCCCTGCGGTCTGTTAGGTTTTGTAATCCTGCTGTTGCTTCCATTGATGTTATAGGTGTGCTCCTTAGTCCTCCTGTTATGATTCGGAGACCTGCATTTTGAATTTTGTCCAGCTTTTGAAGATTGGTGTTTGCTGCTGTTGCATATGTGGTCAATCCATATTCCAGAGTTGGACGAATGTGACCTACATAGACTTGTCTTATGGTTTTTATGTTGGCTCCCCAATCTGTCCCAGATAGTTTTTTCATTATTTGTAGTCTGCGTGTGGCTTTATTTTCTGTCTCTTCAATGTGTGATCCCCAAGTAAGTCTTTTGTCAAATTTTAGCCCCAGGTAGACTGGGGTGTTTTCTTTTGGGAGTGGGGTATTGTCTAGAGTGAGAGTATAATTTTCAGGCTTTGTGGAGAGGGTGAAGAGTGTAGTGACGGTCTTACTTTTGTTTATTTGAACACCCCAGGTTTTTGCCCACTCTTCAACTTTGTTTATTGCCTCCTGCATTCTAACTTTTGCAACTCCAATGTATTCTGATTGGGTCCAGATAGCAAGATCGTCTGCATGGAGAGCTCTATGTACATATGGTGTGAATAGTTTTGGCAGATCGTCTATAAAAACTATAAAGAGTGTGGGGGACAGAATTCCTCCCTGTGGGACACCTTCTGTTATGTTGACCATTTTACTTTTCATTCCCTGGAGTTTGACTCTTGCATGTCTGCCTCGTAGGAAGCTTTTTATCCACTGAAACATTTTGCCTCTGATTCCTTTCTGGGCAAGTTTTAGCAATAGCCCCTCTTTCCAGACTTTGTCAAAGGCCTTTGTGAGGTCAAAGAAGGTGGCTAGGAGTTTTGATTTTTTCTGGAAAGCATCTTCTATTTCCTGGGCAAGGTATGTTGTTTGGTCCTCAGTGCATCTGTGTTTTCTGAAGCCTGATTGGCAGTCATCTAGAAGATTGTTTTCCTCCAGGTAGTTTAAGAGTCTGTTATTCACCATTTTTTCCATGACCTTTCCTAAGCAACTAAGTAGACTGATAGGGCGGTAACTTGTTTTGTTGGTTTTTGGTTTTCCTTTCTTGGCAATTGGAATTATTTCTGCCTCTTTCCATTCTTCTGGGAAGATCCCTTGCGCCCATGATTCATTAAAAAGGTCTAGGATTCTGCTTCTACCCACAGGACCTAGGTGTTGGAGCATTTCATTTGTGATTCCATCGGGTCCAGGGGCTTTCTTCTTTTTTAGATTTTGAATTGCCATGTTAAGTTCTGATTTGTGAAAAGGTGAGGTCATTGTGCCTGGGCAAGGTTGATGTTTATTTACAAGGTTTTTTGTCTCTCTTCTTACTTCAGCAGTTCTTGTTCTAGTTATCTTAATTTTGCTTTCTTCAGCATAGGAGTCTGCTAGAATATTTGCAGCTTGTGTGCCAGTGTAGGACTTCCCCTTGTCTTCTATGATGATACTACTTTGGGGGTTGTTTTCTTCATTGAGACACTTGATAAGTTTCCACATTTTTGTTGAGTCTTTTTCCATGTTGAGTGTTGCTGTTTTTTCTTTCCAGCTGGATCTAATGCTGTTTAGCTTTTCTCTCCTGAAAATTGCTTGCAGTCTATTGTGTTCAGTGATATTGGTTTCTGTTGGTCTAGTTTCCATCTTGGATCTTGCAGCAGAGGCTTCATCATGCATAGCCTGGAGTTTTTTGTTCCAGAAGGGTTTGTAGTTTTGTCTTCTTCCTCTAGGTATACTGTTGTTGGCAGCTTCCAGGATTATTCCTGTTATTAATTTTGCATCTTTCCGTATATTTCTTGCTGTAAGATGTGTTAGTAGTTTTTCCTCTGTAAGGCGTTGGTAAGTGTCCCAGTTAGCCTTTTTGTAGTTCCAGCTAGCGATTTTGTGTTGTTGCTTTTCTGTCTTGTGGTTCCCTTTTATTGTTAATATTACGGGCTTGTGGTCACTCCCACCAAGCTGTTGTGCCACTACTCTTTCTGTCACACGTTGGATGTCTTCTGTTGCAATGGCCAGATCTGGAGTGCTCTGAGATTTCCATCGTCTGGAGTAAAAGGTTGGCTCTGATAGATGTTCATTTATAAGGATTAGCCTATTTTCTATCATCCAGTCTTCTATTTCTTCTCCTCTCAAGTCCATAGTTGGGTAACCCCAGCTTGGGGAATGACTGTTGAAATCTCCAACTATAATATGATTTGATGATGTGAGAGGTATTGTCCTGAGGTGTAATTTTTTGTTGTTTGGGCAGTAGAAATTTGTGATAATCAGTGGTTTTGGGGTTGTATGTAATTTGATGGTGAGATGTTCTGAGTCCTCTGGGTTACGTGCGATTTCTGTAGTAGGTATGTTATTTCGTACCATTGTGATGATCCCTCCTTTGTGGCCTAATCTATCTAATATGAAGCATTCAAAGCCTCTGATGGAGAATCTGTTGCTGTCATTAAGATGTGTCTCCTGAATGCACAAGACATCAATCTTTTGCTTTTGAAGGAAATTCTGCAGTTCTAATTTCTTCTTAGCCACACCCTCACTGTTCCACTGCATAATTTTGATTGTGTTTTTGTTGTCCTGATTGGTTTGGCCGGTTGCTCTACTCTGTTTAATCCCGGGTCCCCGATACACAGAGTCATCATCAGTAGCTTTTGGTGGACCCATTCGAGGCTGGGGGTCCGGAGCTCCTCCTGCCTGGCGATGAGCCACAGGGGCAGCCCCACTTCGTATAATAAATCCGAGCATAATCATTAACTGTATAATGCGTACATGTCCCATTTCCATTGCTGGGTACCCACGCCTATTCAGGCTGACATGTTCCGTCTTCGGTGAGGGAAGTTATGGAGTCTTCCTATCCATGTTCTTGGACATCCTAGCACTGCCCGCAAGACATCGGAGGTTTGTGGAGTGGCCTTCTCCTATTTTACTGTCAGGGTTGTCTCCCATAGCCTTTCCATCTCCCGATGGTGACTGCAAGGCAGCAATTTAAAAAAAAAAAAAAAAAACCCCAACGCGCTCCTGGCATGGAGTTCAGTACTCCACGCCAGCAGCGTGAGCTTATAGCGGCTCATACTCGCTTGAAGCTGCCCGTCACTGGACACATGGGGTATTTCAGTGGGGATATCAGCACCGACTGATATCCCGCCCCGTCCTGGTAGGCAACAGCACCGGTTTGGTCCGCGGCTGCTTAATTGCAGCAAACACTCCATATATGGACATTTATGGAGTGCCCTCCACTATCCGCCACCTGTGGACGCGCCTGGTAGGGGTCGGTAGCCCCCCCAGGTTGCAAAGATCTAAAGAGATACCAAAAGTAAAACACACCAAAACAAAAATGGATGACAGAAGATAACATTACATTAGAATGACATAAGAATTGATAAGGATGACATTAGAATTGATGAGCACCAGAACAATAAATAAACAAGATAGATGAATATCAGAGAATCATAAGGACATAAGAGAGAAATGCAAAGTAGCACAAGAAAGCTGGCTGAACAGAAATTGAATCACATTACAGTCAAGACACAACATTACTACATAAGCAAATTGATGTGATAACTGGGAAAATAACGCAAACAATTTCAGGGTGTCTAAAATCTAAGACAGGGAAGGTATTATTGGGCAAAGATCATATTGTACAGATGGTCAGAATATATCAAAGAGCTCTATGATCACAACAGACCCAAGATAAACATACAAGATAATGACATGGGTCCATCAATATTCGCAGCATAATTAAGGGAGACCCTAAGACACATGAAGTATGGCAAAAATATATGTCCCAGGACCAGACAATATCACAAAGGAATTAGTAACTTTAGGTGACTTTAGAGTAGAAATAATCACCAAATTACTGAATGGCGTATATAATAGCGGACACATACCTAATGACTTAATGAGATCCATATTATAGCCTTACCTAAGAAACCAGAGACCACTGAATGTGAAGAACACCGTACAATCAGCATCATGAGCCAAGTAACAAAAAATCTTAGATTCATCATGAAGAGAGTGAGAAATAAAATAGAAACAGAAATAAGTTCAGAACAATGTGGCTGCATAGAAGACAAAGGTACCAACAATGCCATATGTATTTTAAGAACAATAATAGAGGGTATATAGAAGTAAAATTAGACCCGTACCTCTTTTTTTATAGACTACACAAAGGCATTTGATAAAGTTAAACATAGTGAAGTTATACACATGCTAGAGAATTTAAAGAACTACAGTAAGGATTTAAGAATTATCAAGAACATGAACTGGCAACAAACATCAGCAATAAGAGTGGGAAATACATTTGGCTCCTTTCAACGAATAAAACAAGAAGTTAGACAGGGCTGTGTAATTTCACCAGACCTGTTCTCTTTATACAGTGAAAACATAATGAGTGCAATAGTTGATATCCCAGGAAGATTGGTAGGAGGGCATAACATAAATAATTTAAGATAAGCGAATGAAACTGTTCTTATTGTTAAAAGCGAGGAAGACCTTTAAGAATTAATTAATGTAGTAGTGACAAACAGTAAAAAGAAAGGCCATCAGGAAAACAGAATTAATGGTTATTTCAAAGAAACAAAACACCACAGCTTGCAAGATCAAAGTGAATGATATAGTATTAAAATAGGTCCACCAGTTCAAGTATTTAGGTACAACAATTACAGCAGATGAAAGAAGTTCAACATAAGCAGAATCATCATCAAGTGGTGTGCTGAATGGCGTTGGCGATCTATCTCTTCATGTACATCAATCTCCCATATATGTCATCATCTCTGTTGGTGTTATCAATCAAAGCCATTTAGTCAAATTGTCAAATATCTTTTCTCTGGGTCTTCCCCTTGATATTTTCCCATCTTTCCTATTGTCGCTATATTCTCAAATCCTCCTCTTCTCATTATGTGCCCAATAAATGTTGACTGTGTTTTTCTTATATAATAAATAATGCATCTTTTCACATCCATCCTTCTAAGACATTCTTCATTAGTAATCTTTGAAACAAAGTTAGGCAAAAATGTGTAATATGACATCTTTAGAGGTGAAGAAGAGAGTGCTTCAGTGTTATATAATTCCTATACTAACATGGATGTGATTCTTGGACAAGAAATACAAACAAGAAATTGGGAAATTAGAAGCAGTAGAGATGTGGTTCTACAGAAGAATACCATGGACTGCCAAAAAAACTAATGTGTAGGTATTGAAAGAGTCAACTGCAAGACGGAGCAAAATGAAAATTAAAAAAACATAATATCTACCATTTTTATACCTAAACTCTGCTACCAGGGCCAAACATGGTAACAGCCTAGCAGCAGATTAAAATCGTTACATGTGAAATGAAGTGTCTGAGAAAAGCTGCAATGGTTATCAAACTAGATAAAATAAGAAATTAGGAAAAGATTTTTGATATAATATCATGTATTGAACATATTGAGAGACAGCAAGTAAAATAGTTCGGCCACCTTATGAGAATGAACCCAAACCAAATACCAATATGAGCATATAACAAAAGAATACCAGGGTGTAAAGCCAAAGGTAGACCAAGAAAACGGTGGATATAAAATTTCAAGATAGCCTTGAACAAACATGGACTAAATGCAACCTCTGTGACACATCTGGTCTTGGAACGACAGCTTAAGTTCACACCCCTATGCTTAACAGCAAGTTTGAATGCGATCAACCATCATTCACCTGGTGACAATCTCTTTGGAACAATTTCTATATGAACTACCATGTCTGAATGGTTGTTTCTTAATATTACTACCGGGTATGCTCACATTTAATCTGGACAAACTTGGGCATCTGGTCAGTCAATAATGACCCAGACAGCTGCAAAAGATCAAGCAATGATGAAGATTGCTAACATTCATATGAGAGATCAGTGTACTGTACAAAAGAGGGAGCTAATAAACAGGTTGTGATGCATAAGCTGGTCTACTAGCGATATGGCTATGGGTATCCACCATTCAGTGGAATTGGCACTGAACACATACACATGTTGAGCCATTGATCAAAAATAAAACCAAGACACTTTTCACCATTGCCTAGACAACATCCCACTGAAAATCTAGTAGAATCAGTCTGGAGAAATGCATATTTATTGCTCTATTTGCCCAGCTCATATTTTACATATAGACCAGGGCATGCAACCAATTTAGATTTGTAGGCCAGATTGAGCTTTTATGTCAACAGAAAAACATTTTTTAATTTTGTGCAGCTCAAGTAGCATTTTTCAAGGACAAGTGCATACAGTGCTGTTAGATCAGCCTGGCAGGCTAGAAAAGTTGCCCTCAGACAATATTCCCTCAAAATTTTTTCTTACATGACTAAATCTGATGATGTCTGAACTATGAACATTTTCGTGTGCACTGGGCCATAGATATCATACTAAGGGTAAGGTTTTTGTCTTGTCTGACAGTATAAACATCAAGTAGCAAAAAAAAAAGAAAGATTACTGTAGAAAGGGTCATTTGCTCATCCTTTATATGCACTGGGTGTTAAATTTCATGAGCAGTACCTTCTAATTATGTGCACGGGCACTCGCCCGTGTTCTTTGGAGAGAATATTGCCCTTGAGTCATATTTTGCACACTCCCAATACAAACTGATCTCTACAATGGTTCAGCAGACTTTCCCAGAAATTAAAGTGATAAATGTGGTACAATAATGGTAATGGAGTCTCATTTTATCATTTTTATTTTGAAGCTCTTTCTTGTTATGGTAGTAATTTAGCCACATGATTTGAGCACTGGATTAGCAACCAAGATTACTGATTTATTAACAGTGAAAATTCCTTCCTAATGAGCCATGTTCCAGTTGTCATTTGAAAGCGAACAAACTATTTTTGAAAAGAAAGTAGTAGTTGACCACTTACCTAATTTCTACTATTAGTTGTTTCAGTCACAAGAAATTATAAGCGATTAACTCTTGCTTCCTATATGGAGTGTTTTCTCCTGAGCTTTCTTTCATTACCCAGGAGTCTTCAACTCATATCAGTGTGTAATGCCTTAAAAAGGAACCTCCTACTCAGAGGGGTTATGTCACAAGACAAGTTGGGCCACCCACTGTATTTTCTAGCAAGATGCTTTGCTGTAGGAAAACCATTAATGTGTAGGATCCTGCGTGGTCTAAATCTGGAAACCAAACTAAATATATATATACTGCCAGTCATTCTGCATTCATTGCTATATGTAACCAAATCCTGGACTGTATATACCAGGCAGCTTAATTCTTTTCACCTGCTGTGTCAGAGAAAGCTTCGTGGTGTATATTAACAGGATCAATTTCCAGACATGAAGATTCTATAAAATAATAAGATGGACAGCATCAACACCTCATTGACCAGGTCTCAACTGCATTTAGCCTGTCACATTGTCAGTATTCCAGATGCATGTCTTTCAAAGTGACTATTCTATGATCAACTGTGTGCATGTAAACTTTAAAGCGGCGACTCTTCAAGGACTACTTGAAGACATCTCTCAAGTACTGCAGGATTGACGTAAACGTCCAGCCTGGAAGTCAGATCAGAGCGGGTATTAAAAGTTTTGAATAAGGTAGCACATTACAGGCGATTCAAAATAGACAAAAGTGAAAGATTAGACCATTTTCCATCATCGCAAGACCTACTATATACAGGCTCACATTGCAACAGGTCTTTCAGAGCTCAGATTGCACTCTGCCATCTGAAGACTCAAAAACAATCACATCAAACTTGATACTTCTTAATACCATGTTCATTTTTGATTGCAAAGAAGGAACATCATCATTGGCGTGTGTGCTTCTTGCCTACTGTATCCTTGAGATACCTTCTCAATATTCTCTGTACAGAAATATTGGAAATGGTTGTTAGTCAAATTGTCTTTGGTTGCTTCACCCTCATAGACTGGGTTATTTTCACTGACTGCACCATCAAAAACAAGTCTGTTGTTTGAAACCACTGTTTTTCCCTCGCACTCATCTCATCCGCCTGTGTGACCTTTGAATCTATTGCCAAACATGATCTGTAATTTTACTTTTCATCAGTGACAGCTCATTAACCATTCTGCCCATTTGGTAAATTTGTCTGTCAGTTTAGTTAAACATGGGTTGATATCTATCGTGAGGTGCATGGCTGCTGGCAAACAAATATCTTGCAAGAAGAGGATTCCATTGCCCGCTTGCAACCCAATTGTCTGGAGATTAAAATAAGTGTTTACCTGTAAACATCCTTTTTGTAAACAACTACACAACATAAAAATACAACTAGAAACCACTAATATGCAGGATACCTTTAGAAGTCATGGTGGCAGGATTGCCTGAACTATGACCTTTATTTTGTATAGTCATACGCTCATATTCTCAAATTCTGCTTGTGTCCGCAGTTAAAAGAAGCATTTTTCATCATAAGGTAAGAGGTATACTTTTTTATATTTAAAAAAACCCATGAAAAGAATATTTAGGAGCAAAGGAATACCTGACAATGGTAACATGTGGTTATCAGTCAATCCTGAGCCTCATATGCAGAGGTGCTCAATATATAGTTCAGTGGAAAGTACCGTAATAGTTGAAGCTTTATATTTCATTTGGAACAATTGAGTTCTAGCGAAAAATAAAATCAATTTCTGAATGGAAACAAGACCAAAATTATGACAAGTGACAAAACCACTAGCAAGTTCTCAATCAGTATCAACAATAACGAATTAGAAAGAATCAACAGTGTTTAATACCTTATCAACAGGTTCTCTTATCAACAGTAATTGTGATTGCTATGAAGAAGTCAGGAGACGGCTGGCTATCGCACCAAAGAAGCTGATAGAAATGAAAAACATACGGGTGAGCTGCTGCCAAACAATAAAACTAACATTCCTAAGAACTTGCATATTCCCAGTGGCAATATATGGGTGTGAATCCTGGACAATCAAAAAATAAAATAGCAAAGGGTAAAATATAAAATAACATTTGAAACAAAATGTTACAGAAAAATCATCAGAATATGATGAACCAAGAAGATTACCAATATAGCCACCCTGAGAGAAATAAATGTAAAATAAAACTGGCTATACAGCATGGTTCTTTCCATAAAACTACAATATTTTGGCTATATCAAATGTCAGGACAGTCTAGAGACCATAATGGAGGGGATGATGTCAGGGAGACAAAAGGCAGATCAAGATCAAGAAGAAGATGGATGCAAGATGGTTCAAGATAAATAGAAGTTTTGAAAGGCTGTGATAACTGCTACATCCTGTTCAGGATATGCTACCTGATGATAATGGGGTTCATTAGCTATTGAATTGTGTAGGATGTCTGTTAGTATTATTTACCCATATTATGTAAAGTGTATATTTATTTTCTTATTTGTCTAGCCATGTGTATGAACTTTGTAGATTTATCATATTAAAATGATAATACGGTACAAGGAGTATTTTTAAATTATAATATTTACTGAAACTCCTTTGAAATTATCTGCTATATTCTGTCTGTCTAGAGCATTGTCTTCATTGCATGACTTTGCTATCCATATTTATACTTCTTCTCATTGTAGCATACCTGTACAAGGATATTGTTATTCCACTATTGTTGAATTTTTAGTAATACATTTAATCATATTCCCAGTTCAATGTGAGCGAATGATTTTTTGACAAGAAAGTTTTGTTTGTGAGCTAGGTCCACTAACCACTCTACTACAGTCTACCAATATTTTTACTACCTTTGTGTTATATTCTTATTTTTCACTTGTCAAACACATTCGTTTTTATAAGACAGTGCCAACATTTTTAATGTAATGAAGTTAGGTCGGAAGATGTGTTCTGTCCATGGCCAGAGTTAAGAACCTGGGCATGATGCATTGAGTTGCTTGAAATGAGTTGTATACAGGAATGAAAAGAAGTTATCACCCAATGTAAAACCAGAACAGCCAGTTACCAAGTGCTTCTGCATTCACTCTCAAATAATTAGCATGAATCAATCACATGAATCAATCACATGATTGAACCTTACAACATAGCATGTGAAATACGCTGTGCTGCTAGTTTTACAGTGAAGCTTCATTATTTGTACCTTTCAGCTCAGTACTTCTGATTTCCACATATTTCAGCACTTGTGCTGAAAGATACTGCATAGGAGATTGAAACAACTATGAACATGTGTAATGAATATAATGATCCGATGACTAGTATTTTGAAACAACTATGAACATGTGTAATGAATACAATGATCCGATGACTAGCATTTAAATGTTCTCATATTTCAATGTCAAATGCCCTATTCTTTGTTCTATAGGACAATTATTTAACAGTTTGTTATTTATTGCCACTGCTTTATATCTTCTCTCTGGAACCCAGACTCCAGAACACATACTTCAGGACTGCCCAACATACAAAGAGCAGAGACAGCAGACCTGGCCAGAGGATACAGACTTGAGGCAAAAGCTATGAGGCAGCCGCTCTGACCTGGAGAAGACAGTGGACTTCGTCTTGGCAACAGGTCTGACAATATAGCATGACCACATGCTGAACGCAGAAGAATATCTTCTCTGAACTAAAATAGTATTTTTGTTGCATTTATTGTAAAATTTACTACTCAATTACTTGTTTTATTATGTCTTTAATAATTATTCACAACAGTATTGACCATATATTTATTTGCCATTGCTTAAACATGTCCATTGTTTGCTATTACTGTTATTTCTTTTTTATATAAATATTTTCCTCTACCCCAAGCTACAAATTTAAGAATTTTACCTACTTGTAATAATGTGTTGTAATCCACAATTAATATTTTCAATGTTTTTTCCACGATAATAGAAAATTAAAGATCTTACTTTGAAGCTGTGATATCTTGGATGATTAAAAGTTTGATTTCCAGTTCAACTGGAAACATTTCAGATCAATGGTTCCTAGGTTGACCCAGCCTAAGGCTTGGGTACCAGATAAATTTTAACAATAGCAGATTTGAAGCTGACATCCCTAGGCATGCCATTAGATAATGAAAAATACAGGTCTAAGTTTGTAGCTTATTCCTATGCACCCTATACATAATGTGGAAAAGGAACTACCAGTTTTACTACTGACAGACTTGGCACAAAATGAAGTGCATTTTAACCCATAGCAGCCCGAAATCTACAAATTTTGACATTTTTACTTTGGCCATAGACACCCAATGTGAACATGACACAATGAGGTAGCCATATGGACAACAAACTTTCATGTTAATTTCTCATCATGCTCTTATAACTGTGATAGAGTGATTGTCCCTGAATTTTTTGCGGCAATATAAATACCCAATAGAAATTTATTCAACATCTTCACATTTGCAAGCCAATACTGTATGGATCTAACTTCAGTGACACCATTGTTCAGGAATTCTTCATGGATGATGATTCAGACAAAGAAGATTTTTAAGACTTTAGTGTTTTGCAGGTACTTGTTACAGGTTGATGTAATAAAAATCATTCAGGCATTAGTGTTGCATGTTTATAATATTTAATAGTGATGTAAATGCTGTTATTTATGGCGAGTAATTTGAGAAGTCCTTTGTGTGCGTTTGTTCATACTGTCCATGTTGGTTGTCCACAACATAATACTGACACACACAAGCAAACAACACCTACAAACCATACCCAGCATCCACTTATCTATATGGTCTCACAATATAAAATCAATAACTCAATAAATTAAACAAAGTTATGCCAAAAAAGCAAATGTGCAGAAAAACCAGAAGTTATCAAAAATGGCAGGGTACCATAGGAAGTATGCATTATTTTCTCTCTGTTTAAACAGGTTAAATTTTAACATTAGTTTGCTTTCAAGAAGTTATAATACACACTTATACGTTTGTGAAAGAAATAAAATATACATTTTATAGTCTTTTATATAAGAAAATAAAAATCATATAGGCATTAGAGTTTATGTCAACGTAATGTGAAATAAATTATATTTCCATTTTTACGACACTCTTTGTTTCATTTGTTGCCACTATGAAAGTTTCTAATGTTTAAATTGTAGAATCTGACTACTATCATAGAAATCTTCACAATCTATTTTGATTAGGAATAGCAACACAATTTTCCATGTTCCAAGACTCAATCATTACAATTATGCCAAAAGAAAATTAATTTTCAAACACGTACAACATAGTTACATATGAATAACATTAATAAAATACAGCTGAATAATTCTTTTTAATAAGTGTATACAAGACAATATGAGTGACAGATATAAGGCCACAACTCCACACATTTAGATATAACAAGTGATACATATGAGTGGTTTTGGTAGCCCAAATTTGGTAGTAGTCTTGACAGTATAACCAAAAAGTATTTGTGTCCAGAGAGAAAGAGTACCTTGCCAAAATCATGATTTTATCCAATTCATCCCACAATCAGTGTTCCCACTAGGGTGCAATGCTGCACACCAAATCAAAATTGCAAGAATAAATTTTGGACCCTATAAAATAAAATATAACAACAGAATACATTTTACCACCAATAATACACCTGCATAGTTCAAATTAGGTTGGGTACCTTTAAAAAAAAAAATCAAGTTCTATCCGGTGAAAAAATTATGGATTCTTGGACTATCAAAACTGCCATTGTTTCTGCGCACACAGAAAAGAAACATGGGAACCATGCTCAAAATGTACTTACATAGGTGTGACACACCCACATTTCATTTCCATATGATTGATACCACAGACATTTACCTATACAATGGAATCCCTCTATAGCACAAAACTTTATAACGAGTTTCTAATGATTTTCAAAAACAAATTACTTTTATTGTTTATACTGTTTACTAGATTTGTTTGAATCCTGTTAGGACTCATCGTGATGAAATTATTGGGTTGCTTACCATCATATGCCTCACATTGCCAACGTGCTTGTCAACCCAGCTCACCATATGGGAACAAAAGCGAATACGACATCATACAGTCCAAAACCAATATTTTATGAATGAATAAATGCGAATGTCACAGTGAAAGGGTGGTTTGCCATCTTCGCTGATGAAAACCATTGATGTTGTTCATTATAGTGACGTTGATCAGATTGACAATCGCTCTTCACAATAACATTTGTATACAACAATGCTTTGAGCCGTGCTGGGGAAAATTCCGTCTTGACACCAGTTTTGATTGGATGTCGCACAGAATTCTGTGATGTAAATAAGCTATTTATAGAGCATTCCAGAGAAAATGACAGAGCATGGCTAGCATATTATAGATAGCGAATTTCTGTTATTACATAAATATTTTGTTGGTCTGAACAAAATTTTTATAATGGGATCTGACTGGTGAATGTCTTTATAAACATCAACGGCATAACATAAAACTAAAACTTTACAATAATCTAGTACACTAATATAGTAAAATTCATGTTCAGTTAGCATTATTTCAGCTCACTAAACAGGACAGTTTATTTGAATGAATACAATGATATTGTTACCCTGAGTTGGAGATTTATGTTAAATATATGCATTCAAAAATTATGCACCTGATTTTCACATACTGACTTTGTGAGCTCCTATTCTACGGGATTATAATTTACATACATAAAATATATGTTATGTTAGTACAAATATATAATTTATGAGATAAAGGGAAGAGTTATATTAGTACAAAGATATAATTTATCAGATGAATGGAAGAGAATAAATGATAGGTAGCAAATTAGTATAATATATAAATAAATGCACCATCTAATAAAATGAAGATGCAAGGTATTTCAACATTACCAAAAATACATATTTAGAGATTCTCAATGTCAGCTAAAAAGAAATGCTTTGTTCCTAATTGACCACAATTTTTGAAGCTTTTCACCTTCCCTTGCAATAATTATTTGTATACTGTAGACCTATTCATTCATACTATGTTATGAACTATACTGACTGTGCTCTTTCTAAAATAAGATGCTTATATATTTAATCATTCCAATGTTGCATTCTGCTCTAGAAAAACATTCACATACACATTAATCATTTCCAACATTGCACCAACATGATTATCTATTCACCTCTAACTTCCCAGTGAAGATTAGATCTGCAGCAAACCTCTTTCACCTTTTTCCTTTCAGTCATTGCACATACTTTCAATCGTACTCATCTCCTTGTTTCTACCTCTTCAGGTGTTTTTTTTCTTTCCTACATATTTCAGAATAGTGCATGTCCAGTAACAGGAATGGAAGTTTTCTCTAATTCATCTTCATGTTTGATAGTAGTAATTACCCTTGCTCTTTACTGACCAGAAATTTCTGGCCAGGATTGAGCTCGCTCACATTCACTTTGGTTGTGAAGTCTCACTAGTTCTCATGGAGAACCACATGTCTCTGAAACCATTATGACAAACTAAATTTTTATTGAGAGATCACTCAATTCCCAGACCTCAAAGTGGACAGTAGAGATGATAGGTTTAGATAAGGTGACAGACAGTTTGAAGAAAAGGATAAACAGATCTTGTCCTTCAGTTGTATCGATAAAAACTTGACTGACTTAGTATAGTTTTACAACTGATTTGTAGTTAGTGTAGTTCATTCAATGCATAAACATTTGTTCAAGCACATCACATCATGTTTACAAGCACTAAATTTTACAAATTATCTATGGAATGGATTATGTCATGTTTATTCATTGAATTCTGCCAGAATATAATGGAGACGCTGTTAGTAAGTCTGTTCCATTCGTGGCACATATGGCAGAGGTTTTGATTCTCTGTGCATTGAGGTCTGCTGCCTGTACTTTTAATCTTCAATGAAATTAATATTGATTCATATAATTTATAAGATGTAGGGAAGAGTTATGTTAATACAATGTACATTGTAGATTTCTTGAAGCTGTTTCTTTTCAAGAAGTATATGTCACTTACAGGATCATCAATTAGGATTGAAATCAGGCCTGTTACAGTATTTCAATGTTTTTTGCTGGTCTTCATAATATATTTTCTCTACTGATGTATGCTTTCTTAGAGTTCCTCATTGATGGTTCTAACATGCCATTTAAAGCCAAGTTCTAGACATGCATCAATTTATGAAAGTATGTAGCTTTCTGGTTGTACTTTTTTAATTGTTTTTCTTGTTTCTGAGTCATATAGCAGCAGTAATTTCACATTTCATTGAAACATTCTTAAAATACCTTAGTTTCGTAATTATGTTCTATTTCCACATTTCTAAACAGTTTGATCTTGTCTTTTGTATTCTTATTTTCACATCCATGTCTGTTCCGTATTTTTTGTATAAGTTGCTGTCACAGTATGTGTATCATTCTATATCTCGTAGGGCTGTTCCATCCATCTATCTATGGGCCCATGGACCGATAACCATGTGACATCTTCTTTGCAAGACATTGTCCTTACTGCCACACTCTGTAAGCAAAACTCTCAAGAGTTATAGATAACAGTTATCTTTAAGATAACTCTCAGTTATCTGCAAGCTGTCCTGCATCTTCTAGTGCCATATTTAGAAGGGCTTCAATATTCTGTGTCCATTGCAGTTGTGGTCTGCCTCTTTCCTGAAACCTTTCCCTCCATGATTAATCCTTCTAAATTATGGTGTCTTTTTATATATTCAAAATATGTTTGTGTGCATTATTTTATAGTTTTGAGTCAGTCTTCTGTGTTAAGAAGATGTGTTAACGGATGTTTGTGTTGAATCGAATCGTCTTTCTGTCCATGATATATTTTTATAACATTTCTATAGCATTTCATTACAAATGATATTTTCTTTTCCATTGCATATGTCATTGCTCAAGTTTCACATCTATATGTTGCGGTTGCCAATGGAAAAATATACCTTCCTAATAGTTGAAACTTTGTGTTTTTATTTGCCATTGATTTTTAATTTGTGATGTTTTTTGTGGGGCCACTGTTAATCTCTTCTGAACAATCTTCTGTGATGTTAATGGTTTACCTGAGATATCCAAAGTTGTTGACCTTTTCTAGTTGTTCTTTGTCAATGACTACTGTGGATGTGAGCATTTATGTTGATTAATTTTGTCCTTAGTATAATATATTTAACTGCTTTTAATCCTCAATTTTTGTATCTCTGTATATTTAAACCTATTATTCCACCGAAGGCGGATGTGTCGGGCCATTGGCACAAATGAAACAGCGACACAACACATTTCCATTCTCTGGACTGCATCCTGTTAGAAATCTAGTAGTCCTGCTATCATGGTCCTGCTACAAAGGAGATCCAGCGGGAGTTTGAGAATGAACACTGAAGAATGAAGAAAGCCTATCCTAATTAGAGTTTTTAATTTGTTTTCTTTATCAGTTATGGGACAACAATGTGAAGTTCATCTACAAAATCTAGGTCCTCCTGTTTTTTCATCATTAGATTCAACATTTATTACCTTCTATTGTGATTTCATAATCCAATCTGCAACTTGCAAAAAAAATAAAAAAAAAAGGCATCTGGTCACATTGTTAGTTCTATGACAACGGTGTCTGTCAATTACATTTTATTTCAGTGATTCCCTTATTAAGTTTCCAAGCTTGATTGGAAATCCATAATGCTTCGATAGCTTCCATAGTGACTATTTAAACTGTCAATTGCATTTTTATAGTTCATAAACTGATGTGATGAATATGATTCTAAACTTTGTTCTACGTGTATGCTCAGAATTTCCAACATGATCATCATAATAAAGCATCTTTATACCCACTTTCATGCACTTAAAATGTCTTAAAATGCACTAAACATAATAATTGCTATTTAGGCAATTTCAGAAAAACATGTCAACAGATGAAACTGTCATGTAGTTTAGCAGGACATGTTCAACCAATAACATCCCAGAGGCAGTATCTTTAAAGAAATTTCTACTGATTTTGACTTCCATGATGCTTGTAGTGAACAAGTGGCAGACTTCGAAGTCTTTCTGCTGCCTAAGAAGATAAAGAAAGTGTAGTTGTTAAAAATATTTTCAAGATAAAATCACACATTACTTCGCAATTCTAATTATATATTTTTGTCAGTAAGTTAGATTTCAACTAAAAAAAAGGATCACCACAAAATGTGTGTTTTAAAATGTTACATGGTACTTATAAAAGTTCTTCAAATTGTATTTATAATTTTATTTGGTGAATATTCATTAAAAACTACTTCCTTTCATTGTCCAGTAAAATACAACACACTCTCCTTATATAATTTTAATCATTATTTTACATATAAGGGGAGAATAAAGAGATTTGGGGGAGTTGATGTACATCTCATTGGTCAATGTGCCCCAAAAATCATGCAGAGCAGAAGTGAGATGTGTTAGGCTGAATGGTACATATTATATATATATATATATATATATATATATATATATCGCAGCAGAGATGCAACACATTTCATTCTCAGAACTACATCCTGCAAATCAGTAGGAGTTTGAGAAAAAACACAGAAAATTATTATTTATTATTAAATGGATGTTAGTCCAGCTTAGTTATATCAAAGATTTTACCATTAAAAAATAGTGGAGATTGTTTGCTGAATATATATTGTCCGAGGTATATAAATTAAGTACTTGGACATCCAATTTCCGGAAGTTCTAAAAATTTTGCTTATGCTAAAATAACTTGTGACCTGATGTTTTGAGAAACATCATAGACCATAATTAGTTTTTTTAAAGAAATTTCTGGAATAAATATACGTCAATGCCTATACAAGTTTGAATTATTTAAGCTCAGATATGTTTGTGCACAATGTCATCATTGATTTTGATGGAAATATTTCCTATCGAGAATACATATTTTTGTACCTCTCTGCCAGATAAATCCATTATTGCTCCTGATAATTATTTTTAAATTTGTCTATTCTTGAATATTTCAAAATTTATTAGGTTCCTTAACCATTTGTCTTTAAATATATGTAACTGTTAAGAATGTTTGAGATAGTGAAAAAACAAGAATAATTTTGAATGATGACACTCTTGTCGCTTACCTTATCTTCAGACATATGGCTGTTCCATTTATTATTTTAACCATGTCAGATTTTTACGTAACAGACATTTTTTTTACTATGTATTTTTGTTTGGTTATTAGATTTATGGTATAATAAATTGATTCTAGCAATTAAGAACATTGCTAATTATTAATAATGACCGCTAGGTCTATAATTTACTTAGGCCTACAGTATAGAATAACATTATTTATCATCCTAACCGCACTATGGCTCACTTATCGTTATGATTACAGTAATAAATAAATGACTATACCTAATGATCCTGGTTGGCTTCTATAATAAATAATTTTTTTGCTGTTGCATGCAAATCTATGTAGTGAACATGAGCCTATAGGGCATATATTCAATTGACTATTGAATTGAATGTTAATTATGCAAATTAGCTGCCATTTTGGATATTAATTAGCCCTAATATCATCTGCACATTTTCACAATGTAACCAACAGATGTGCCTTTCCTTTGCGAATGCACAAATATATATTTTATGTGGTATTTTATTATATTTAATAACTATGTAATAAATTTGTGTTTATTTAAATATACTAATTTGCTAAATAAAATTTAAATATTAATTAGTTGTACATGCTTCTGAAAATTAAATAACTGGGATCAACAGGTGAATCTTGTCTTTGTGATTAAAAAAAATGTAGTATGTGTGTTCTATTGTTGAAAATAACTAATATAATTCATAAATTATCGACTTGGCACTATTTTGTGGCCACTAGTTTAACCTTTAGCATGCTATGTTTACAATTATGTGATTTCTCTCCTGCAACCAGATTCTTTTTTGAAAATATTGCATAATAATGGGTGGCTGTTTTGAAAATGTGATAACTTTTTTTTTGTTAGAGATATTTAAATAATATTTGTACATATAAATAAAGAATTTAATTCTGTATACATTGATTGGTTAAGTTGTGTTTGTGTGTCTGTGATACGATACGTGTGGGAAAGTCATAAAGACATTTTTTCACAAACAACACATTTTAAGACACAAAAAAGGAAAAAGGAAATTTCTGACCTTTTTGAAATTTCCTGGAGTGGCAACAGTCTGATACAGACCTAATTCTACAGTATTTATGGTCAAATTATTATAATTTCACTGAGGAAAATGAATAAACCTTATAGATTTATCATAAAATCATTCTCTAAAGCTAGATTTAGTCCAAAACTGAATCGCTTCAAATCAGTTTATGTTTTGCCTCAAAATATAGAAACCAGCGTGGTCTTATGTATTTTCAAGTGTGAAAACAGCTTACCTCTCAAGAATTCATCATCTGAATCACAATTCATAATGATTTTACTGAATATACAATAAAACAAAAGTCTATAAAATCCAATTCACTTTCATGGTGATGCGCTGTTTTGAAGATGTCGACAGATTGCAAAAATTTCGATATTTCGCTGTTATTCGGCCATGTTACCACAAAACTTGCAGAAAAAAGGAAGTCTAGTTGAATAACTTGCCAGATATAAAAATATCTGGTAACCAAAATTTTTTTAATATGGCTTCTTTTATTTATTACAGGGGACATAGCAACGGGGCGTTTGTGGGCTTGCACACTCGACCGCAGCTATCTATGTTAACTGTTGTCGAACGCACTCCACCCGAGGGTACTAAAGATTAATTTATATTGTCCTATATGTATCATTTAAATTATTTTGATGTCAAACTAATTCAAAATAAATTCATAACTTTTTTCAGAACTGATGTACAAACTTGATTGAGTTATTACTGAATTGCAATTTTCAAGGACTATCTAACTGTAAAAACTTGCAGTTTTTAACAGAGCTAGCTCATGCAGTAATATTCATCACCTTCTGCAGCCTAACTAAATTTTCAAAACAAACTCTCCTTACCTGCTCAGCAGTCATGTCTCTCTGTGGTGAAGCTAACATCTCAAAGCCCACCATGAACTTTTTGACAGTAGCAGATCGTAACAAAGGAGGAAGAAATATAGCATGTAATTGCCAATGGGAGCAGTCTTCATTCAAATACTTTCCCGTGGGAGCCCCTGAAGAGAATGAATGTTTGGGAATACATGAAACTGCTGCTACTTAAATATAATTAAACTTAATTTTTTTACAAAGGGGCAAATAGACATTAACCATGAAAACTTGAAACTAGTGTGACACATGATTGAAACTTTTGGTATTTCCTTATTTTCTGTCTGCCATGATAGAAGGTTTGTTACACTGCTACACAGTTTATGAAACTGCAATCTCTGGACATATTGTCTGACACATCCATTTTGAGCAGGTCAATTTTGGAACCATGCTCACTTTCCCTATTTAGACAAGTGATGCAGATATTTCTATGGCTACAATTTTTGGGTATTATTTTAACCAGATTGATTTCAATCACCCTGATTTCTGTCATCCTGTTGCTTGTTAGGTCCAACATGCTTTTTGAAATTTGCTGCATAGCTTCTTTTATTTGATATCGTTGCAATTTGTCTTTTGAGACAGTCTTTTGTTACACTTCCTGCATTCTTATCCAACTGTGCTAATAAAATGCAGTTTTTTTTGCAAACATATAATAAACTTTTGATACATAAAAAGATAAAGTGTTACACAAGTGTAGTTTCACCTAGCTTGATTTGTGATGTTGCTAAGACGTACAAAAATTACTTACCATGCCATCCCATACAATACGGCATAGATGTCTCAAATAGATTGTCATAAACTGTCAATAAATTTTTCAACATCTGACTGAGATCTATGAAACAAAAATACAATATATAAAACCTATTAGATAAAGCATATAAAAGAACACTTATAATTTTAATACAAGTTAATTTTAATACAACGAGAAAATGCATGTCAGCAATAGATTAAATAATTGTATATCTTTTCTAAATTTTGCAAACTCATACCATTTATACAATATTGCAAATTAAGAAGGGAACAGATGTTGACTAAATAAACTGTCTATGATTTCAGAAGTTTCCCTAATAACACTTGCCAATGGATTTCTCTTGATTCTTGATTAGAAACTGGCCTCAGCACATGGGGCATTCCCATAAGTGCTCCACCCTCTGTTTCAGCAGCTATTCGACTTGATGTTCCGAGTCTAATGCCGCCGAAACAGACGTCGACATCAGGGCACAACTCTGGCCCTTGCGACAGGTTTCTTTGTTGTTCCGCCCACCCACGCCGTGCCCGTAACTAGTTCAAGCACAATGTTGGCCTGTCGGAACAACATGGTAACTGTTATCGAAAGTTACGACTACGGGATTGTATAGATGACGTGCCATGAAGCTTTTATAAGAAGATAACCTCAATATAAAGGCATGTCATCTACTAAGGTTTTCTGTTGCATGGTTGATTTGTCTAGTGAGTCATTGGTGAGACCCACAGACGCAACCGCATGCCAATGGATTGGAAGTGGTACTGGCATGATTCAGTGATTCAATTGTGATCACAAGCCAATCAGGTCACTAATGAGGGCCATACAAAGAATTGTGCCCTGGTTGATCCTCTAACATCAGTGGTTCTCAAAACGTTTTTGACACCATGGTCCCCTAATTGGGACAAATTTGGTTTTCCTGAAAAGGATTTTCTATTTCTTGAGCCAGGTATACAAGTTGTTCTTCTGCACTGTGATTTTTCCTGTATGCTGACTGAGTTATCCAGCAGGTGGTTTTTTTTTCCTAGATGCTACATTAGTCTTGTGCTTACCATTCTTTCCATTACCTTCCCTAAGCAGCTTAGTGGGCTGATATGTCAGTAGCTGGATTTGTTTTCTCTTTCTGTTTCTTCCAGATTGGGATGATGATTCAACATCATCAAGTGCCGTGCCAAATGGCATCATATTTCTCCATGTACATCGATCATTTATGTTATCATCTCTGTTGGTGTCATCAATCGAAGCCATTTAGTCAAACTGTCCAATATCTTTTCTCTGGGTCTTCCCCTGATCATTTCCCTTCTATCTTTCCTGTTGTCACTATATTTTCAAATCCTCCTCTTCTCATTATGTGCCCAATAAATGTTGATTTTTTCTTATTTTACCAATAATGCAGGATGATGATTACTTCTCTGCATTTATCCAGAATTTTCTCTGCACTCTGGGACTGGTTGAAGACGAGGAGGAGTTTACATCTGACTGTGGACCCAAGGTTCTTGATCATGTCATTTTAGATGCCGTCTTTATCTGTGGTTTTCCTGCTTTGGGTTTGTGGATGGCTATGTTTAATTCTCTCATGAAGAAGGATGACTTGTGCAGGATTCAGTGTTTTGGATTTTTAGTTTCCCATTTATTTCTTTATTCATACTATTCAAGAACTGCACAGGATAGCTTTGAACAGACAGAATTGGAGAGATCTGACCTCTGCCCTATCTTCAGCGCAAAAGGAAAATGAATGAATGAATTAATTTATTTCTTTCCTGACTTCTTTGATTTGCTTGCGTTACAGTAGTTTCTTTCTTGTAGAAGTCTGCTAGAATGCTGCAATTTTCCCATATGGAGTTTCCCATGTTTCGTGATGACCATCATGCTATATGCATTACCTGCTTCTTCATTTAGTGCTTTTGTTAGCTTTCACAGCTTTTTTGTGTCTTTTCCCAGGTTGAGAGTACTTGTTCTTTCATGCCTTCTTTGGATCTCGACTTTCATCTGTTCATTGAACCTGTTTTTGATGTTGTTTCTTGATATTTTCAGATTTAGGGTTTTTCTCTATGCTAATATGTGCTTCTGTTAGTTCATTGTGAAGCTGTTCTAGGGCAGCACTTAATTAAGGTTTGTAGTCCTTTTGACAGCTTGTATGATATACTCATTTATTATGGAAATGTTTTTATTTATATTATTTGAACTTATAATATGCTGACAGAGTTGGTCAGTGTGTACTCTAAGAGTGTTCAGTTTGCTTTTTTATGGTACCAGCTGGGAGCCATATTTTGTGCCTTTCGTTTTTCCTGTTTCAGAAGTGCAGTGTGATTGGGACATGGTCGCTGCCTCCAAGTTGGTTATTTACTATTTGAGGTTAAATATCTGGCATACTTTTTGTTTTCCATGCTCTTGAATAATAAGCTGGTTGATCATGTGAATGGTTTATAAGTGTAATGCTATTTTCAATCAGCCAATCTTCTATCTCCCCTTTCTGGTCAGTTGATTCATAACCCCAGTTTCATGAGTGACTTAACGTCTCCAACGATGAGATGTGTTAAATCTTAAATTTTCACTTTATGAAATCCTAGAGGGCTGTAGCAATTTGTAATTGTCATGTCTCCAATGGGGAAAAGTAGTTTAACTATGATCTGTTCTAGGTCAGCCTCCCCGGATCTGCTGGTCTCTGCTGTTGATATTCCGAGTCACATTAGCGCACTGGCTTCGCATATGAGTGGTCCTGGGTTCATTCCCCAGTTGAGGCGGAAATGTTTTTCAGATCGCAATGGCTCCCGGGTCGACCCAGCCTTAAATGGGTACCGGATTAATCCGGGAAGTAAAGACTGCGAGGGAGAGGAGATGGCTACCGCCCTCATTTGCAGAGCCTCTGAAATGTGAGATCGCTAACATCTCACACCCCTATGACATTAATAAATGCTATGGGTTACTTTACTTGTTTTTACTGTTGATATTTTTGTTTTTACAAGTGTTAAGACTCCTCCCTTGATTTGTTTTTTCATTATCTTAGCTGAAGGATTCATATCGTAGATCGCCCGTGTGTTGCCGGGGCCCAAAAGGGGAGCAAAGAATAGCAACACTGTTTACCTTCCACGCATGTCGTAAAAGGCGACTAAGGAGGTTATGGGATGGAGTTGGCTGCCCCATCCCATATAGGGTCAGTGACCCAAAGCCATGCTGAAGTCGGATGTGTCAGGCCGAAAGGCGCAGATATCGCAGCAATGCTGTAAACCATGACACAGCGCATTCCGTTCTCCAGACTACATTCTGCTAATCTGCAGGAGTTTGAGAATAAACGCAGAAGAAGAAGAATCTTTGTGTGTCTGTTAGATGAGTTTCTTGTATGCATATTACTTCTATATTGTCTTTTCTGAGAAATTCTTGCAGTTTTAATTTCTTGTTCCTCACTCCTGTATTTCAGTGGGCCACTTTGATTGATTAGTAGTCCTAATCTGCCATTTCCTGACAATAAATTTAACAAAGGCGCCAATTGCTTTGGTGGGCCCTTTCGAGACTAGTTGAGGGATCCACCCCTGTGCCTCTCCGGTTGTTGCTGATAAGAGCGATGCCACAGTGGTAGACTAGACTGTCACAAGACCATATTCCTAATTGTGTGTGGTGTCTTAATTTTCCCGGATACCTGCCTTTAGGCTGACAAACTCTGTTGTCTTCAGCAGGTCAGGGTGTATTTTATGTCTGGGTTTTTCCCCCATATCCTTTCCACATCCAAATGGTTCCTGCAAGGCAGAAGTTTGGTATGTTTGTCAGGTTTACCTTTCATTCACTAGCTTTTATGTAGCTCTTTTCACTTGTTCTTTCCAGCTGAGGATTCTGCTTCACCTATCCTACCAGGGATAACAAGCACATCTGCTTGGTTTGATGTCCTTTCTTGAGATGATTGTTGTCCTGGATTCATTGTTCTTCCTTATTGTCTGTCATTCCACTATCCATGATTTTTCCCTAACCATGCCCAACTTCCCCCTAAGTGTTTTCACTATCCGCCACCTGTGTGATCACTCCTGGTAGGGGTATGTAGTTCCAAAAAGTGCCCTCCTCTCCCCCACCGGAACATAAAACAGTTGTTCATATATTCATCTACTTTTCACCGCTCCTGTCTGCATAATCTACCACACAATGTGGTAAACCAAACCAAATGTCTAATAGCAAACTTCTTCATGGCAAAGTTAGAACCAATGAACAACATTCTAATAGTAAAAAGATGAAAATTACTTGAAAATGTCATGTAAATGTGTCATGATGCAAGGATAGCCCTAATTTTGATGCCGGATACAAAGAAAAAGATTATAGAGAATATGGAAAGACATGATACAACTAAACTTCGTCCAAATCCTAAAGACAATATCAACCTCCTGGAAAGAAAAGACCAGAGTATCATATTCCGACTGCGCACACAACATGTACAGCTTAACAATCACCTGAACAGAATACAACCACAACACACTCCAGGGTGCCGGCTGTGCACTCATCCATATGAAACTGTTGACCACCACCTTTTTGAATGTCCAGCGCTGGATGACATCAGGAAAATGCTTCTCCCTCCAGGGCCAGATAAATGGAACACATTATATGGAACAAAACAACAACTCATAAACACATGCATATATCACACAATGGCATTGGGTCAAAGGGCATGAGCCCATGGACCGCTGGATCAGCAACCAACCAACCAACCAACCAACTAAACTTTGTAACTTTAACACATAGCACTGCATTTAGAACAGAATATTACTTAGCAGTATTATGTCCCCATTGAAGCCTAGTGTGCCTGTGGAAATGAGATTAAGGTAGCAAGTAATGATTTAAGCAAACAATTACCAGTCTTTTCATCTTCACTCAAATTTTCCAAGCGTAAAAGATGGCGCCGTGGTAACAACATGGTTTCAAAGGGCCAGGTTGCCCAGTAAGGAACTAACCACACCCAATGTTCTGATTCAAGGACTAATCGCTCCTTAAAAAAAAAAGAAGAAAGGAAAATGAATTAAAGCCATTCTCAAATCAATTTATTTCTTACTTATTTAGCTCTTTCTCTAATATCCAGTTAATGTCACCCTACTGACTGTTTCAGTTTAACTCTCAGTACTTTAGGGATTGTCAGGTGTTTTATTGCAAAAATAATTTTTTCTGGCTACCATATCTGAGAAAGAATTTTGGCTAAGAAATCATCCCCTTAGACACTTCAGATATGCAATGTTATCTTGGGCTTTCCTTGTTCACAACACAGCACTATAGTTTTGTGCCCCCATCCCCACTTCCAGATGAGGGTAGAAACTGACAAAGCCTACACCAGAATCATCATCTATGGTGCTGTCAGGACTTGCCCTTGATAAACTCAGCTGTCTCATATTCTGAAATACCAAAAATATTTTTTTCACATTAAATATTAGTAACTGTACTTGGTCCTTAAAGCAATTTCCAAGAAAATCAAAGATTTGGATTTTGTTCTCCCCAGTTTCATATGCTCTGTTGCTGAGAGGTACAGAGCACATCTCAAGCAGCCACTGTATCTGGTTCAATTTCAACCACATGCAGTTGTGCATCTGGACTATTCAGAAAGCAATTGCAATGAACTAAACATAAATATTTCCTATAATATAACTACAGCCAAAATAATTATTGGTTCATCCTAACTTTTTTTCCAGGTTTCAGTCTGTTGGTGTTTAGGGTTTTGGTCAGTCATCTAACCCTATACAACACCAATATGCAGTCTAGTGTGCTCACATTGCTATTCACATTAAATCAATGTTCATTCCATTTTACTACAAGATAGTATAGAAGAAAAATCATTGTTTTTTATTTGCATTTCAGTCAAGTTGTAATGTCTGATTATAAAACTTGTTGCTAGGGCAAAGTTCAGTCTTCTCCCTGTCAAAAAAGACAAGGAGACATGGTCAAAGTGCAGATTTGCTCCTACTATGTTGTAATGGATAAGTAATAGCATGGAAATAAATGTGATGGTCCTTTTAAGGAAGAAAATTAATAAACTGAAAGAAAATGGTCCGACGTGCTTGATTTAAATGATGTGTGTGAGCTAAAATTATACACCTCACTGTGTGTGTGATGTTAAGTTTTGTTACAACAGTTGTAAACACAGTTGCGTGAATGGTATAACTGACGTAATACACCAGTTGTAGTGCTAGGTCCCGAAAGGGGAGCAAAGAATAGCGACATTTAAATGCCAAGCAAAGACTGTTGTAAGAGTGGCAAGATATTTTGGGGTGGAGTGGCTGTCCCATCCCATTTATTATCAAAGTGACCAAGAAGCCACACTGAAGTTGGATGTGTCTGACTGAAAAGCTCAGCTAATCTGTAAACCATGCACAATGCACTCTATTTCTCTGGTCTTCATGCTGCAGGAGTTTGTGACCACATCATGGAAGATTTGATATATATTTTATGAGGGCTGTTCAGTAAGTTCCCAGGCTGATTTTTTCTTGAAAACTGTTCTTTTTACAGACTAGTTGATTATATCTCCTTCAAAGTAGTCTATGTGTGATTGTATAGACATATTTCAGCGCTCATGCCACTGAAGACAGCACCACCTGGTGTGCACTTTCTGAAACAACTCTCAATTTCCTCATTATATTGGCTTGAATCTCCACAATGTCATAGAATATGAAATTTTTCATTATTTCTAATTTATGAGAGGAGAAAAGTCAGAGCAAGATCGGCTGATCATGGTGGTTATGGAAGTGATGGAATGTTAGGTTCTGTAAAAAAAATGTGTTAGTGGTGAAAATGTGCAGGATATTCTCCTCATACTGAACATCATCACCAAACCCATAACCCTTCAGGGTAGTAGGGGTGTCACTCTGGAAACAACACAAAAATTTCACCATATCTTTCTTATCAGTTCTTTGTCTGAATGTGGAGAATCTTAATCATGTCCATTCTTTGATATTGTCAATTCATATTTTCCTCTGACCTCCTCTTCTTTCACCTTCAACTGTTCCCTGTAAGATATTTGTGGAAAGAGAACCGTGCCTCATTAACTGACCAAACCACACAAGTTTGCGACTCTTCACCACTGTCATGAGATGTTCTTGTTGGCCTGCAAGAGTATTTATTTTGCTTCTCACATATATGTTGGTTTTATGTTCTGTATAATGGATATGTAATATTTGTCTGTAGCATTATATTTCAGAACCATGAAATCTCATCTCTATTTCTGTTGTAATTGTCTAACTCTCATAACCGTACAAAAGAATAGGTATTATTAGAGATTTATATAGGTTTATTTTCAAAGTTGTACTTATTCTGCTCTTTCATATGGTATTTAATCATATGCCACCATTGCTGCTGAGGCTATTTCAAGTCTAGTCTTTATTTCTTTGGTAGTGCTTCCATCGCTGCTCATATAGATACTTTACACCATCCAATTGCCTGTGCAACACTTCTGAGAGTGAAGTCTGCAGTGTCACGGAGACATAGGACAAAAATTATAAAAGTAACTGAATGTCTTCAAGAAATAGGCATACATGGAAAAGACATCAGATTGATTAGAAATATATATTGGGAACAAACTGCATCAATTAGGTGTGAGAAGAGCTACTCAGCATACACAGAAATAAATGGAGGGGTTCAACAAGGATGTATTTTATCATCCAGCCTATTTAACATTAGAAAATATTTTTAGACATATAGAAGGAATGCTAGGATTCAAGATCAGTGGTAGAATAATGAATAGCCTGTGATATGCAATGACACTATCTTTTTAACAGAAAGTGAACAGGAACTACAAAGACTAATATATCAAGTCGATAAATCAAGTAAAGAATATGGACTAGATATAAACATTTTTTTTTAAATCATGATAAATATATTATATTATCAGCAAAATCACAGAACAGGTGCTAACCATATGGAGAGATACTACAACAAGTAGAATATTACCAATATCTTGGACACATAATCACAAATGATGATACATGTGAAACAGAAGTTAAAAGGAGATTAGGAATTGCTAAAAGTACTTTAATGACGTGAGGTTCTAACAACACTTCATATTAAAAAAGAATTAATAAAAGAAATAAATATCAAACAAATAAAGTATTATGGTTATATTAAAAGACATGACATCTTGTCTTGAGGGTATTGAGGGGAAGTGAGTAAAAGGTAGTCAGAGAGTGGGAAACACCACAAAATGGACCAGTTACACTCTAGTAGAGTGTAGAGTACCACCAAGGCAAGAGACAGGGATGTTGGAGGTCTGTTGCAGTCAACCTTCGTTAATGAAACGTCACTTATTATTGATATTACATATTTTTGTTAACAATGCATACATTTAATCTTGATGTCTCAATGTTATCTGCTATCTCTGGATGCAGCTGTTTCCCTTTCTCTCAGGTATATACTTGTACATTCATTAACTTACCTGTTTACAGGTTAGGGTTGAAAAGGAAAGGAGTAGAGAATTTACTATATTGTACTTGGGTTACTCCCACATGTATTCTGCCCCTCTCACCAAAATGACATGCTGCATGTAGAGATTAATACCCATATTAATAGTGAGTGTGATTTGAACCTGCGACCTCTTAAGCGCAAAGCGAATGGCATAACCACTATGCCAGAGAGAGCCCACCTGTTAAATGCAGAGTATACTATTATGCATATAAACATTGGAACACTGGTATTTCAGTTGAAGAACACAGACTATATCATGCTTGTTTCAAGCAAAATTACATACAGAAAAAATGTATACTTGAGTATAGATTGTCATACCTTCTTAACTAGTTCTTTCTCTAAATAATTGACTAATAGGGGTTTTCCATTATGTATCAAGTATTCTCTCTGTGTGCGATCCTTGACAGCAGGTTCATCGGGAAGAAAAGAACAAGTCCAGATCTGCACATAGAGCAAAACAGTCATGTTTCCAAATATTCATCAAATTTATTTATACATTTATTTTCTTTAACACTTTACAGACAATTTCGACAGTCGTTGAATTTCTGCTATAGATTCTTGATGACCAAATGTGACTATCGTCGAAACCGTTATGCTACTCAGAAATATGGCAACCATAGCAATAGTGTTATTAAAAATAGCTCGTCCGGAAAAGTATGGTGTTCCAAAATGGAGACACCCATAAAATACAATCTATAGACATCATTCATAAATATTAACCCTTTCAGTCTCAGCCACTCAGGAAAAACTCAGTGTTTAATTCTCAGGACAAGGGTAATGAATAAATCCGCAAAAATAAGATGTGATTGTGCGAGAAATTGAATAAAATATACAATATGCAATCAATTTTTTTAATTTACAGATAAATGGAAGAGGTACTGGTCTGTGAACATCATGTGAGAAAGTTTTGCTTGTCATGTAACAAGCGAGAGGAAATAAATGAGCACCAGTTTCCTATCAGCTTCATTTACTTGTGTAAAATTATTTGCTGATAAATGCTCAAATGAAAAGCTGCAAAACAGTCTCCCTTAGGCAGCATGACAACATGATATTCTAGTCCATCTTTCATCTGTTTGATTATCCATACACCTAAAATTAATATGGATATCCAGAATGAGGGTCCGCTCAACACAACATTTTTATTCCCCTGAATTTGTTTTGCATATAGTCTACTGTGTCAATTGGAGTCTGCCTGTAAAAGCTATCATAGCTTCATCAATGTTAATATCATGTTCATGAATCATTAGCTCTCTGGACTTGGTTAGAATAAGATCAAACCAAGGTCTAACCTTCAAAATTACATCTAGTCCTTGTGGTATGAATGTGGAATTATCATTGAGATGATAATATTTGTTTACACTTTCAAATATATTTCTGGACAATACAGTCACATTCATCAGTTCACCAGTAGACCACATCATTCTGTGACTGTTAAACTCCACACATAAAGGCCTATACTATTTCGCATAAAATTGAAACACTGGTATTTCAGATCTTTATCATGAACAGACTATATCATGCTTGTTTCAAGCAAAATTATTCCAACATACAGCAACAATATATACTTGAGTATACTTTTAAAGTTCACTTTTATAATTTCACAAGAAAGCCCTTTATATTATTTGGTGAAACAGGTTTTCAAGCAAGATCTCATTCTTCTGAAAATTTTGATACCAGAATAGTCCAGAACAAACATTGGTTTGTTCTACATGAACCTAAAATCTCAACTCACATAGAAATAGAAAAAGATAGGCCTATGCCTAATCAAAAGCAGAGTAATATTGATCACCATTTGCAGGGTATGATTTCTCATTAAATTGATCAATATTGACATAGATCAATATTCTCAATCATTACTAGGTCTAGGGTGTGGTGCATGTCATCAATTATACCTACACTACCGACAGTCGCTACTTTCAACTTTGAAATACTTAACTAATTCCCCATCAACATCTGATTCATTCTCGTTCTCTAAAATTCCATTTTAATTCTTACCTATCATGCCTGTGTGTTTCTGGGGCCTGAAAGAGGAGCAAGGAATAGCAACACTGTTTACCTTTCAAGCATGTCGTAAGAGGCGACTAAGGAGGTTATGGGATGGAGTTTGCTGTCCCATCCCATATATGGTCAGTGACCCAAAGTCATGCTGAAGTTGGATGTGTCAGGCCGAAAAGTTGCAGATATTGCAGCAATGCTGTAAACCATGACACAATGCATTCCGTTCTCCGGACTGCATCCTGCAAATCTGCAGGAGTTTGAGAACAAACGCAGAAGAAGAAGCAGAAGAAATTGTCTATCAACATCATCTGAATCATAAGTAGGTCCCCCCATCAAGGCCAGCACTGTGCAGTGGTGATGGGGCTTAGTTCAGCCATCAGGGGCTGGAAACTAAGACTGGTCGGGCAGTCCCATTCGAGCAGGACCATAGTCCTGCCCAAGTAAGCAGAGTGCTGAAGACGGAGGTATCCAGCCAAAAGGCGCACAGATAATCAGGATGCCACGCACAAAACACAATGGAAACATGTCTGTATCTATAAAAAGTTATGGTGCCTGCCCTGTTGTGGACGTTCAGGAAGGGACGGTGCCGGGACCTATACCTCGAAAGGGCCCAACCTCAGTTACTGAAAGTCCTTCTCAATTGCTTCGAGGAGCCAGGAGGCAAGGGAATAGAGCTACTGGCCAAACAAACTTTAAACGACCAATAAAAATAATGCACTGGAATGCTGAGGGTGTCAACAGTAAAAGAGATGGATACAGCAAAAAATTGGAACTTGAAAATGTCATAAGTGACGAACAAGTTAATATATGCTGTATCCAAGAAACACACCTCAGCAGCGACATAGCCTTCAAAATCAGAGGCTACCAGTACTACCGATCTGACCGAAAGGACAGGCGAAAGGGTGGAATTCTGACACTTGTTAAAAACAATATCAGCGCATGTCAGCTGGAAGTATATATGGAAGGGGCAGAATACCAGATGCTCCACCTAAAAACAGACAGTGCAGAATTATATCTCCTGAACTACTACTGCCCAAATGATAAACCATTGGCACTAGACACAATTCCAGATAAAGAGAGACTTATGGTGTGTGGTGACTTCAACAGCCACTCTCAGAGCTGGGGCTACGATCATATCGACAAGAGAGGTGAGGAACTTGAGAGCTGGCAGGATGAAAATAATCTCATCCTTATTAACCAGCCAGCAGACTCACCAACCTTCTACTCGAGAGCATGGCACACCACCTCTACACCAGATCTGGCATTCCACTCACCAGTCCTGGAATGGAACATCACACGTGTCGTTGGAAAGCAGCTTGGGGGTAGTGACCACAGACCAGTATTTCTGGAAATCCACAATGGATTTACCAAGGACAGCAGCACGCTCACTAGGTGGAACTACGAGGCGTGTTCAAATGAAAACGGGACTTGTGGATTTATTTAAAAAGTATCATACGCAATTTAATATTTTCAACGGAATTGAACAAAGCAACCACTTGTGAATAAGAATGCACCTGGGTTCATCAGAAAAAATCTCCGTATGCATTTAGGCAAGCATCCCACTGTTTAGGTAGACGTCGAATGCCGTCCGAGAAAAAGTTGCGTGGCTGTTCTCTGAACTTCTGAACCATGTGGTCACCGCTGTCTTCACGTCTGCGTCGCTGTTGAATCGCTGTCCCTTTAGTGCTTTCTTCAACGGTCCGAACAAATGGAAATCACACGGGGATAAATCGGGACTATAGGCTGGGTGATGAAGAACTTCCCAATTCTTCTTTGCCAATGTTTCCTGCACAATTTTTGCGACATGCGGACGAGCGTTGTCGTGGAGAAGAATCACACCTTGAGAAAGTCTGCCTGGTCGCTTAGCCTTGATGGCCTTATGCAGCTTGTCTAAAGTGTCTTCTTCTGTTGCAACAATATGCGCCTGACCTGGCCGTGCAAGATCTGCCGTTAACTCACGTCCGTCTTTAAACATACGCACCCACTCCATCACTCTGGTCCTCGACAAACATTTGTCACCATATGCTGCCTTCATTCTCCGATTAATGTCTACTGCTTGACATCCTTCAAATGAAAGAAACTGGATCACAGCACGCTGATTCACTTTGGACGGGTTCGGAATCACACCCGCCATATTGTTAACAGTCTTCTGCAGCACATATGCATGCTGGGAAGATGAACACGTGACCGTATGTAAATTATTGGATACTCATTACTAGTGCAAAATGTCATCAATATCAGTGCGCTCTATCACGCGTGGTGTAACAAGTCCCGTTTTCATTTGAACACGCCTCGTATAAGAGGGCAGACTGGAAAATGTACCAGCATTTAACCAGTGTTCTAGCTAAGGACATGAACTTGGACAAAGACATCAATAGAGCAGTGAATGAATTTAATAGATGTATACTACATGCTGCTAGTAAAACCATACCCAGGGGGGCACGCAAAAACTACAAACCCTACTGGAATTATGAACTGGAAAAGCTGCAAAATAAAATGGAAACATCTAGACAGCAGGCTGAGAACAGACCTAGCCAAGATCATCACAACAAATATCAGCAAACAAAGGCTAAATTTCAAAGAGCCAAGTTACAAGCCAGACGGAGTAGTTGGAAAGAAAAAAACAGAGTCGCTGAACCTAGAAAGAGATACTAGGAAATTATGGAAACTTGTAAAACAACTAAATGATGAAGGTACAGGGAGAAATACAAGGATCACACTTTATAAAGATAGAAACATTTTAACAGGTAAACATGCAGCTGATTACTTTGCAGATTCCTTTGCAGAAGACAATAACATCAAAGTCAGCCCAGACAAACAACAGGAGGTTAGAGAGAACCAGCAAAACATTTACATCAATGACCTAGTTGCTGAACTACCACGTGGGATCAAAGTGGCAATGTATGCTGACGACCTTGTGATCTGGTGCACGGAAGAACATGCGACAGTGGCCACTAAACAAATACAAAGAGCTATCGATACCCTAACGTTATGGGCTAATAGATGGTGCGTCAGCATTAACACAGATAAGTGCAGCACTACACTCTTTACCCTCTCACCAAAACAAAAAGCCGGTCATATCAAAATAGATGGAGAGCTCTTGAAAGAAGACAAACAACCCACATACCTCGGAGTTACTTTTGATGATAAACTGACATGGAAGCAGCACATAAACAAAGCAACAACAAAAGCCAGGAGGAAGTTAGCTATCCTGAGAAAACTAAGTGGAACCACATGGGGAGCCAGTGGGAATATACTCAGTAAAGTTTACCAGCAAGGCATAAGACCACACCTGGAATATGGTTCAGCTGCATGGTGTCCTGCATCAAACACCACATTACAAGATCTAGATAAAGTGCAAAACCAGGCACTTAGAATAATGTTGGGAGCAATGAAATCAACACCCATAGCAGAGATGCAGAAAATGGGAAGAATGCAAACACTTGGCGAACGCAGAGACACAAAAGTACTAATTCAAGCAGAAAAGTTTCAGTGTATGCCAAGTCATCCAATGAAGGAAAGGTTCCAAAATCTAGCAATGGGGCGACTGAAAAGAAGCAGCTTTATCCATCAAGCTAAATGACTCCGAAGACAACTTACAGACCTACCTGAAGTTGACAGCTCCTTAAGGTCTGTACCAGAACAAACCCCGTGGAGTGAAAGGCATGGAATGTCAATATACATTCAGACCCATGTGAAAGGAATACTAAGCGAGGATGAACAGAGCAGTGTGCAGCGTAGGACAGTCACCCTCAGTTTCCTGGATGAGGAATATCCACAAGATATATGGGTCAGAGTATACACAGATGGGTCAGCACAGAATGCCGTGAGGAATGGAGGTGCAGGTGTATATATAGAATATCCACACAAGCCTAGAGATACAATCAGAACACCGACAGGAAAATTCTGCAATAATTATGATGCAGAAATCCAGGCAATTAGTGTGGCAGCTAAAAAACTGCTGAACTCCAACTCTGACCTACAGCCTGTGGTATTCCTGACAGATGCAATGTCAGTGCTTCAAGCTCTCCAGTATGGAAAACTAACAGACTTGAAAACACTACTTAGCGAATTGTCTTACCAGTATAGGGTAACCATGCAGTGGATACCCTCTCACTGTGGAATACCAGGAAATGAAAAAGCAGACCAACTGGCTAAGGAAGGTGCTGCCGAAGACCAACCAGATATACCAATCACCTACCATCAGTAAAAACAGATGATCAAGCAATAAGAAAGCCACAAACACCAACACAAGATGACTATCATATTATGAACAGACCAGAACAATAGTTATAATTCTACGTCTCAGAACAGGACACAACCGACTCCGCAGTCACATGTATACAAAGTTCAAGATTGGCAACACGGCCATGTGTACATGTGGACAGGAAGCACAGAGTGCCAAACATATACTTCAAGAGTGTTCTGAGCATGAAACGCTGAGGCAGACATATTGGCCAGAGGAAACAACACTGGAATCAAAACTCTATGGGACACTGTATGAACTACAAAAGACAGTGAGTTTTATTAAGGAGACAGAATTACAGATATAGACATGTTTCAAGTGAACGAAAGAAGAAGAAGAATAAGTAGGTCCAATCTGACCAAGTTATGAAGAAAATTAAAGGTCATATTAAAAAATTCACAATCTGTATAACACATCTGTTAGCAACGATCAGAAAACAGAATGGAAGCCACCATTACTGGTAGACACACAGAGATATATTTAGCATGCGAACAAGTAAAACAATGTTGAGAACTACTGTATAGCACATAGCTTTGCAACTATTGGTGAATTTTTTAGAAGTCACTAATTCATCCAATTGCATCACCAGTACAATGTGGTTGATCAGCTTTTGAACCAAAAGCAAGTTCACAAGAGTTGCGTTTGTGAGGTGGGCTCACTAACCATTCTACCACTTAGCAAATAGTAAAGCAAAATGAGTTAAACAGGTTACTAAAACACTTACCTTGCCTATTAATACAAATATATTTAAAAAATTATATATAAAAAAACATACAATAAAACTAAACAGGACAATTCTCTAAAAGTTTTATTGTATGTTTTTTTATATATTTTTATTAATAGGCAAGGTAAGTGTTTTAGTAACCTGTTTAACTCATTTTGCTTTACTATTTGTTCATTAGGTTACTGCGGCACCATCCACTTTGTCGGACACTCTCTGACCATTTGGTTATTTATATTTGTCTACCACTTAGCAGACTTATATGTCTATACCAGTAAAAATGTTATCTGTATTACCTGGCAATGTGGATGAGGATTTGAACATCCCATCACAGCACCACGATTTTCAAATATCTGAAACATAATGGAAAAAAAACTGGAGCTAAAATAAACACATAGCTAAAATAAACACATAAGTAAACAAATAAAATAATACTTATTTCTGTCCTTTTAGAAAACATTTTATAGAAGCATTATCTCATAATAAATTTTAAGGCCCTAAAGTTAAGACCCTTTGTTATTCCTTTAAATAAATTATGAATGGATGATTACTCACTGACAATAAACATTGAAAATAACACCAAAATAATTTGAAATTTAAAAATATAAACAGATAGAAACTTGAACCTAGAATATATTATTCCACTCTTCATCAGGTAGCATATACTGAACAGATGCAGCAGTCATCACAGCCTTTCGAAACTTCTGTGGATCTTGATGAGTCTTCAAGTTTCTGTTACTGTGATGTTCAGGTGGTCTTTGATGTCTTGTGTCCATCTTCTTCTTTGTCTGCCCCTTGTTCGTCTCTCTGGCATCACCCCCTCCATTATGGTCTCTAGGCTGTCATGGCGTTTGATATGGCCAAAATAGTGTAGTTTTCTGGAAAGAACCATGCTGTTTAGCCAGTTTTCTTTTACATTCATTTCTATCAGGATGGCTACATTGGTGATCTTTCTAGTCCATGGTATTCTGAGGATTTTTCTGTAATATTTTGTTTCAAATGCTGCTATTTTATTTTTCACTTTGTCAGTGATTGTCCATGATTCACTCATATATTGCCAATGCAAGCTCATAGGAATGTTAGTTTTCTTGTTTTGCAGCTGCTCAACCATGTTTTTCATTTGTATCAGCTTCTTTGACATAATGGCCAACCTCCTTCTGACTTCTTCATAGCAATCACCTCTACTCTTGATAAGAGAACCAAGATAATATTCTTCTTCTTCTTCAGCGTTCATTCTCAAACTCCTGCTGGATCTCTCCTGTAACAGTACTACTAGATCTCCAGCAGGATGCAGTCCAGAGAATGGAAATGCGTTGTGTCGCCGTTTTATTTGCGCCAATGGCCCGACACATCCGTCTTCGGCGGAGATATAATATTCAAAGCTGGTGACTTTCTAATTCGTTGTAGTTGATACTGATTGAGAACGTGCTAGTGGTTTTGTCGCTTGTCAAAATTTTGGTCTTGCTTCCATTTTTTAGAAATAGGTTTTGTTTTTCACTATGTTCTTTAATGGAGTTTATGAGGTGTTCGAGACCTGCTTGACTGTGTGCTAATGTTGTATCATTAGCATATCTTAGTTATGGTATCTTGTGACCTCAAATGTTGAGTGGGTCGAAGTTATTTCTCTGTTGGTCATTTCTTACATTTCTCATTATGTTCTGTGCATAAATGTTGAAGAGATATGGTGAAAGGACACATCCTTGATAGACTTCTTTTTTCTACACTGAACCAATCAGATGTTTCACTATTTACTCTCACGGCTGCTTGCTGGTCTTATATAATTCCACTATGTGAATTAACAGCCCCAAAAACTGATACTTCAAACTTTGATTGAAATGAATTTCCGCCGAAGACGGATGTGTCGGGCCATTGGCGCAAATAAAACGGCAACACAGTGCATTTCCATTTTCTGGACTACATCCTGCTGGAAATCTAGCAGGACCATGGTCCTGCTAGATTCAGTAGGAGTTTGAGAATGAACGCAGAAGAAGAAGAAGAAGAAGATTGAAATGAAAACTATAACAATAAACAAAATTTCAAAATAAAAATATAATGGAATTGAAACAGCTTCAACTGTTTACAAATTTTCAGATTGCTCAGCCTAAGTCTGATGTGCTGGGCCATTGATTGAATTAAAACTGTATCATTGCATTTTTGTTCTCTACATCCTGCTGGAAACCTAATAAGACAATTATTATGTTCCAAGAGAGATCCTGTGAGAGTTTAAGAATGAACACTCCAAAAAAAACAAAAGTAGAAAAGGGGGATATTGGAGCAGGAATGTATTTTTCACATTGTAAAATATTCAAAAAAAATACAAACTAATAAAACTTCATCCATTTTAAATGATGAATAATAGCTTTAATGCATAAAATAGAACTGGTAGAAAATCCACCAATAAATGCCACTACAATCACAGATTTTCATTCACTGGCACAAGCTATATTAAACCCAGCATCAATTCAAAGTCAAATTAGTACTCACGAGAGAAATAGGTAATGAAATTTTATTGAACGACGACTAACACACTCTCACTGTCGGATGCTTCAGTGAAATAATACACATACATAAACACAGGATATAATCATACAAATAATAATACACAGGACATATTTCATATTTCCCTTAGATACGTTTGTTTTGATGTAGTCATTTCTAGTCTTTGTCTTTTTATGTTATGTGCATATCTTGATAAAGTCCTTTTGGTTCAAAATGTTGATTATGTCCTGTGTATTTTTATTTGTATGATTATACCTGTGTTTTGTTGTGTATATTATTTCACATAAGCATCCAACAGTGATAGTGTGTTGGTCGTCATTCAGTAAAACTTTTCCACATGAGTACCGGTACAATTTTCATAGTTTTACTAGCAGTATTACCTTATATTGATTGTCAATGTGTTACGTTATAAGAGTTTATGAAATTACAATAATGTGGATCTGAGATCAAATTGAAATTTCAGGAAATGAGATTAATTTAGGGCTGTTTAAACTTGATGGCACCCAATTCCCTATTCAAGTGTTCTGTGGCTGTTGAACACATCTTGATGTTTCTCTGCCCCTGCCACTGACTTCTAACTGAATGCAAGGAGCATCGTGATTCTGTGATAGCATTTTTTTTCCATATGATGGGGGTTTGTAGATACTTCTCCAGTAGTAGTCACTGTTATCAGCTATTGGTCCCAACTTTACCAAGGTTAACAAAAGGTGAACAATGGTTCACTGCCGTAGTAAAAACTGAGTGATGTGTTGTTCATTTACACAAGCTTAGGAATTGTTCACTGTCCACAATTAGATATACATAAAAACACTTAACAATATTCCAGAAAAACAAATGAAATATTCAAGCCTTGGAAACACATCACACAAGTATAACTCTTTGGACTGCACTTTCCTGTTTACTTAAACACAACTTTGCCCTTTGCGAGAGAAATAATATTTTGCATCTGTCCTCCTCAATGATGACTCACATGACCTTGCCACCAACTATCATGCAAAGAAGAAACCATTATGTTTAAGCTACCAAACTCAACACAAGACTGAGAAGTCATATGACCAGAAATAAACTTAAAATTTGATGATACAGACTTTTAAACTTATACTCAACCCAAAGACAAACACATCCTTCATACATTCAAACTACATAAAGAGAGGGGGAAAAATATTACCTGCAGAGTTTTGTGACATCTCTGAACCTGAAAACTACATAAATGACCTAATGCAAACAGTTCATTGAAGCTATCATGCTGTGACCTAATGACTGATTAAAGGACAATGGTTAGGATTCTTTTCCTATTTTAACTTTTCGTGATTTAAAGTAAATTAAAATATTAAAGAGAATGTAGTAAAAACAGTAAAATATGAAAAGCATTTTAACAGATTTACAATGAATGCAGTACTTATTGAGGACAAGCTCCCAAACCTATGTGCCTATATTATATCATTTTAATTAGATAAAATAATGAAAATAGAGTATACCTGCACCCACTGGAAATCCTTGCCCAGTTCTACATTTTCATTGATCAAAGTGTCTATAACATGACGAATGTCTTTTACTTCCATCAAAGGTAGTGTCATATCAGACCATGGATGGTAACAAACCACTCTACATTTGCCATGAGCAGGTGCTGCTCTAAAGAGTGAATCATCACTTTCAGCTGGAAGGAGAACATTTTACATTGTATGTCAGAATATTTACATCAAGCACATACAATTTCATAAGATTTTCATTAACCATATCCCTCTTACAGCCACCATGCGTTGCTTCTTCTGGTAGACAACTAGTCACCGCCTGGCACTTTTTCTTTACTTGTTTCATTGCGGTCAATATTACATTCTTAGTTTGCACTCAGTTAATACCTGGCCATGACCTTTGCGTAGGTCACAGTCAGTTCATGCTTTCTCTGCGTATTTACATCATGGAAATATTATGACCAACTGATTTTTGACAAATTTTTCTCAATTTGCATTTTTTACACAATTTTTTCACATTGGAGGATATTGTTCATATGTACACTGATGACAACAGCCACCAGTGATATTTGGTCCCTAACCAGTCAAATATTTGAGATAACACTGTACAAAATTAATACAATTATTTTACTTTTACTGTATGTTAGAAAAAGTTATATTCAAAGACAAGGACACATGATTAAATCAGAACTCATAACAACCTCACAATGACTTACGAGGTTCAAGTCCATCCGGTAAGAGAGCAGGAAAATCATTATCAAAAACAAATGTCTGAGTGTAGTCTGGATTCACCTGAAATAAACCAAAGACAAGGTACATTATAGACAACGTGCATCTCTCTTATCTATATTCATTAATGTTTTAAGAATCTACTGTAGCCCCATTGAGGCCAGATCCTTGCTAATGAGATGGGGCATAGTTTAGCCAACAGAGGCTGAAAACTAAGACTAGCCAGGCCCTCCTAAAATCGAGCAAGACCACAGTCTGTCCTAGTAAGTACAGATTCTGAAGATGGAGGCAACTAGCAAAGAGGCGCACCACAGTAATCAAGATACCAGGCACCAACCCACGCAATGGGAATATCCTTATATCTGATATATGTCATGGTGCATGTCCTGTGATGGACATCCAGGCAGGCGTCGTGCCGAATCCTAAGCCTTGAAAGGGTCCAACCCCAGCTACTGGAAGTTCTCAATTGTCCCAAGGAGCCAGGAAGCATGACAATAGAGTAACTGGCCAAAAAACAAGACCATTAAAAATAATGCATTGGAATGTTGACAAAAAAGTGGAACTGGAATACATCTTCATGTATTCTTATGATATGTCTTATTAGCAACAAAAAAGTGGAAATGGAATACATCTTGAATGAAGGGCAAGTCAATGTATGTTGATCACAAAAAAACCCATCTCAACAAGAGTGAAGCTTTCAAAATAAGAGGCTTCCAATGCTATCAATCAGACCAAAAAGACAGGCGAAAAGGTAAATACTGACACTGGTAAAGAACAATATCAGTGTATGCCAGCTAGAAACATATGGAAGGAGCGGAATACCAGATACACCACCTCAGGACAGAAACTAAAGAATTCCACCTCCTCAACTACTAGTGTCCGAATGACTGCAGATTAGCACTAAACACAATCTCAGAGCACAGAAAACTGTGTTGTGAAGACTTCAATCACCACTAGCAGAGTTGGGGCTATGATCAGTAGTCAATGAATTCTGTACATATGTCTTAAAGGCTGCTCATAAAACTATCCCTAGAGCCCGTGAACACTACAAACCTCATTGGAGTAGAGAACTATAAATATTAAAATGAAGTGGAGACAACTGGATAACAGTCAGAGACAAGACAAAGTCAACAATAAATATCAACAAGATACTATCAAAATTCAGAGAGCCAAGCTACAAGCCAGGCGAAGCAGCTGGAAAGAGAAAACAGAATCGCTGAATCTTGAGAGGAATACAATCAACACCCATAGTAGAGATGGAGAAAATGGGAAGAATACAAACAATGAGTGAATGCAGAGACACAAAAGTGCTAATACATTTAGAAAATTTTCACTGTATGTCAAGTCATCCAATGAAAGACAGATTTCAAAATTTAGCAATGGAGCAATTGAAAAGAAATAACTTTATCCATCAGGCCAAACAACTCCGTAGAAAAATCTGAAGACTTGCCAGAAGTTGACAGCTCCCTAAAGTCTGCACCAGAACAAACCCCTTAGAGAGAGGATAGTGGATTACCCATTCATATCCAAACTGAGGTGAAAGGAATTTTTAAAGTGAGAATAGTTTACAATGTAAGACAGTTACTTTCAGTCTACTGGATGAAGAATACCCACATGACATATGGTTCAGAATCTATAAAGATAGGCTAGCAGAGAATGCAGTGAAAAATGGATGAGTAGAAATATATATAGAGTTGCCAAACAATGTTAGGGATACAATTAAAGTACCAACAGGGAATTTCTGCCATAATTACAAGGCAGAAATTCAGGCAATCAAGGTGGTAACTGAGAAACTGCTGAGCACCAGTTTTTAATGACAGCCAGTGGTATTCCTGACAGATGTAAGTTCAGTGCTCCACACGCTCCAGTCCAGAAAACTACCAGGCCTGCAAATACTACTGACCGAACTGCGCAATCAGCATAAAATAGCTATGCAATAGATACCATCACATTATGGAATACCTGGAAACAAGAAAGCTGATCAGCTGGTTAAGGAGGGAGCTGCTGATGATCAACCAGATGTGCCAATAACATACCATCACAAGAAACAGATGATGATGATCAAGGCAATTAGAAAGCCAACAGACCAGACCAAGTTGTTATTCTGCGCCTCAGAACAGGACACAACCAACTCCGCAGCCACATGTATACAAAGTTCAAGATTGGCAACACAACCATGTGTACATGTGGACAGGCACCTCATTCAGCCGAACACATTCTTCAGGAATGCCAGAATATGAAATGCTGAGGCAAATACTCTGGCCCAGAGAAATAACAGCAGAAGAAAAAATCTACAGACCTCTGTATGAGTTATAAAACAGTCAAGTTTATAGAAGAAATAAACCTTCAGAAAAAGGCATGTTCCAGGTGAACGAAAAAATGTATTCCATATGTCCATATCTACCTTCATAATTTATTGATTTTTATCGTTTTCTCAAATCTTCCTCTTGCTGTTGCACCATCTGTTTTGCTTGTGCTTCAGCCTTCTTATTCTTCTGCATTCATTTACAAATTCCTGAAGAATAGCAGGAGGTAGTTCAGAGAAAACAATGCACTGTGTCATGATTTACAGCTTAGTTGCCATGCCGAAATCGGATGTGCTAGGCCTACAAGGC